>LR753371.1:511163-553533 GCA_902729485.2 Mus minutoides
CCAGAGATAGTGAAAAAGAAAGGATACAGGGAAGTGGGCCTGTTTAGAAAGGTTCTTTGGAGTAACTCCCATTTGCATTTTCTGGAAATCAGCAGTTCAGTTTACAGGTTAGCAGGCAGTGGCAGCTTGATCCACTCACAAACACCTCAGGGATACACCAGCAGTCCAGTTTGGTAGAGTCGGGTTAGCAACAGCAGTGACACGACCTAGCAGAGACAGCCAGGCCTCAGCCTTGGCTCCAGTCAGCAGGAGGGACCAACAGGAACACCAGGAGAAGCTCTTGGCTGTGTCTCTCTCAGGGAAGCGAACATCAGCAAGGACTGGAGAGCCACAAGCTTTACACAGCTAGCTCCATCCCTCATCACTCAGTGAGTCCTTTTTTTACTCCCCAAACATCACGTGTCCTCCACGTGCCTTGACTCAGCAAGAGCATCCAGTCAGCCTGAGTCCTTGGAAGCTGCAAGAAATTGCAGCAGCCACCAAAAGTTTTCTGGTGCATTTCTCTCTATGGAGTCCCTACAAATGCAACTCAACTACACAATGGAAGGCAGACCAATACATGCATGTTAACAAAGAATCCTCTGTCACGAGTCCTTTCATGTGCTTGCTTTAGCAGAACATCCTCTCTCCTGTGTCTACTTCAGAGAAACCTTCCTTCATGAGTCTAACTTAGACTTTCTGGGTTTTTTTTTCATTTTTTGTTTGTTTGTTTGTTTCGAGACAGGGTTTCTCTGTATAGCCCTGGCTGTCCTGGAACTCACTTTGTAGACCAGGCTGGCCTGGAACTCAGAAATCCACCTGCCTCTGCCTCCCAAGTGCTGGGATTAAAGGCATGCGCCACCACGCCAGGCTTAACTTAGTCTTTCACACCTATGTCCACTTTAATGAAACGTTCCTTCAAGTGTTTGTCCCAGCCAAAAAAAAAAAAAAAAAAAATCCTTCCATCTTTCCAAAGAACCCTTAAATTTCTGCTTCAGCACCTTTTTTTTTTTTCTTTTTTGAAAAAGTTGTTCTTTCTCCATTAAATTTCCTTTTCACTTTGCTTTTAAAATAAACTGGGTGCTGGAAACTGAACTCAGGTCCTTTGGAACAACAGGAAATGGAAATACTCTTTTATTTATTTATTTTTGACATGGGGGAGGCTGTTTAATAGGCTTAAGGCAGGACAAATAGAAAACTTTCCAAGGACTGGCCATGGGAAAAGACCACACAGACAACAGAGGCTGGTGGGGGGACTGCTCAGTTGACTGGGGGAGGGGAAGGCATGTTCCCAGGGCCATCTGAGGGGAGTGGGGGCCTCAGCATGGGGGGCATAGGAGCAGGGTACACCCCAGGATTTGAGGGGTGAACCCCTGGAGGCTGAGAGTGGACACCCGAGGCAGCAGGGTGGACTCCAGGAGGCGGCTGAGGGTGCACCCCTGGTGCCTGATGGTGGATCCCAGGGGCTGGGGGGTGTACCCCAGGGGCTTGAGGGTGAACTGCAAGAGCAGGTAGGTGTACCCCTGGAGCCGGAGGATAAACTCCAGCTGATGGATGAGGGTGTACCCCTGGAGCTAGTGGGTGTACTCCTGGAGCTGGCGGGTGGACCCCTGGAGTTGGGGGGGTGCACTCCTGGGGCTGGTGGGTGCACTCCAGGGGCGAATGGGTGCACTCCAGGGGCTGGGGGATGGACCCCAGATGTTGGTGGGTGTACTACTGGGGCTAAGAGGTGCACCCCAGGAGCCCACCTCCCAGCCTACCAGCGGGACCCCCAGGTGTCAAGCGGCCCCCGCCCCCACTCATGAATGGACTGCCTCCTCGCCCACCACTCCCTGATGCTTTGCCCCCACCTCCACCTGGTGGCCTGCCTCTCCCTCCTATGCCCCCCACTGGGCCTGCTCCCTCTGGGCCCCCTGGACCTCCCCAGATGGAAATACTCTTAATGAATGAGATATCCCTCCAGCCTCCTTTTATAGATTTTGTATAAAGAAAATAATATCATCGAAAACAAGTAACTGTCTAGTCAATTTCTGGTCAATTAAAAAAATTTCACCCTACTTTGTCGTCATTTCTAGAATTTCCAGTATTATGTTGAATAAGGTGACAACAGGGTACATCCTTCCTTTCACCAGTGTAATAATGCTAGCTATAAGAAAATTTGGGGGGGGGGGGGCTGGTGAGCACCCGACTGCTCTTCTGAAGGTCCCGAGTTCAAATCCCAGCAACCACATGGTGGCTTACAACCATCTGTAATAAAATCTGATGCCCTCTTCTGGAGTGTCTGAAGACAGCTACAGTGTATTTACATATAATAAATAACTAAATCTTTTTTAAAAAGAAGTTTTTGGTTATTTTTCTTTATCAATATGAAGACATGCTCTGTTCCTAGTTTCTAAGAATTTTTTCTGAGTTTTATTTTTATGTGTGACTGTTTTGCATCCATGTATGCTCGGTACCTGTGAAGGCCAGAAGAGGCTGTCCAGGTAGCTCCTGTGACTAGAACTACACAAGGTTGTAAGCCATCATGTGAGTGCTGGGAGCCGAATCTCTGTGCTCTGTAAGAGAAGCCAGCCAGTGCTCTTAACCCCTGACCATCTCTCAAGCTTGCTGCAGAGTAATTTTTAACAGGTATCATGGTTGAAATTATGGATGCTTTTCCTTTATCAGTTGATATGATTTATGCCAGGCATGGTGGCACATACCTATAATCCCTGCACTGGAGAAGCAGAGGCAGGAGTGTCAGGACTTCAAGGAAAACCTTGGGTACATCCTGAGTTCAAGGCCAGCCTGGGCTATATACAATCCCCTCTCACAACAAATAGAAAAGTTAGAGAGATGCCTCAACAATTAAGAGGGCTGGCTGCTCTTCCAGAGTATCTAGGTTCAATTCTTAGTACCCACATGGCAGCTCACAACCCTCTTGATTTCAAGTCCCTCTTCTGGCCTTTACAGGTACCAGGCCTAGAGGCGACACATAGATATATGTGTAGGCAAAACACTCATACTCACGTAGCTTGCCTTTGGCTACTTTATGGGTTCTATTTTCCACTCTTTTCTATCCCTTTCTTCCACCCCTTCCACCCTTTTAACCTCCTAACCCCAGATAAGAGAGAAAAAAGGATAGAGAGGAAAGTAAAGAGATCTCTAAATAAAGTCAGGGGTGTGAAAGGAAGCAATTGTATAATTAGACTACTACCTGCTGTTTAGGGGCGTGGAGTCCCTTGGGGCAAGTTTGATCTTCAAGGTCAGGTCAGGTCAGGATATCTAATTTATTCTTCTTCTAGTTTCTTTGTGCAAGACTACTTAACAAACAGCAACCAACAACAACCAACATCCAACCAAAAACTCTGGTCTCTCAGGACCAGAGTTTATATACCTTTTGAAAAGTCCCCAGAATTCGAAACATCACACAATTGTAGAAACTATCTATAGCTGGCAAAATCATGCCTCTGTTAGAGCAGGAGGCATAGTCAGTTGCTGTGGACAATCTAATGCAGCCCACATCCCACACCTGGGTCTAAAATGAAAACATATTCATATAATAATTCTGTGTTTTTTAAAGAAACAAAACTTCCAGAACTTCTACATATACATAAAAGTAAAATAGCTGGGTGGTGATGGCGCACGCCTTTAATCCCAGCACTTGGGAGGCAGAGGCAGGTGGATTTCTGAGTTCGAGGCCAGCCTGGTCTACAGAGTGAGTTCCAGGACAGCCAGGGCTATACAAAGAAACCCTGTCTCAAAAAACCAAAAAAAAAAAAAAAAAAAAGTAAAATAAAAAACTGATAATATTTTTATGATCTTTCTTCTTTAGCTAGTCAATACACTAATTTTGAATATTGAACCAGATTCGCATCCATAAAATGAACCTAACTTGCTTGTGGTATTGATTTAATTTTCTTGAGCTGTAATATGAAGTACACAAAGTATAATATATCTCATTTTAGCCACTTTAAAAATGCACAATTGACATCAAGTACTTTCACAGTGTTGTGCAACCACTCCTGCTAAGTCCAGAATATTTTCAACACCCCAGAAGGAAGCCCTATACCCCTGAAGCCCATACTCTCCATTCCCATTCCCCCTGCTCCTGACAACCACTAACATGTTTTCTGTTT
Organism: Mus minutoides; assembly: GCA_902729485.2. Lineage (NCBI taxonomy): Eukaryota > Metazoa > Chordata > Mammalia > Rodentia > Muridae > Mus > Mus minutoides. Next base: position 515,261 of record LR753371.1, read on the forward strand.
GTATGGATTTACCAGTTCTGGATAACTCACATAATAAGCCATATATTTTGTGTTCCTCTGTGTCTGGTTTCTTTCACATAGCATAATGTTTTCAAAGTTCATCCATGTTGCATCCTGTGACAGTACTTCATCCTTTCTTTAAGTGCATAGCATGCCATATTTTGTTTATCTGTTCATCTGTTGATGGACTTTTGGGTTGGAACATTCATGTTTGGGTTTGTTTGAACACCTGCTTTCAATTCTTTAGGTGCATACCTAGAAGTGGAATTTCTGGGCCAAGGTAATTATATATTATAACATTATGAGGAACCGCCAAACTATTTTTCCAAAGTAGCTGGACCATTTCACATGGAATTTTTAAACTTAAGAATTCAGTGTCTGTGGGTGGAGGCTGTGGTCCCGTGTTAGAGTGGTTGCCTAAGATTCCTGAGGTCCTAGGCATACTCTGAACCACTGAAAAGAAAAAGAATGCAGGTTCCTTAAAAAACTCAGGACTAGCCAGGCATTGGAGGTCTTACTTAGGTAGGAATCCTAGCTACTTGGGAGGCTGAGGCAGGAAGATTTAAAGTTTGTAGCCTAGGCTACAAAGCACGTTCAAGGGATGCCTGGGATAATTTAGAGAGATCCCTTCTAACACCAAACAACAAAACTAAACTTCAATGTTCTTTTCTTCAAATTTATTTTGAAAAAGTATAAGACTACTAAAATTTTGTGTTTCATATTGGGTTCATTGTGGTAGTTTGTGCTTTTAAAGGAATTGGCATATTTCATCTTAATTGTCAAGTTCTTGTGTGTTGAATTGTTATTATCCATTGATATCCTCAGAATCTGTAGTGATATCCCCTATTTATTTCATGACTGCTTTTTTACCCCCTTTAATTCTTCTTTATTGACCTGTTTTTACACTAATTTCTGATGTTATCTATGTGTGTAATGTTTGTGTGAAGGTAGAGATTTTCCTCTGTGCATGTGCAGAAGCCAACACATTGGGGTCTTCATAAATCGCTCTTTGCAGGAATTTCTTGTTTGGCTAGGCTGGAAGGCCGGAAAGTCTAAGACCTCAAACATTTGTGTTATAGACATAGGCCTTCACGTGGCTTTTACACAGGGGCCAGAGATCATGCATGCACGTCACTCACTGAGCTGTCTCTCCAGTTCCAGGTGTTCTCTTTATTATCTCTTTTTCTGCTTCTTTTGAGTTTGTTTGATGTTTCGTTTTCCAGACTTTTCTGATGGAAGCTTAGATAAATGCCTGGAGCCTTTGTCCTTTCAACACTGACTTAGCTGTGTCTGGCAAATGTTTAAACATCTGTTTTCCTTCTGTCCACTGTCTTTGGTAATAGGTGATTTATTTTCCTTTAGAATTATCCCAAATACGTAATATTTTTACATTTTAAATTATGATTTTCAAAAACACATAACAAATTTTACTAACATAACCTCTTTTTAAATCACTTTTCTTTTTTCTTCTTTTCTTTTATGTACATTGGTGTTTTGACCCACATATATATATCTGTGTGAGGGTGTCAGATCCCTTGGAGCTGTTATTATAGATTGGTATGAGCTGCCATGTGGTTACTAGGAATTGAACCGGGGTCCTCTGAAAGATCAGCCAGTGCTCTTAACCACTGGGCCATCTCTTCAACTACCTATCTTACCCTCTTAAAAATTACTTTTCAAGCCGGGCGTGGTGGTGCATGCCTTTAATCCCAGCACTTGGGAGACAGAGGCAGGCAGATTTCTGAGTTTGAGGCCAGCCTGGTCTACAGAGTGAGTTCCAGGACAGCCAGGGCTGTACAGAGAAACCCTGTCTCAAAAAACAAAACAAAAAAAAATTACTTTTCAGCCGGGCGTGGTGGTGCATGCCTTTAATCCCAGCACTTGGGAGGCAGAGGCAGGCGGATTTCTGAGTTCAAGGCCAGCCTGGTCTACAGAGTGAGTTCCAGGACAGCCAGGGCTGTACAGAGAAACCCTGCCTCTGTACAGAGGAAACCAAAAAAAAAAAAATTACGTTTCATCTATTTATTTATGGTGTGTGTGTTAGGGGTGGATAGTAAGGATACAATGGTATGTTCATGAAAGTCAGAAGACAACCAGCCGGGCGTGGTGGTGCACGCCTTTAATCCCAGCACTCGGGAGGCAGAGGCAGGCGGATTTCTGAGTTCTATCTAGGCCAACCTGGTCTACAGAGTGAGTGCCAGGACAGCCAGGACTACACAGAGAAACCCTGCCTCAAAAAATCAAACAACAACAACAACAACAAAAGAACAAACAAACTTGCAGAAGTCTGTTTTCTCCTTCCACAATGGGTTGGTTCTAGGGATCAAATGCAGGTTATCAGGCTTGCTAGCAAGCACTTTACCTGGTAAGCCAATTTCCAGTCCTGTCTTAACCATTTCAAGTGTACAGTTCAGTATTAATAAATATTTTCATAGTTCTGTGAACTAGATTCCTAGTTATGAAACTTGCTAGCTTAAAACCATGCACCCAGACTACGGGTACTGTTCATTTGTAGAACATTTTTTTCCCCCGAGCATGTGTGAGACCTTGGTTTTGAGCCTCAGCGCGCATGCGTGCGTGCGCGCGCATGCATGCATACATACATACACACACACACACACACACACACACACACACACACACACACACATTGCTGCATGTGGTAACACTAACTATAACCCCAGCAGTATGTAGGCTGAGGTGGAAGGAGGAAGGGTCTCCTGTTGGAGGCTAGCCTGCTCTATATAGTAAGACACTGTCTTGTCAAAACTTGACTTAGCCTAGGGACAGAACACTAGTTTGCTTAACATGTGTAATTCCCTAATTTGGATCACCAGCACTGCAAAATAAATAAATACATAGATAAATAAATAAATAAAATTAAAAAACAGGTGTATGGTAGCATATGTCTTTAATTCCAGCACTATGGAGTCTGAGGCAGGAGAATCATCATGAGTTCAAGGTCAGCCTGAGCTATATAGTGAATTTTTGGCCAGACTGAGTATATATTAAAATAAAAGTGGTGGTGGTGGTGGTGGAATACAGCACTCATTGAATAGCCTTTTTTCTTTTTATTTATTTATTTATTTTTGAGGCAGGTCTTACTATGTAGGTCTGACTGGCCTGAAACTCACTGTGTAGAGAAGGCTAGGCTCAAATTCACAGGGATCCTCCCTGCCTTTGTCTTCTGAGTTGTAGTTGGCGTAGGCTACTATGACCAGCTAAATAGTACTCTTTATAACTTCCTCTAATCTCTGGCTAATCACCATTCTGGTTTCTGTTATTATGAATTTGAATGATTTAGATCCCTCATAGAAGTAGCCATCTAGTGTCTATGTTTTTAAATTTGCCGGACTGTAGTTTCCTCAAGACTTCCTTTTTGACCTATTTAGTGTTTAGAAACGTGTTTGTTCCCACTTATTGAGACATTTTGCTGTCCGAGAATGTGCAATATTATCTCAGTTCCTTTAAATTGAAAGAGATTTGTTTTACTGCCTATGGCATAGTTTATTCTAGAGAATGTTCCATGTGTGCTTGAAAAGAATGTGTCTTCTGAAGTGGTTGGATGGAATGATCTAAAAATGTCAGATAGACTGTTTTGTTGATAGTTATGTTAGTCTTTGTTGTTGGTGTAATAAATTGTCACAAATGTAGATGTTTACGATAACAGGAATTTACTGTTGTATATAGTCATGGAGAGTCTGAAACGGCTTTCACTGGGTAATGATGAAGATATTGGCAAGGCTGAATCTTTTTTTCCAGTGACCCTAGCAAAGTGGTATCGTTTGGATATAGTCTTTCCCTCCAACCTGTCTCTCTCTGCTCACGGTTTGAAGCTGTCCTGCAAAGGTTCCAGTGTTGTAAGCTTGGCCCTCAGTGATGTTGAGAGTATAGGGGCAGACCTTTTAAAAGTGGAGCTTGTGGGCCAGTGGTGCTACGCACCTTTAATCCCAGCACTCGGAGGCAAAGACAGGAAGATCTCTTTGAATTTGAGGTCAGCCTTGTCCACAGAGCAAATTCCAGGACAGCCAGGGCTTCACAGAGGAACCCTGTCTCAAAAAACAAACAAACAGCCCACTACCACCACCAAAAATCTATGGATTTGATGCCAAATTAGCACTAGCTTATAGAATGGACTACGGAACTTACCTACTTTCCTAGTTCTGTTTTCTAAAATATCTTGTAGAAAATAAAGAGATTATTTTCCCTTTTAAAGTATGGTAAGACTTTTGAGTAATAATGAACGGCCTTGCTAATTCTTATATTTGGAAACATTTTATTATTATTTTTTTGACAGAATCTCACTGAGTAACCCTGGCTGTCCTGGATCTCTGCCATGTAGACCAGGCTGCCCGTGAACTCACAGAAACCTCCTGCCCTTGCCTTTTGCTGGAATTAAAGGCATGCACTACTACCCCTGGCTTGTATTATTTCAGTTTTTGAGACAAAGTTTCACATTTAGACTATGCAGGCTTGAAATTCACTATGTAGCCCAGGCTGGCCTTGAAATTATGGTAATCTCTCTGCCTCGTCTCTTAAGTACTGTGATTGCAAGTATGCACCACCACTCTTGACTTTAAAACTTGGTTCTCTGTCATTTCTGCTCTTCTGTTCTTCTTCCCCCCCGCCTCCCCCCACATGCTGCTGCTACCCTTTTCACTTGTGCTGGAGATCAAAACCAGTACTTGGCCTTCCACAGTAGACAGATGAGCTACCAGTGAGCTATATCTTTGACCTGACTTCAAACTCTTGGGGTGTTTTTTGTTTTCTCTTTTATTTTTATAGAATTCATAGACCCCAAAATTCAGTGGTTTTTAGTATATTTACAAAGTTGTGCAAGCACCCCTGCCCCCCACACTCCTGTTTGAGTGTCTCAAAGACCAGAGACACTTGGACACCAGGAGCCTTGGACTCCTGATCTTCCTGTTCTTAGTTCTGCAAGTCATGCTGGAATTACAGATATGTGCCACCATGTCCAATTTTATGTGGCACTGGGGAACTGAACTTGGGGCTTCCTGAATGCACATGGCCTACTGAGCCCTAGCCCAGTTCCTACCTAATACCAAAAATGTGAAAGTACAATATATTTTAGAAAACAGAGGTAGGTGAGTAGATACATTACTCAGTCTATTCTATAAGCTAGTGCTAATTTGGCATCAAATCCATAATTTGTTTTCTCTGAGACAGGGTTTCTCTGTGTTGGGCAGCCATTCCCAACCCATCAATACCCAGGACCTGGTAAGGATGAACCCATTTTTGTTCTTTATGGCTTTGCCTTAGAAATTTACAAACATGGAATCATATGATATATGACCTTCTTTTTTTTTTTCCTCGTTCCGGTCAACCCTGCTCGTTCTGGTCTTGCCCGCTCACTCCGGTCAGCCCTGCTCGCTCCGGCCAGCCCCGCTCGCTCGGGTCGGCCCTGCTCACTCTGGCCAGCCCCGCTCACTCTGGCCAGCCCCGCTCGCTCCAGCCCCGCTCGCTCCAGCCCTGCTCGTTCCGGTTGGCTCCGCTCGCTCTGCTCGCTCCGGTCAGTCCCACTTGCTCTCTCCGGTCCAAGGATTCGTTTATTATTATTATTCATAAGTACGCTGTAGCTGACTTCAGACGCACCAGAGGAGGGCGTCAGATCTCATTACGGGTGGTTGTAAGCCACCATGTGGTTGCTGGGATTTGAACTCATCACCTTCGGAAGAGCAGTTGGGTGCTCTTACCCGCTGGGCCATCTCACCAGCCCCCAATATATGACCTTCTTTCATCTAATATGATTGTTCAAGGTTCATTCATGTTGTTGAATATTTTAGTATAGTAGTCATAACAAATTGAGCTTGGGTTTTAGGTTTGACAGCGAGTGTTTTTACCCACTGGGCCTTCCTTTTAGTCTATCTGGACTGGGTCATGGTACCTCTTGTAGTGTAGCTGTTGCTGTGAGTCTAGTTTTGGGATTGGATTAATGTTTAACCTTGTAGACATTGAGGACAGCAGAGTATCCTCTGTATTGCAAGAGAGCCTAACCCATCCCACCAAGGTCCTTGAGGGGGGTTAAGAATGAGCTCCCCTGAGGAAGAATGTTCCCTCAAGACTGACTACCTTTGGACTCAAGCCTGCAGTATCAACCTTTTCCTGAGTCTCCAGCCTGTTACTATACCCTACAGACTTGGGGGTTGCCCATATATGTCTATGTTCTATTGGTTCTGCTTCTCTGTAGAACTTTGATGTGTGTGTGTTTGTGTATGTGTGTGTTTATGAGACCACTTAGTGATTTTTAAAATTTTCATATACTGAATTACTACTTCTGATCATCAATTCTTTCCTTTCTTTCTTCCTTCTCTTTCCCTTCTTTTTTTCTTTGACATGCTCTCATATAGCCCAGGCTGACCTGGAACTCTAAACATAGCCCAAGCTGTCTTCAAACTTTTTGAACTTCCTGTCTCAGCCTACTGAATTATGGATTTATTTTTGTTTGTTTGTTTGTTTATGAGACAAGAGCCTCACTATGTATTCCTGGCTACCCTAGAACTTGCTATGTAGATTAGGCTAGTCTCACACTCGAGACCCACCTTCTCCTGTCTCCCAATTACTGGGATTAAAGATGTATGCCACCATGCCTGGCTATAATTTTGTTAAAATCTACCGAGGCCTATATATCTTCATTTACTTAAAACATGGTTATCCTGGCTTAGTACGTGCAAAGCTCTGGGTTCAAGCCCAAGCAATGGTAAAATTTAGTTAATTACAATAATCCCAAGTAACTTAAAGTTTAGTTAACGACAATAATCCCAAGTAAAAAAATTGAAAAAGGGTTTTTTTTTTTAACCTTCACTTCACAAAGCAGTATTATAATGGCTTTAAAGTCATTGTTGGGGCGGGCAGTGGTGGAGAAATGGCTCAGTGTGGTACTTGTTGCTTTTGCAGAGGAGCCAGGTTCAATTCCCAGCTCTCTCACCGCAACTCACAACTGCTAGTAACTCCAGTTTCAGAGGTTCCTCTTCTGCCTTCGGAGGGAGGGAGGGCTCCAGGCAAGCATGTGGTGCAGGCAGAACATTCATGGACAGAAAAGAAATAAAACTTAAAGAATAAAGTCATTACTAATTTCAACATCTGAGTCAACCTGGATTTGGATATTTATTGGATGTCTTTTCTCTCAGGGACTACTGATGTTTTCTTGGTTCCCTAAGCACCAAGTTTTGTTGCTGTGTTTGTTTGCTGTGGTACTAGGGATTGAAGCCAGCGAAACACTGGTCAAGTGCTCTATGACTGAGTCATAGCCCAGGCCTGTCATGTAAATTTTTTCAGGGTGAACATTTTGAACATTTGCTCTGTGAGTCTCGAGACCCCTTTCTCCTTGAAGTCAGGGCATTTGTCGGGTTAGGCCCAGATTTAAATTGTATTTCATGTTCCACGTGCAGCTACTCAGTTTCCAAAGCCTTTGCTCAGCTACTTCGGGCTGATTGAATCCCTAGTTTACTCAGGGTTTAGTCTAGGTGCTGTGTGATACCATAGTTCAGTCCTCAAGGTCTCTGTGACTCTGAGGCTGACAAATGTTTGTCCAGTGTAAAGGTAAGCCGGAATTCACGCTGTGTTTACGCAAGACAAAAAGTTGCCACCTCAAGTTCTCTGGGCGATGTCCCCCGCTGTGCATTTTTTTGGAGGCCTGAAGGAAGGGATTTCTCTTCCTTTTACACTGCTTTCAGTGCCTAGATCGATGTTGGAAGAGAAGGTAGGTGGACAGTGTCGAGAATTCACACCCCCCCCCCCCCGTAAGAATCACTTCTTTAAAAAAAAACAACAACAACACAACAAAAACCAAACTTTTGTACGGTCTGGAGAGATGGGCTTGCTGCCAAGCGTGACAGAGTTCTGTCCTCAGGAGTTCTACTATAGAGAAGGGAGCGAAGAATCAACTCCAGCACCCTGCCCTCTGATCGCTCCTCGTGCAGTATGCTATCTGCTCCCCAGTGAATAAAATGGAGTTGATACTATTTTACAGGTATATGTTGTATTTGCGAATGCCTTCCCTCAATACATTCTCCTCTCCCTCTTTTCTCCCCCCTTACCACTCCCATTATCCCCCTTTTCTCTAGAAAATGTCTTCTTCAAAAAAGACTTAATTTATTTTATGTATGTGTTTGGCGGACATGTATGGAAATGCACTGCATGTGTGTGCACTGCATATGTGGCCCTTGGAGGCCAGAAAAGAGTATCAGATGGGCAGAAACTGGCATGGTGGGTGCTTGCCAGGTGTGGTAGCGCATGCTTTAATTCCAGCATCCAGGAGGTAGAGGCAGGGGGATTTTTGTGAGTTATAGGCCAGCATGCTCTACACAGTGAATTCTACGAAATCCAGGGATATAGAGAGAGACCCTGTCTCAAAAAGAAAATAAAGAAGAATGGAAAGAAAGGAGAAAGTAGAATTGTGAATGTTTGTAAGCCATGTGGGTACTGGTAACCTGACTCAAGAGCGGGCAGGTTCTCTGAATCTCTGAGCCATCTCTCCAGCCCCTGTAGACAATTTCATTTCTACTTTCTTTTTTCTTTTCTTTCTTTTTTTTTTTTGGTATTGTTCAAATTTCTTTTTTCTTCATTTCTACTTTCATTTCATCAATACACACATGATTTTATGTAGGAACCACAAATGAGGGAAAATAATATTCATATTTTTTGAGAGTGGCTAAATTTGCTTAATATGATTATCTCAAATTGCGTCCATTTTCCCTGAAATGATATAAATTCATTCTCTCTTTTTTTTTTGGCTGAAAACAATTCATATATATGTATTTTTCCCTTATACATTTCTGTTGTTTTGAGACATGAGGGTCTCCTGTAACCTAGAGTGGCCATAATTTGCTTTGCCGCTGAGCCTGAATTCCAGGTCCTCCTGCTTCAATCTCCCAAGTTCTGGAATTACAAGTAAGGCAAATTTTCAAGGTTTTTGGTTTGTTCTGGAGTTTGAATTTTGGGGTCTTGAGCATTATATTCTAGCTGCCCTAGAACACCTTTCGTAAATCAGGCTGCCTTCAAACTCTTAAAAGATCGGCCTGCCTCTGCCTGCGTGTTGGAATCGAAGGCACGCGCCATCTCGCCTAGCTCAAGGTTTTTTTTTTTTTTTTTTTTTTTTTTTTTTTAAGTTATTTGTGCGTTTTTACACGTCTCAGCGCTTCTGTGGAGGTCAGAGGCCAATTTCGTGGAGTCAGTTTTCTTCATCCCAGAGTTCCGGGGACCAAACCCTGGTGTCCAGAGGGGCGGGGCGAGGCGAGGCGAGAGCCTTTATCTTCGCAGAGCTCACAGCTCACCCGACGCAGAGGCGCTGATGGAGCCAGAAGGACGTTCGTTCTCTTCTCCCGACCAGCTTCTTCTTGCTTGCTATCCAGACACCTCAGGTAATTCTTTCTCTTTTCTACCTAGATATCGTTGTTAGAAATAGGGAAGAGCGATTATTGTGGATTTATGCCTTCTTGGTCCACACTAAAAATTAGTACGTTTCTTCTGATGAGTTTGGGAGAATATTGTGTCTTTGCGTGCTTGTAAATTTTGTCTTGGCTCTGGAAAGTATATTTACCTGGTTATACAACCGGAGACAGCGAATAACTTCTCCTTTTCACTTTAACATGTTCCGCGCTTTTCCCAGTGGTTGGCTGCCGATGATCTAGTTCTCATATCTTTTTTTTTTTTTGGTTTTTCGAGACAGGGTTTCTCTGTATAGCCCTGGTTGTCCTGGAACTCACTTTGTAGACCAGGCTGGCCTCGAACTCAGAAATCCGCATGCCTCCTGCCGCCCGTGTGCTGGGACTAAAGGCGTGCGCCACCACGCCCGCCCGGCTAGTTCTCATTTCTTAATAGCAAGGCCTTTTCTCTTCTGTGCGATTGCTCGTGTGTGTGAGTTTATGAAGCCGAGGCAAGCGGATCTCTGTGAGTTCAAGGCCTGTCTGATCTACATAGCAAGTTCCAAATCGGTCAAGGCTTCTGCCTCCCACGTGTCAGGGTTAAAGCTACGGCCCTCCATGCTCGGCTTCTAGTGGTTTGAAAGCTTCTCTTAGCATTTATGCTTTGCAGCTTTATTTTATTGTGTTAAACAAACAAACATAAAGTTTGAAGATGGTCCGTGGAAGGCAGTATCATCCACGTGTGTGCATATATCCTTTGGAGAAAAATCCCTTCTGTATCTCTGTCTGTTCCACCCACCCCCCTCTTTCCAGGCAGGGTCCTGCTTTGTGCTTTCTGCTGGCCTGGCCTGGAACTCCAGACCTTTCTACCCCCACCTCTGGAGTGCTAGGATAGCAGACTTGTGACGCCATGATGACTTTAATTACTGTCCCTTTACCCTGAGGATGCTTTGGGCCAGAGACTGTGGTTTGTAAAATTTGGATCTCCAGTTTCTCAAAGATCTGACTAATCTCCTTTTTATAGAAAAAAATGTAGATTTTTGAAGTTTTAAAATCTAGGATGTGAACAGAATCCTCATAGACTGTCCTACTAATAGCTCCTTCTTTTATTGATTCATGGAAAAATCTGCAGCCTCCACAAAGATTTTGGATGGCTGTTTCATTACATTGCATTTCTTTATTCCTTTTCAGATATTCAAATTATTTTTAATAGTTGTGTGTGTATGTGTGTGTACATGTGCGACACGTGTATCTCTTGTGTACGTGATCATGTGGAGGCATTGAGGTCTCACTGTGTAGCCTTAGTTTCCTGGAACTCACTGTGTAGACCACGAGGGCCTGGAATTCACAGATTCCAATCCATCTTCCTCTGCCCTCCGTGTGCTGAGTTTAAGACTTGAGCTGCACCAAGCTGGGCTTCCATTTTATCTTTTGAGAAGGTCTTTCCTAGGACCTGGAATACTGACTCAGCCAGACTGGGTGGCCCCTGAGCTCCCGCAACCCTCCTGCCGCCATCCACTACAGTACTCAGGGTACACGTGCTAGGGTTTCAAACTCAGACCCTCATACGTAGCAAGTCTCTTGCCCACTGGGCCATCCTATACCCCTGATATTTAAATGTATTTCACTCTAACAAAGATACTTAGGGCCATTTTTTGGCTCATTTGCCCTCCCTTTCTTTCTCTTTCCTTCCCTCCCTCTCTCCCTTACTTCTTTAACATTAATTGATTTTAAAATACCAGGTTACCCTGTGTAGTTAGCTATATGACATTTCATAATATTTATTGTCAAGTCACATTCAGTAGAAGTTATTATTGAAATTAATGCTTTCTGTCAGGCCGTGCTATTCTGGAGCCAGAAGTGCTACCATTGTGCCACGTGGCTGACTGGCCAGGCTGTGCTATTTTCTAATGACTTCTATTAAATGATGTGCTTGAACTAACAGAAGAGTTATTAAAATGAATCTGTCTAATTTTTCAGTCAGGATAACAACATTTCAAGTGAACATTTAAAATCTAATTTATGCTTGTTTGAGACAAAGTCTCTGTACGTAGCCCTGCTCTATCCCAGGCTGTCCTGGAACTCACTCTGTAGACCACGCTGGCCTTGAATTCACAGAGATCCACCTGCCTTTGCATGTTGAGTGTTAGGATGAAGTATGTGCCACCATGCCTAACCCTAAAATATCTAATTTGAAAGCAGAAATATTAAAATATAAGTTATGTGGGTTTTCTTTCTTTTTACATTTATTTCTTTATTCTCTGGGGAGGGTTGTGGGCATACACGTGCCACAGCATGAGGACATCTTGTAGGAGTCAGTTCTCTCCTTCCAACACATGGGTTCCAGGGATCAAACCCAGGCCATGGGCTTGGCCGCAAGCCCTCTCACCCATTGAACTGGTCACCGGACCTTAACTTTTGTTTTGTTTTTAAATCATTACAAAAGCGTTGAGGTGCCTTGTTTGGGAGACCAAGTACTTACTGGCAAAGAAATGATTTGTAGGACAATTTTGCTTCAATCAAATTTCTGTTAAGTTGAGTGTTATTCAAAAATTTATTAGAGAAACTTATGAATGAACAAAAATATATCTTCAGGCCTAACTGGTCTACAGAAGGAGTTCCAAGATAGCCAGTGATACACAGAGAACCCCAGTCTCAGACAAATACTTTAAGCCATAAAATGCTACATTAACAGGGACAATTACATTTTTCTGTGAACAATTTAAGGAATCTTAGGGTTATGTTATTGCTGAGTGCTTTCACAGATATAGGTTACTGAAATAAGCAAGAGTAAGATCTGAAAATAATGAATAATTATTTTCCTTAATGAAGGGGAAAGGGAAAAATACAATTCTTTATTTTCATCGTTCACAATTTGAAGTGAGGTGTGCTCCTCCAAGAAATTAAAGGAAACATCATCTGGTGAGATTGAGTTGAAAATGTTTCGGTAAACACATGATTGAGAATAACAGGGCGCCTGGCGTGGTGGTGCATGCCTTTAATCCCAGCACTCGGGAGGCAGAGGCAGGCGGATTTCTGAGTTCGAGGCCAGCCTGGTCGACAAAGTGAGTTCCAGGACAGCCAGGGCTACACAGAGAAACCCTGTCTCGAAAAACCAAAAAACAAAACAAAACAAAACAAAACAAAAAGAGAGAGAATAACAGGGCTGGAGAGTTAACTCAACAAACAGTAAAGAAAATTTCTTGTTCTAGCCGAGAACCACACGCCAAACACCCAAGTGCCCCAACACAGGCATAGCTGCAGGCAAAACATTCATATACATTTTAAAAAAATGAAACAAACCTAAACATTTTAAGTTTAAATAGCTTAAAAATAAACATCAGTTATCTATTCATGTTACCACAGCGTGAGAGGCGTAAGGTATATTACTTTTTCATACTTCCTAGGAGTCAGGGGTCTGGACATGGCTAAGCTAAGATGCTGAGTTAAGAAGTATCTGCGTGGTCTGTTTCAGGGCCTCATAAATCTTAACACACAGCGGGAGAGCGCGTGCCTGAAGCCCTGGGTTCAATGTCCAGTCTCCTCCTCCTCCTCTTTCTCCTCCTCCCCCTCCTCCTCTTTCTCCTCCTCTTTCTCCTCCTCTTTCTCCTCCTCCTCCTCTTCCTCCTTCTCCTCCTCCTCTTCTTCTTTTTCTTCTTCTTCACTAAAAACTAAACAAAAAGTCAGTTGGTTTGGGATGTAGTTTGTTTTCCAATAAAAACTGGCACATTTACCCTCAGTTTTCTGTGGACAGTCAGCCAGCCAAAGCCTGTCCCCAGTTCCTTGCCACATGGCCCTCTTGATAGCCAGTCTGCTTCTGTAAAGCTATCAAGAGAAGAGGTCTCCCTATAAGAGGGATAGAGCATCATGTAATCATTATGCACATAATAGAATCATGTCTACCTGAGGCAGGAAAGGTGCCAAGAATTTGAGGCCAGCCTAGGCTACAGTACAAGAGTACAAGATAATGTCTCAAAAGCGGGGAGAGAGAGCGACAGAGAGAAAGAGAGAGAGAGAGAGAGAGAGAGAGAGAGAGAGAGAGAGAAAAGGGGGGGTCTAGCAAGATGGTTCAGCGAGTAAAGGCACTTTTCTCCAAACCTAGTGACCTGTGTTCAATTCTGGGATCCATGTGGCAGGAGAAAACCAATTCCCAGAAGTTGTCCTGTGACTTTCCCATGCATACACCATGGCACCCTCACCAGGGTCAGAAACTTCACCTGTATGCTGTATTGAATGGAAATCCATAAACTGAGAAGTCATTTCTCTCATTCACCATGGCTCCAAACATTAAGTATTTAAAGTTTCAAATAGAAATTCTGCCATGTTGAATGGTTTTACCTTAGGAGAACAGGTAGCATCCCCCAATGGTGTGTTTCACAAACTTGGGGAATATTTTGGTCATTATAGTGATTGACAGGAGTCTACTGATAAAGGTCACCTAAGGAGTACTGGGCAGGAGCCAAGAATGTCACATGTCTCTGCATGTGACATTCTTGAAAGATTTTTTTCCCCCACATCTTACATATTTTTAAAACATTCCTGACATTCATATGTTTGATAGACCTACCTGTAATTATGTCTCTGAAGTCCTTGTTTCCTATTCTAAAATTGCTTTAAAGAAGACTAGGGGGTATCTTTACATGTCATTCTAGCCTAGAGGTCTCTTCTCTGTATAATTCCAGTTTTAGCATAGTGCTGCCTGAAGCAAGCCTAACTCAAAAGTAGTTTTTGTATGGCCTGAATGTACATGGAATTTTCCAGGAATGGAACTACTATGTAAATTGAAAGGAGTGTATAGTGGTGTTTTGTTTGGAACTTTCCCAATAATGGTTTAATGCTTTTTTAAAAAAAAAACCCCAAGCCGGGCGTGGTGGCGCACGCCTTTAATCCCAGCACTCGGGAGGCAGAGGCAGGCGGATTTCTGAGTTCGAGGCTAGCCTGGTCTACAGAGTGAGTTCCAGGACAGCCAGGGCTACACAGAGAAACCCTGTCTCGAAAAACCAAAAAAAACAAAACAAAACAAAACAAAAAAACCCCACACCAATGGCATAAGTACCATTTATGGGCTGTGTTGAATCTCTTTCTTGACCCTTCCAGACTCTTCTACCTTTCTGCATTGCAGGAAGGGGATTTGACTGACAGGTTCCAACTTCTTGGAGGAGTGGACAGGTAGGAGATCTGGAACATGGAAGGAGGATGCTTTAAGGGAGGCAGAGGCAGGCAGGTTTCTAAGTTCGAGGCCAGCCTGGTCTACAGAGTCAATTCCAGGACAGCCAGGGCTACACAGAGAAACCCTGTCTCGAAAAAACCAAAAAAAAAAAAAAAAAAAAAAAGAGTTAGGCTAAACCCGCCCAGCACTTTTCCATCACAACATGATCCTGCTGCGTTGATTTCGGTCCTAGGTAGTTAAAAAACACAAGTCAACTTCAGGACATGAAGGTAGGTGGTTCAGATGCCCATTGCACTAAGGTATTTTCCTTTTACCCACATTTATGACTTTCTGGAAGTTCCCCATGACCAGCCAACAGAGAAAGGGTACAGACCTACCACCATCAAAAGATCACAGCAGCTGCATTCTAGTCCCTACAGGACAGAGGAAGGAGAACATTAGGCAGAGTACATCTTGTCTGCTTCATGTACAAGGGGAGACAGCCTAGTTTTTCTCAGGGCATATTGCTGGGAGATGCAATCCTGTGTGAGCTGAGCTGCCCCTGTTTTTCTTTTTGGGGTATGCTAAGAATGCAAAGCCAGGAGGAGGGTGGCTATACCTGAGTTGCATTGGAAGGGGCTGCCTGATCTCATTTATGGTCAAAGAGCAGGACTGCTAAAAGATGTGAGTTCCTTAGAGCCAGTGTTCCTTGTCTGCTATGAAAATAAGCACTTTTTCCATAGAACACAAGTATGTGTTCACACACATACATGCACACACACACGCACACGCACATGTACAGAGCACCGAGCATTGGATAAGATGGTTTGTTTTGTTTTGTTTTGTTTTGTTTGTATCTTAGATAGCTTTAAATTGATTTCCAGAAAACATGTCTGGAACTCAGAACTTGTAACTTGTTTTATAAATAAAACTGGCTTTAAAAAGCCTGTAATTCTTTTTTTGTTTGTATCATTTCATAATCTGTTTCTCTGGTAATGGTATTTAAATTGTTTCCACCTCCTAAAAACTATGAATAGTTACGAGTTTTCTTNTACGAGTTTTCTTAAATAGCAAAGTGAATTGAAAATTGACATGACACAGAAACCTATATGCAAATATTTAAAGCAGCTTTATTCATAAAAATTAGAATCAAAGCCAATTGTGGTAGCAAATGCCTGTTTTAGGGAGTCCCGGGGCTGGCTGGTCACAGCTAAGCTGATCTCCATAATAAGTTCAAAGCTCTCCTGAGCTACATACCTTGGTTTTAAAACCATCTGTTAAAAACAACATCAACAAAATTAAGAACAACCAAGATATTCTTCAACTGGTGAATTGATAAACAATCTATGATAACCATATCCAGTGAAATTCTAGTCTGCCTATTGAGAATGCCTATTGAATCATATACGGATTAGGAAGAATCTCTCTTTTTGTAGTGGTAAAGTACCTAGAACATAACCATAGAAGAATTTAGTCTTACTATATAGCCCTAGCTAGCTTGGAATTCTGTGTAGACTAGGCTAGCCTCTTAACTTACAGGTTGGCCTTCTGCCTCTGCCTTCTGAGTGCTGAGATTAAAGGCTTGAGCCACCATGTCCAGCAACATGCACTTTGTCAGGGCAGGAGCCAGATGTAAAAGAGTTAAAATAATTGCAAGGTTTCTTATATATGACATTTTGAAAAAGAAGAGACTACTATAGGCATGTGTGTTCATTTCCTATTGCTCCATAACCAAGTACCACCACAAACTGAGCAGCGTTTAACAATACAATATATTCTCTTGCACTTCTGGAGGCTAGAAGTCCAGAATCTGTTTTATTAGGCTTAAGGCAAGGTATTGGCAGGGGCTTGTCTTTTCTAGCTCTGAGGTCATCTGCATTCCTTAGCTCACATTACAACACCCTCTGGTATCCAGCCCCATGTCTTATTTCCTCCTTCTCCTTCTCAGTCTTGTTTTTAAGGATTCTTGTCGTTATGGTTTAGAGCCCTCCTGAACCCGCATGGAGAGATAACACCAGATGATTTCTTCTCAAGATCTAATCACATCCTGTAAAGTTCTTTTGCCGTCTAAGGCGACGCTCCCAGGTTTCTGTGGACCATCATTCAGTCGAAAACAGGAATGAAACAGAGCAGTGTTTACCAGGGAAAATAAGGAAGAGGTGAAGCCGTAATGAACTTCACAAGAGTGGTGGCTGATACAATATAACTGTCAAAACCTCGAGGAGGGTACACCAGAAAGCTAGCAAAAGCAAATATTACTGCCTGAAATTAAAGAAAAAAAAAACAATGATGAAAGATCCAACCTGGTTATCAGTGATCACAGGATGGGATGCAGAGACCAGCAAAGGAACAGGAAAATATTACTGTAGAGGAATCAGTTCAATAGATGTGTTATTCAATGTGGTAAGCCCAATAAGTAAATGTTCTTGCAATTGATCCTCAGCTTCAGTTGAAGTAGGGGTGGAGGTACATACCTGCAATTCTAGCACTGGAGAGGGATTAGACATTGAAGGGCACCCTCAGCTACATAGCAAGTTCAAGGTCAGCTTGGGCTATAGGAGACCCTGTCATCTGGTCTAAAAAGAAAGATAACAGACAGGAAGTCTTCTACACACTCACATGCACACACACCCCTAACTGCCTAACTGTGCGATCATATGCCAGTAATCTGTGCACTTGAGAAGCTGAGGCAAGAGAGCTGGAGAGATGGCTCAGAGGGTAAGAGCACTGACTGCTCTTCCAGAGCTCCTGAGTTCAAATCCCAGCAACCACATGGTGGCTCACAACCATCTGTAATGGAATCTGATGCCCTCTTCTGGTGTGTCTGAAGAGAGTAACAGTGTACTCATATTCATAAAATAAATAAATAAAGAGAGAGAAGCTGAGGCAAGAGAATATTAAATTTGACGATGGTGAGTTTGAAGCCACCATGTCTCAAAAAAGAGAAAGGAGCCTGGTAGATGGTGTGTTGTTTACTCAGGAGACTGAGACAGGAGGATCATGAATTTCAGGCAACTTTGGGTTATTAAACAAGACCCTGTCATAAAATAAAATAAAAGATGAGGGGGAAAAATACCCAATCATTTTATTTCTTTGGTTTGTTTTTAAATATGATGAGAAAATGGTGACACACCAAAGAAAATCTATTAAACTTCAGTTTGAACAATGGGAACCTGTGGCATTTGGGCCACAAACTCTTTCCCACACTCTGTTCCACCTACTCTTTGTGATAGAAGTTTTATTCTGGGGCTGGAGAGATGGCTCAGTGGTTAAGAGCACCGACTGCTCTTCTGAAGGTCCTGAGTTCAAATCCCAGCAATCACATGGTGGCTCACAACCATCCTTAATGAGATCTGACGCCCTCTTCTGGTGCATCTGAAGACAGCTACAGTGTACTTACATATAATAATAAATAAATCTTAGCCAGGCATGATGGTGCACGCCTTTAATCTCAGCACTTGGGAGGCAGAGGCAGGCGGATTTCTGAGTTCGAGGCCAGCCTGGTCTACAGAGTGAGTTCCAGGACAGCCAGAGCTATACAGAGAAACCCTGTCGCGAAAACAACAACAACAACAACAACAACAATAATAATAATAATAATAATAAATCTTTAAAAAAAGTTTTAGAGCTGGGCGTGGTGGCGCACGCCTTTAATCCCAGCACTTGGGAGGCAGAGGCAGGTGGATTTCTGAGTTCAAGGCCAGCCTGGTCTACAGAGTGAGTTCCACGACAGCCAGGACTACACAGAGAAACCCTGTCTTGAAAAACCAAAAAAAAAAAAAAAAAAAAAAAAGTTTTATTCTGGGAATACAAGTCCAAAACCTAGGGGCACTAGTTCTTCATTAATTAAAAAAAAAAAAAACACGGAAGTAGATTGAAATAATCAGGTAAGTTTGAATGCGTGAATTTATAATATTACAAGGACAGGTTCTGGTCTCATCCTGAGAAAGGGCAGGCCATCAGCATCTTTCATCCTTCTCAGCTCCACATTGAGAGAGCCAAGTTCCAGCCAACTACAAAGCAGAGGATGGGGGAGGTCCTTTCCTTCCCTCTCTGCTTTAGGATAGAAGTCCTGCTATGTGCATGGCAGGCAATGGTACTCAGCCCTGAACACTCCCACTCAAGCCTGATAACAAGGTGGAGGTTCCATACCAGGAAGGGCAAGCCATGCCAGGAAGAAAAGTGTCTAATAATCCCTCCCAAGGAGAAGCAGGGCACTGTTCCTCTGTCCTCCACTCAGTTCAAGTATGGTGATACAGAGATCTTCCCCAGGGGGTGAGAGAGAGCCCAAGTGAACCCAAAGTTTTACTACTCTCTCAAAAAGAGGATGATAGTTTGAATCAGAGCTTGGACAGCTCATGCCTGGGACAACACAGGGAAAATGGCAATCTTGGGGCTGGTGAGATTGCTCAGTGGTAAGAGCACTGACTGCTCTTCCAAAGGTCCTGAGTTCAAATCTCAGCAACCACATGGTGGCCCATAACCATCTGTAATGAGATCTGATGCCTTCTTCTGGGGTGTCTTAAGACAGCTACCGTGTACTTACATATAATAAATAAATAAATCTTTAAAATAAATGGCAATCTTGGAGGTGAGTAGTTAAAAGAAGGCCATGGTATTTGTAGTGCCAAGTGAAATAATATACCTACCAGGAGGTTAAAATAGGTAATGAAGGAGAGACAGCTAAGAACTCTCTGGGGTAGGAGCAAGCTTCAAGATTGGGTAATATGCTATTCCTAAAAGGGAACTGATCAGATTGTGGCATACATAGTTTATGCTTCATGATCTATCAAAACCACAGCAATCAGCTACAAGTTAGTGGAGCTGGGTACGAGGTGTTTCTGGTAGAGCAGCTAGATGGGAAGGTCAGAGAGGAGCTGTCTAGCTGGCGCTTCTGAAGACTGCATGTGCGCCTCTGAGAAAGGCAGCAAAGGCTCTGCACTGGGCCGGAATCTCAGACTCATTGAACTAAGTCAAATGACTAAACAACTGACCCTGGGAGGGAGGGGAGAGTCAGTATCCAGGTTTGCTCTAGTGTCTCTAAGAATTCAATTGTCAACAACAAAGAACAAAACGTGCAAAAAAAGCAAAGCGCAAGCATGCGTGCATGTGTGTGTGCACGTGCACACGCGCGCGCGCGCGCGCGCGCACACACACACACACACACAGAGAGGCACGAACACACAATGGGACCCCATATACAGGAAAATAACACAGGCATTAGAAAATCGCCTTTGAGGGGTTACCTTACTCTGTTTTCTTATAATGAAAAACCAGAAAGATAATTATAAAGAGCAAAAGGTTATTTGGCTCCTACTTATAGAAGGTGGAGGGTTCAAGACCACCAGTTGAGGACCCTCCTGCTGTAAAATCTGGTGGTAGAGAGCCTCACATGACAAGATAGAAATAGGTGTCAGCTCAAGCTATTCTAACTCTTATGAGAAGCCTACCCTGATGACTTTAATGCTAAGTTACTTCCAGATCATGTATTTGGGCATTAAATTTCCAGGACAAAAACACTTTGGCAGCGCCCCCCCCCCCCCAAACAGTGCTTTGCTCCTGCCTTACAGGGTGTTCTCCCGTTGTAATAAAAAATGAAGTCAGCAAATGTAGCTACTTGTAGATAGTTAGGTCTTTCTGGAGTGTCAAGGTTTTCATTCTGAAGATAGCATTTTCTGAAGCTCAGAAAATGTAGCTACCTTCTTTGTATCTGCCATCTTTGCTGCTCTGACCTAGAACAGCAAGTGCCCCTATCTATGCTGGTGCCAGCTCCTTAGTCTCAGTGTCGCTCATCTCTCTCATAATTCTCTCTTCTACCTCGGAAAGCTGCGGCTCCTCGGGGTCTGGCCTTGGGCGAAAGTAGTCATCACTGGATTGGTGGACTCTGTGTGCTGGGTCCAACATTCCTGAGTCTCTGTGGCTTAGGGGAGGAAGATAAGCTGCCCGAGGCCGCCTGAGGGAAGGGGTTCTGGTCAATTTTCCGGCTCCCATTATCTCTGTAGCAGCAGCTGCGGGCAGGTAAGTGTGTGACTCACCTGTGACAGGACTCCATGCTTGGGTGTGGTGGGAAGGATCCCAGAACCAGGTGCTGCTGCTTGAAGCAGCTGCCGCAAGCTGGGGCCTCTCTGTGGGAGCTGGCTACAAAGACTGACCCACCCTTAGGCCTAGACCTGGACCCTCTCTGCGTTAAAGGAAGCATGGTTACAGCAGCCCACCACTGTGTGAGCATCTAAGTGTCCGAAGGTCTGCTCGGGAGCCCAGGCTCCACTTGACCTTCTATTCCCAATCCTTGTTTTTCTACCCAGTCAGTTATCTCAGGGTAAAATCTCCAGGTGCCTCCACAGACCAAATCATGGATCTCTCTCTCCCCCTCCCCCTCCCCTTCCCTCTCCCTTTACCCACTCCCTCTCCCTTTACCCACTCCCTCTCCCTTTATTCCCTCCCTCTCCCTTTACCCCCTCCCTCTCCTCTCCCCCTCCCTCTCCCTTTACTCCCTTCCTCTNTCTCTCCTCTCCCCTCTCCCCGCTCTCAATTTTCTTGTGAACTGCCCCCCAGGAACCCCAACATAGTGGTACTATCACAACGCTCAGTTGCCAGGCACCTAGGACTCTTGTACATGATTCAGACTTCATTGAAATTTTAATTTTGCTCTGTTAGACTCCTGCTGTGTCCTTGGCTTGCCTTACCTTTGCCAGAATTACAAAACTTTCCACAGTCCTGCCAGCTGCTTCTTCCTGTTTTGTTCTCAATTTAGGGGTGTTTATTTCATTTGCTTGATGTCTGTATGCTAAAAGAAAGAAATAAGCAGAAAACATTCGTGGTTCATTCAAGACCAGAGCACCATCCAAATCTGTTCCATATGATAGTGTCTAAGAATTCCTATGTCTTGTAATTAGTGGCTTTTTTTGGTCTTAAAGTGTAATGTTTAATTATTACTTATTTTATCCTTAAAAAAATCCTGGTGTATGTAGCACTAGCTGTCCTGGAATATGATATGTGTGTAGACCAGGCTAGCCTCTAACTCACAGAGGTTCATCTGCCTGCCTCTGTTTCTGGGATGAAAGGTATGTGTCACCCACAAGGCTTTGCATGCTGGACTTTATTTTGGCATATTTATCAAATGTATCTGATACAGGGACGGAGGAGTCTTTGTTTAAAGTCCAGTTCAATTTTCAAGACCTGATTGGGCCAAAGTTGTTAACCGAATGGCCGTTATGTAAATTAGTAAGTATTATGCTGTGTTATGTACTCTGTGCAAAGCAATACTATTATTGCTTGTGTAGTTTCTGCAGTGGGCCCAGTCAGTGGATTCCTAGTTACTAGCATATGACAAGATGAAAACAGAAAGGGAGGGAATGTCTTTTAAAACGTATTTGTTTTAGAGATATAGTATCCCTACTGACCTCAAACTCCGATTCCTCTGCAGTGATATTATTTTATGTTCAGGTGCTACTTAGCCTCCCCAGTACTGTTTTATAAAATTTGATAAATTTTCTTTCTTTTTCTTTTTCTTTTCTTTCTTTCTTTCTTTCTTTCTTTCTTTCTTTCTTTCTTTCTTTTTTTTGAGACAGGGTTTTCTCTGTGTGGCCCTGGCTGTCCTGGAACTCACTCTGTAGACCAGGCTGGCCTTGAACTCAGAAATCCACCTGCCTCTGCCTCCCGAATGCTGGGATTAAAGGCATGTGCCACCACGCCCGGCTTGATAAATACTTTTTAAAAGATTTATTTTATTTTTTTTTAAAGATTTATTTTATTATATGTAAGTACACTGTAGCTGTCCTCAGACACTCCAGAAGAGGGAGCCAGATCTCGTTACAGATGGTTGTGAGCCACCATGTGGTTGCTGGGATTTGAACTTATCACCTTCGGAAGAGCAGTCAGGTGCTCTTACCCGCTGAGCCATCTCACCAGCCCAAGATTTATTTTTTTTAAAGATTTATTTATTTATTATATGTAAGTACACTGTAGCTGTCTTCAGACACTCCAGAAGAGGGCGCCAGATCGATCTCGTTACGGATGGTTGTGAACCACCATGTGGATGGTGGGATTTGAACTTATCACCTTTGGAAGAGCAGTCGGGTGCTCTTACCCACTGAGCCATCTCACCAGCCCCTAAAAGATTTATTTATTATATGTAAGTACACTGTAGCTGTCAGACACACAAGAGGGCGTCAGATCCCATTACAGATGGTTGTGAGCCACCATGTGGCTGCTGGGAATTGAGCTCAGGACCTTCAGAAGAGCAGTCAGTGCTCATAACCACTGAGCCATCTCTCCAGCCCCTTGATAAATATTTTATACTGCCATCTCTAATAGTAAATAATTTGACGCCCCCCAATTGAAGTTACTAGTTTACTGTCTGTCTGTCTTTTCAGTTATACATATCAAGGGTGCTCAAAAAAAGCACAGCATTTCTCCAGGAAAGCACTTAAACTCCTGGATGGTGAATTCCTTGGGAGAACCACATGTAACATAACAAATAGAATCCCTGGAATCAAGCCGACCTAATTTTTAAAAATGTCATTTGAAAACATTACATTTCAGGGCTGAGAGAAGGTTCAGGGGCTAAGAACACTGGCTGCTCTTCCAGAGGACCCAGGTTCAATTTTCAGCAACCACATGGTGGCTCACAACTGTCTGTAACTCTAGTTCCAGTGAACCTGACTCCCTCACACAGACATATATGCAGGCAAAACAAAAATGCACATAAAATAAAAACAAATAAATCATTATACTTCATAAAATATTACTTCTCAGGAATTTAAACTAATGAAAAGTAAATAAGAAAATATTTGCACTCTGGTCAAAAAAAAATTTATCTTGAGGCTGGAGAGATGGCTCAGCAGTTAAGAACACTTGTTGCTCTTGCAGGGGACCCAGGTTCAGTTCCCAACAACCACTGGGTGGCTCACAACCATCCATACCTCCTGTTCTAGAGAACCTGCCACCTTCTTCTAATCTCCATACCAGGCACACATGTGGCACACATACACACATTCAGGCAAAACACTCATACACATAAAAATGAAATAAACATTTTAAAAATTATCTAAAGGATAACTTTTCCAAAAGTCTATTTATTCTACTTTATACAAATAGTGTCTAGTAGATTGGGCTTTTGTTTTTTTGAGACAAGACTGACCTAGAATTTGCTACATTCTTTCTACCTCAGCCTCCTGGAATTACAGGCATGATATATCAGACACAGTTTAGATTGGAGTCTATCTATCTATCTATCTATCTATCTATCTATCCATCCATCCATTCATCTATCCATCCATCTACCTATCTTTGAGATTAGGTATCTTAGTCACTGTTGTGTTGCTATGAAGAGACTAAGAATTCAAATCTATGAGCCTATGTGGATCACTCTTCTTCAAACCCCCACATTCTTCTCCCTCACCCCCATAGGCTTGTACCCATGTCACACCATAGAAATGCATTCAGTTCAACTTTATAAGTACTCACAGTCTATCATAGTCTCAACATTGTTTAGAAGTTCCAAATCTCTTCTGAGATTCAAGACAATCTCTATACACTATGTAAAATCAAAAGCGCATCACATCCTTTAAACATACCCTGGCACAGAATGCACGTTACCATTCCAGAAGGAGGGAAGGGAACATAGTGAGGAAAGAGTGGACCAAAGCAAGACCGAAAACCAGCTGGACAAACTCCTGTCTGATGTCAAAGGCCTCTTCAGATCTGTAACTCCTTTCAGCTTTGTTGACTGCAACATACCTCTCTCTCTCTCTGGGGCTGTTTCCACTCTCTGTTAGTAGCTTTCCTCAGTGGGTATCCCAGGACTCTGGCATCTCCAACATCTTGGGGTCTACAAGGCAAAATCCAGGCTTCGCTTTTACAGCTTCATGCAAATGGCTCTCTGGGCTTTATGAAAGGACACTCCTGACCCACACCTGGCCTCGGGGGCTTCTCTTAGTCATGGAGGGAGATTTCATAACTCCTTGCTTGAGTCCTTGATTCTAAAGCCAAAAACCACAAGGCCAAGCCTTCCAAGTTCTGCTGCTTGTTGGGGTGGAACTTGGCCTCTTCCTTCGATTCCAAGTGCACCAGCTTTCTGCTGTTGGTGGTTTCCTTCACTGCTGAAGCTTGCCTCCAATTCTTTCTAATAGGGAACTAAAGGAAATATAACATAAGGAATTTCCTTAGCTGGGTGGGTTCTTGGGCTGATGGTACCACTCTATTTAACAGCCAGCTTTTCCTTAAACTTCCCATCTCCTTGAGCACTGGATATAGCTCCATTACATTTCCTGGTGTTCCTTTTATCCCTCAAACTATTCCATTTTGTATTTTTTTCCTTGTTCATCTCACTCCTTTTCATTATAAATCTGTATAAGAGCGATCACTAATAACCTCATGACACAGTCAATATTAGCCTGTCTTGAACTTCCTGCCAGCATTATTTAGTCCAAAACTCTTCAATTTAGCCTCAGACAGAATTTTAGGACAAGGGCAAAAGAGAGCTGTATTTTCTGCCAGAATATCACAAGAATGGTCTCTAGGCCATTTACTTCTCCTCTGAAATCTCTTGAGCTGGGCCATCATAACCTGCATTAGTGTAGTGACAATTTTGTAATTTTGGTTTCTTTAAAAAAACTCACGTATGTTTATATGTTTTTGTTTTAATCCCATGCTTCAGATTGTGCACAACAGCTGTGATTTGCCTCATGCTCTAGCAGAGGCATGATTTTTGCCAGCTGTGATAGTTTCTGTGATTGTGTGACATTTGGAATTCTGGGGACTTTTTAGAGGGTAGATAAATGTTAGGGCCCTGAGAGGCAGGTGGTTGTTGGTTGTTGTTGCTTACTGTTGGTCACAGTTTGTTAAGGTAGTGTGCTCAAAGAAGAAACAACAACAACAAATCTGATATTCTGATGGTGATCAAACTTACCCCAAGGAACTCAATACTCCTATCAGCAGGAAGTAGTCTACTGATAATGTCACCCCTTTCTGACCCATGACTTTATTCAGGGATCTCTTTTCTTTCCCCTATATCCCTTTTTCTCTCTTTGCTAGGATTAGGGGTTGATAAGCATGATCACAGCAATAGCCTACACCCTAGTACCAAGCTCTGCTTCTGCCTTGCTGTGAGGCCACACCATGACCAAGACAACTGTTATAAAAGAAAGCATTTACTTGGGAGCTTGCTTACAGTTTCAGAGGCTTAGTCCATTATCATCATGACAGGGAGCATGGCAGCCATGGTGCTGGAAAAATAGTTGAGAGGTACATCATGATTGAGAGGGGGTGGGGTGGGGAAGGGGAGAGGGAGGAGAGGGAGCGAGAGATAGACACAGAGAGAGACTGAGACTGACTGGGCCTGGCATGGGCTTTTGAAACCTTAGAGCCCATGCCCAGCGGCACAGTTCCTCCAAGTTCACACCTCCTAATCCTTAAAATCCCTTCAAAGAGTTTCCCTACTAAAGTCTAAGCTTTGACCCTATGGGGGCCATTCTTATTCAAACCGCCATACAGAGTATCACTACTATTCCTGACTGGGCTGAAACTAGTTAAAAAGGCTATGCTGACCTTGTACTCACAGAGAAAGCCTGCTTCTGCCACCTGAGCTCTAGGATTAAAGGCTTGTGCTACCTCACCTGGCTGAAATAAACAAAACCAAACCCCCAGACTTTCACTAAAGATGGTTTGGTAGCCCATATGCCAAGAAGTACAATCTGGTTCAGAGAAATAAATCATTTTTGATATGAACAATATAAAAACAACCTTGTCCTCCTCTGTTGGGCTCTCTTTCTCCCATCCTTCCTCTGCTCTGTTCTCTCTTCTATCCCCCCCCCCGCACCCCCCCAGGATCTCTTTTTTTTTTAAGATTTTATTTATTATTATATGTAAATACATGGTAGCTGTCTTCAGACACACCAGAGGAGGGCATCTTATCTTATTATGGATGGTTGTAAGCCATCATGTGGTTGCTGGGATTTGAACTCAGGACCTACTGGAAGAGCAGTCAGTGCTCTTAACCGCTGAGCCATCTCTCCAGACCCCCAGGATCTCTCTTTTTTAAAGATTTATTTATTTATGTACAGTGTAGCTACCTTCAGACACACCTGAAGAGGGTATTGGATCCCATTACAGATGGTTGTGAGCCACCCTGTGGTTGCTGGGAATTGAACTCAGGACCTCTGGAAGAGCAGTCAGTGCTCTTAACCACTGAGCCATCTCTCCAGCCCCACCCCTACTCCCCAGGATCTTGTAATGTTGCCCTGGATGGCCTCAAACTACTTGGTTCAAGATATCCTTCTGTTCCTGATTCTCCAGTCACCATAACTATGTACATATTCTACCATATCTGGCATCATAGGGACATTTTAAAACACTTCTAAATAATGACCAGGTTCGAAAGAAAGAAAGGAAGGAAGGAAGGAAGGAAGGAAGGAAGAAAGAAAGAAAGAAAGAAAGAAAGAAAGAAAGAAAGAAAGAAAGAAAGAGAGCAGTTGTGAGATGGTTCAGCAGGTAAGGGTGCTTGCAACTAATCCTGACAACCAGAGTTCAATCCTGGAACCTACACAGGGGAAGGAGAGAACTAACAAGTTGTCCCCTGGGCTTCCACATGTGTGCTATGGTGTGCATAAGTCTCTGTCTCCGTCTCTCTGTGTATCTGTCTCTCCCTGTCTCTCTCTCTCTCTCTCTCTCTCTCACACACACACACACACCCAACACACACAGTTAATTAAAACAAGAAAAAAATTTGAAATGTTTAGCACTTGACAGCAACAAAACAGTCTATCAAAGCCTGAGTGATCCAGGCAGGGTACTAAGAAGGAAATTACCGTTTTATGTGTGTATTTTAAAGAAGAGAAAGCACTTAGAACATATGATCTGACTGTTCAGAAGAAGAAGATGAAAAGGTAAGGATCAGTAGTTTTCTCAACAAGTTCTCAAAACACAGAAATTTAATACAATTTAACTGTATTCCCATCCGGCAAAGGAATCTTGTGGTAGTAGAAGGTCCAGGCTTGGCAGGAATCCACATCAGACTCAACATGGGCCTCTTATCTGTATAGCCCAAGTAGCATTGTCAGTCTCCTGTCAGGTCCAAGCCATCAGGCAAGGGAAAAGGGCCCGAGAGAGTGCAGACATGGTGTTTTAAAGGGCCCTGAAGAGGCACTTAACCTGTCTTCCCCTGTTCTATGGGTATGAACTTGGTCGTCTGGTAAGCTGAATGCCTACATTCTCAAACCTCTCACCCCTACAGGCCAAGGGGCTGGGATAAGAATTGAATCTTAAAGTTGTGCTTTATTCAGACAGCAGGGGATCTGAGAGGGCAGAAGATCAACTTGTTTAAAAAACAAAACAAAACAACCAAGTCGCATTAACCCTTGCCTTCTATCTCATCTTCAGCCAGCACTGGGTTATAGCGGGAGGGGAGGCCAAAGGGAGTCAGCAAATCTATTCAGAGCTCAGTCCTGGCCCTCTGCTCAGATGCTTAACCTAGCTTCCGAGACTCGCGCTGTCTGTCTATGCTTCCCTTGTTACCAGCCTGGACACTCTTCCCTCAGCCTGGGGATGCTTGAGCCCAGGTACTTGAAAGGCTGAGTCTAGTTAGGTTCTGCTGGTATCAACCTGGTGCTCCTCCCAGGACATCTGGGTTGGGAGAGGGGGGTTAGTGCAAAACAAGCCAACAATTAACAGTGCATACTTTCTAAGCTATTAATAACATGTACGTGCAGATTCCTTTTTGTAATATTGAGTACAAATGTTTCTTTATAATACAGAATAGAGCAATGTCCCATCCCTCACTCCTGTACTATATTAATGTGGTGACAGCTAGTGGCAAAGGGGACCAGGAAGTGTATATTTTAGCTGCAAAGCCCTGTGTCTAATTAAAATTCCTGCATTGTGAAGGAAAAGGAGAAACACTTTGGGGAATAATTTCTATGCTTCCATATTCAGAGTATTAAACTCAGACAAAATTGAATAAAAACAGAAGATTGGGGCTAGAGAGACGGTTCCATGTTTAAGAGGTTCAGTTCCTAGGGTCAGTTCCCAGCCCCCTGCCGGGAGGAGCTCACAACCACCCCGAAGTCCAGTTCAGTTCCGTGGGAGCAGAGACTCTTTGCTTGTCTCCTTGAGCTCTACACACAGGTATGGTGAGAAAACATACACGCAGGCAAAATGCTCATGCGCATAAAATAAAATCCAATAATAAAAACAATTAAGCCACCGGGCGGTGGTGGCGCACGCCTTTAATCCCAGCACTCTGGAGGCAGAGGCAGGCGGATTTCTGAGTTCGAGGCCAGCCTGGTCTACAAAGTGAGTTCCAGGACAGCCAAGACTACACAGAGAAACCCTGTCTCGAAAAACCAAAAAAAAAAAAAAAAAAAAAAAAGTAATTAAGCCGGAGGCTGGAGAGATGATGGCTCAGTGACTAGGCGCGCTGGCTGCTCTACCAGAGGCCCTGGGTTCAATTCCTAGCAACCACATAGCAGCTCACAACTGTCTGTAACTCGAGTTCCAGGGGATCCGACACCCTCTCCTAGACATACATGTAAGCAAAATAACAATGCACATAAGAAAAAAAATAAATCATTAGAAAAAAAAGAATTAAATCATACCTCGCTCTTCTTTCTTACCTGCAGGGTATGTACAACACAGAGGGCCTAAAGATGAGTCAAACCTAAGTAGTTCCCTCAAGGTTTCTTTTTCTCACAAAGGTCATGTGTCTAAGCTTTGGAGCAAAGGAGCAGATTAAGGCTAGGATGAGAACAAGGTGTGTGTGCATGGGGGCGTTGCGTTGCTCTTTAGGAGGTATCTGCATAAAAAAATGGAAGCCCCACCCAGCTTTCAGCTGTCTTCACCCTCTCAGCTGCAGTTTGTATGAAACATATATTAAAGAGAAGAATAGCTAGATGATGGACAAACTAAGTCGTTTGAGTTCGTTCCTTTTGGATTTTTGAGAGCCAGGCTCACGTGGCTCAGGCTGGCATCTGAGTTGCTATGTAGTTTAGGATGATCTAGAGCGCCGGACCTTGCTGCCTCCGCCTTCTGGGAGCTGAAATTATACTGGTGCACTACCATGCCCAGCTCACGCAGTGTAAAAGTTCTTTCTGAGTAGTCTATACATTGAACATAGTTTAAAGATATGTATACCTTCCAAGTCCAAGGGAGCTGCGGTGCGCACCTGTAATTCTAGTGAATGCAGATTCTGCAACGAAAACCTGCAACATCAGTGAAAGTACATCAGGGCCTTGAGGGAACCTCAGCTCACTGAAAGCATTTGGCAATCAAACCTTGAGTGATGAAGCACCAGGCATTTTGCACCTACAGCCTATCTTGCTACGGTAGGTTTGATGATTGTTTTAGTGCTAGGGATGATACAACCCCGGGCAAAAGGAATAACAAAGATCAGGTGTTTGCCCTGGGGAACGCCAAGGAGGAGGTTGTGGAGCAGAAAAAAATATTCTTGACTGTCTGGCATGTTGCTGAAGCTGGCAGTCTAGCACTTGAGAGAATGAGGCAGGGTGGTGGTGGTGGTGCACATCTTTAATCTCCCACTGAGGAGAGGATGAGGCAGGAAGATCAGGAATGTTTTTGCCAACCTGTGCAAAAATAATGAGACCCTGTCTGCCTCCA
This sequence comes from Mus minutoides, assembly GCA_902729485.2. Lineage (NCBI taxonomy): Eukaryota > Metazoa > Chordata > Mammalia > Rodentia > Muridae > Mus > Mus minutoides. The sequence continues at coordinate 545,405 of LR753371.1, forward strand.
CAAACCAAACCAAGCCAAACCAAATTATAAGCCCTGAAAAATCATCAGGCTGAGTTGAAAATTCGATGAGGTCTTTTAGTTTCTGTGTACGGGTGTTTGTATGTCTCTGCACCATAGGTGTGCAATACTCATAGAGGCCAGTAGAGGGCGGGATGTCCCTCTGGAACTGTAGTACAGGTGGTTGTGAGCTTCCGTGTAGGTGCTGGGAACTGAACCCAGTTTTCTGGAAAGAGCAACCAGCACTCTTTTTTTTTTTTTTTTTCTTTTTTTGTTTTGTTTTGTTTTTCGAGACAGGGTTTCTCTGTATAGCCCTGGCTGTCCTGGAACTCACTCTGTAGACCAGGCTGGCCTTGAACTCAGAAATCCGCTTGCCTCCCGAGTGCTGGGATTAAAGGCGTGCGCCACTACGCCCGGCTTTTTTTTTTTTTTTTTTTTTTTTTTTTTTTGAGACAAGATCTTACTATGTAGCCTTAGCTGACTGGAACTTGGTATGTAGGCCAGGCTGGCCTCAAACTCATGAAGAGCCATTGCCTCGCTCCCCTGAGTGCTGAGATTAAAGGCATGCACTACCATGCAAGGGTAGGTCAGAATTTCTAATGAGACACTGTCTCAAAAAAAAAAAAAAAGCCAAAGTAAAACCAGTTCTGAAGCTGGGGATCCAGTTCAATTGGTGAAGTGCTTGTCTAGAGTTTCTGTGAGATGGGCCCCAGGCGCTTCTTCCTCTTTTCCAAAATGATCTCTTACACATTTGGAAAACATTACTGTTTCCTGTCTTCCCCTTTCCTTCCTTCCTTTTTGTTCTGTCCGTGTTGGAGATTGAACCCAGGGTTTCATGCATGATACGCAAGCACTCTGTTCCTGAGCTGTGTGCCCATCACTAATGGCTTGCTTAGTGATAGGTAGTGCACTCTTACTCACTTAATTGCTTGACTGTGATGATCGTTTTGGCAATAAGCAATGTTCATATGGAAAAGTGAGAAAGGAAGCCATTATATATGTAATGCTTTGCCTACTTCAAAGATGCTTTGAAATTGGAAGCTAACTCTTTTCTTTGTATATGTGTGCATATAGTGTTTAAATTTCCCATAGCCTCTACCTCCTGGGTGCTGGTTACCTGATTTTCTCTTCAATTGTTTATAATTTGTTTGTAAAAGAAAGCAGACCACTTGTTTCCTAGACTTTCTCAGTGATTACATGTTGCTGGTCACATCACTGGCTTTTCGTTGTTCCATTTCTTTGTCCTCTGCGCTTCCTGTGAGCTGGCAGTGTATATATCCATCATGGGGTATACATCTGGTAGACCTTTTGCTTTAGCAGCCATTGCCTATTGTTGCCAAGATCTATTATTAGCCTGGTGTTTACAAAATGGTGATAGGCTAACTTTATTAAGTGTTCTTTGATATTAGTGGGACTATTTCTAGTTAAAGAGTTCCCTAGTGAAGCCACTTGGTCAATCTGAGGAACAGTTCTTAGGGGCCAAGTGCTTCCTTTTTCCCTTCACTAGCTTACAAAAGAACGAGTGGGTCCCTTAGCAGTCTCCAAACATGATCATTTTAAAAAGAAAGATATAATTTGCATACCATCAAAATCACCATTTTAGGGTGGTGAACCTGATAGCATAACCCAAAGAGGTAAAGGCAGGCAGGTTGTTAAGTCCCAGGTTAGCCTGGGCTATATTGTGGAACCCTATATCAAAAACAAAACAAAACAACAACAACAAAAAAAAACGGGCTGGGGATGTAGCTCAACTGTAGATTTACTAGTTCTTTACACTTATATCAAGTTGTGAAAGCATCACCATTAGCAGATTTTCTCTAAGACCTCACAAACTCATGAACATATCCAGTACATTTCCATCCATAGAAGTTAGTTAGTATCCTTCAGATGTCTGCATTTCCCGAACTTTAGCCAGCTGGACTCTTTGAACTGGTCCCCAGGACCTTTTCTACACACCATTATTGAACTCAGCTGCTTTCTTTTCTTGCTTTCCTGTAGAAGGTGTTCTGGCTCATCGTGTGCTTGTCTAGTCTTCAGTCATTTCTCTGAGGAGCCCTGAGTTCTTCAGTGGGAAACAGTGATGGCTGAAGGCTGGGCACCAGGGGTGTCCCTGATTACTGCTGTTTGTTTCTAGGCCGTTGTATTGATTTTTTTCCCTCTTCATTGAAGCTACTTGGTCTGCTATGTCCTGTTATTTATAATCCCTGAGGTAGAATTTGGTCATTGGTGAGTTTGGGGAATTATACAATATCTTAGTCAACTGATGATTCATATGAAAAACATTGTTTGAAACATCCCCTACTTTTCAGTCATTAGTTTACAATTATTTTCCTCAGGGAAGGCACACAGCTTGGAGACTTAAAGCTTCTTCTTTGGCACTAATTATAGGCAACTGAGCTCTTCAGAAGATGCAACTCGCTCATGCTAGGTATACTTTAAGTGTCAATTATCAGACACGTGGTTAATTCTTATAGGGCATGCTCAGATAAAGATATAGCTTCCCTAGGGGAAATTTTAAAAAATTAAATGTTGGGATATAAAATGCATCATCATAACTTTATCCCAGAAAGTCTGTATTTACTCATAAGCCAGAAAGTCTGTATTTACTCATAAGCTGGAAATATAGCGTCTTGTTTGGATTCCTACTAGTGACAGTCATGGAGTCCAAATCTTTTTGCACCCATCTTTCTCTGGGGAAATGATCAAAAGGCCTCATGTGGCTTCTGGTTCAAGCACCAATAAATGTGTCAGAAATTCTGCTATTGAAACATCCAAAATATGACCGACATTTTTTTAACATACATGAACAGCTCTGAAGGAACAAAATACGTATCAGCATACCATTAAAATTCTGTTAACTGCTTTGAAATCAGTCTTTTTTTTTTTTTTTTTTTTTTGGTTTTTCGAGACAGGGTTTCTCTGTATAGCCCTGGCTGTCCTGGAACTCACTTTGTAGACCAGGCTGGCCTCGAACTCAGAAATCCGCCTGCCTCTGCCTCCCGAGTGCTGGGATTAAAGGCGTGCGCCACCAGTCATTTTATATTTCTAATATAGGCTTTTGAAATATTCTGCTCTCGGTTTCTCCAGATAAAATTTCCTCTTACTTTGGATCTACTTAGCTGAGAAAAATGAAAGCAGTTTAAGACTGTATTTTTGTTAGTTGTTCGAGACAGAGTCTACCTATGCATCCTGGGCTTGCCTTAATTCAGCACCTTCTGCCTCAGCCTCTGCATTGCTTGAGATTCTAAGTCTGCAGCCTAAGGTTGAGTTTTCAGGAATGTTTTTATCGTTCTACACAGCCTCCTTTTTACAAGTTCTGCAAGCCAGGCAGTGGTGGCACACATCTTTAATCCCAGCGCTCAGGAGGCAGAGGCGGGTGGATCTCTGTGATTTTGAAGCCAGTATGGTCTATAAAGCGAGTTCTAGGACAGCCAGGGCTACACACAGAAACTCTGTATCAAACAAACAAACAAACAAACACAACAAAACTATTTTGCAAGGGTAACCTTTTTATCCTTGTTCTTTCTTTTCACCAAGATTCTACACTCCATCTTAGCCAGAAGGCAAAGAGGTGATGCCGAGGTTGTATAGTCAGTGACACTATTAGAAATTAAGTACAAGGTGTCTAATGCTTAACCACCCAAGGCTTGGTTGAGAAAGGCTTTTCAGTAATCCTCGGCACACTAAAGGGTCGACTACACTTTCATAAGTGATGTAGGTTGTTTTTTTAAACGATAGTTCACTTTCTCTTCCTCCTTTTTGTGTGCAGGGCTGGCTACCAAATCCAGGACCTTGCATATGTCAGGCACATTGAGCTATATCCCTGCTACCTTTCCTGTTTTGAAAATTTAAAATAAAAATACAGTTGACTATTTGTGTAATCATCAATAGGAGTCTCATTGCACTTTAATAGGAATATATCTAATTTAAGCATCAGAAGTAGGCCATCCTTTCCCTTTTCCAGTCAAAGTTTCTTTATATATGCCAAGTAATCACATAGGGCTCTTTGACACTCAATACCTAGTAACTTGTGTGATCTTGTAAATTGAGGCAGTATCTTTTTTTCCTTTATTCTCCTTGAACGCTCTTAAGTGCTTTGCAACTGCTAGAGTAGGTGGTGGTTAGCGAGGGAAAACCTGACAAGACTGCTGACATTGGTCTTTCTATTTGGAACCTGCTGTTTATGGTTGTGTGGCTGATGCAGATTCCCTTCTGGGCAAACCTAGCATTAAGTAGAGGCCCTTAGAAAGTACTTTAAACACAGGTTATCATTAAAAAAAGCTGTATTAATATGACTCCATAACCTTCCCCTCCCCATACTTTTTTGAGGTGAGGCTGGTCGTCAAGACAGAAGTAAAAGAATCCCTTCCTTCTCAGTTTCTAGAACATCTAGAAATGCAGTGCCTGTGTACCACGTTTTTTTTTTTTTTTTTCAAGATTTTTTTTTTTTTTTTGGTTTTTTGAGACAGGGTTTCTCTGTGTAGCCCTGGCTGTCCTGGAATTCACTCTGTAGACCAGGCTGGCCTCGAACTCAGAAATCTGCCTGCCTCTGCCTCCCGAGTGCTGGGATTAAAGGCGTGCGCCACCATGCCCGGCTTTTTTCAAGCTTTTTAAGATGGCCTTCCTGTGCAGTCCAGGCTGGCCTGAGATCTTGATCTTCATGCTTCAGACTCCTGGGTGCTGAGATTAAAGGCATGTGCCACCTCTGATCTTTTCTCATTTCCCAACTTGAAGTAATCTTGCTTAATTTTATTTTTATGTCGATACAGCCTATATTATAGCCCGAATTTCCTATAAATGATAAAGATGTCATTTATATTTGAAAGACATTTTTTTTTCTAGACAGGGTTTCTCTGTATAGCCCTGGCTGTCTTGGAACTCACTCTGTAAACCAGGCTGGCCTCGAACTCAGAAATCTGCCTGCCTCTGCCTCCCAAGTGCTGGGATTAAAGGCGTGCGCCACCACTGCCCAGCGACATTTTTTTTTTTTTTTTTTTGATGGCAGGAAGCTAAAACTCCATAAGGAAATGACTATCTGATTACTAGCTAGATCTACTAGATTTCTAGTAGATCCTCGGGGAATATGAAGGAACACTTTACAGATATGCCATCCTCTCCCACTGTCCATGCTAATTTCTGTTCTGATCTTAGTATAGGTTCTACCTAAGAGAGTATACACACACACACACACACACACACACACACACACACACACACGCATGTGTGTGTGACAGACTCACTCAATATCACATTCTGTGTGTGTGCGTGTGAGAGAGAGAGACAGAATCTCATTCAATACCACAGTCTGGCCTGAAACTTGCCAAAATCCTTTTTGGATTGTGGACATTACAGGTTTGAGTTATCCCTTTAAAAAACAATTTTTTTTTTATGATTGTAAGCTGCTGAAACAATTTACATTCTTGGAATTAAAATACATAATCCCCATGTTTAAAGACATCTCACCCCAGTTTGCTATTTGCTTTATCATTTTTGTTCTTTGTTCTTTAAAAGTGTCTTAACTATGGGAAAACAGCTATCAACATTGTCTCTACCAATATGTCAAGTTGAGTGTCTGAGCACATGTCTGTGATCCCTGCACTTGGGAGGCTGAGGCAAAAAATTGTCAGCCTGGGCCATATCCCCAAATAGTCACTGTCTTATATCCCCCAGAATACCACAAAAAGTTATAGCATGTTAGAGTCTACATTAGTGTACAAACTACATATTTTAATGTTTTCCTAGTAACTTTTAATATTGTTTTAGCCCCCAATTCAGCATAGAAATGTAACATACTTGGGTGGTAGTGGCACATGCCTTTAATCTTAGCACTTGGGAGGCAGAGGCAGGTAGATCTCTTGAGTTCAGCCTTGTCTACGAAGTTAAGTTTCAGGACAGCTAGGACTACTCAGAGAAACCCTGTCTGGAAAAAAAAAGCCACATAGTAATGTGCACTGAGAAAAACACAAAACTCCTATTTTTAAGTTTATAAATATTTTGCCGAATCAGATACTTTCCCTTCTTTATCTTCTTAAAGTTTAAGAGACTTAAGAATTTTATTTTAAAAACTTCTAGATAATTGTAGAGTGTATAGCATTATCACTGAGACATACATAAAAGTTATGATCCATAGACTTCCATTGTAACACATGTGTAGTTTCTATAGCATTAAAAATTTCTATTCTCTGCAGTGTACTAAAGTCCCAATAAAAAAGAGACCAATTTGGCTTCCCGTCAGAATGCTTATTTATTAAAAAAAAAATTACCGGGTTTGGTTGTTATTCTAGGTACCCCCCCCCAACACTCTGCCTGCACCATTCAAATTGGCAAGGCCATTTTCATTTTGTTTCAAAGTTTTTTTTTTTTTTAAGGGAAGGCAGGGGACGGCGAGGGTTGCTAAATTTATCTTCATCCCCAGGCACCGGGGATGAAAACACACAGACACACACACACACACACACACACACACACACACACACACACACACACACCCCGCACACACACACACATTTACGGCGGGAGGGGGGTCTGTGGGCCTGCAAACAACTCGAGCCACCGCCTCAGGCCGGGACCCTCGCGGAGAGGCGGTAGGTGTCCCCGAAGGCCCCCGGGGGGTGGCCGCGGCCCACAAACATGGTGGGGGGTGGCCCGGGCCTCCCGCCTCTCGACGGGGTCGGCGGACCACGGCCTCGTGCGGACTTTACAGCCGAGGCGGCAGCGGCGCGTGTGTGGCGGCGGTGGCGGGCGGGAGCGCGGAGGTGGAAAGAAGGGGGGCGCTGTCACGGAAACTCGGGCCGCCGGAGACCCCGCCGCAGCGAGGCCACTGGGCTTCCCGGTTGCGGGGCGTGAAGGGCGCCAACCCGGGGCGTCAGCGGGACCCACCGGGCGGAGGAGGGGGCCCAACTATCCTTCCGCATTTTCCTGGGTCTCTCTCCCCGGCGGTGACGTGACGTGCTGACGGCGGGCCCGTGCCGGGGAGCTGGGCCGCTTTTTGTCAGCTCCGAGCTCGGCCCCTCCTCCCTCCCTCCGCCCGCCCCACCAGCCGGAGCCCGGCCCAGTGCTCCAGAGAAAGGCCGGCCTGCAGCACCCGCCACCGTCGCCGACCGCCGCACGACCGTCCGGTGAGTCTGGGGCGCCACTGTGGCCGTAGGGCCTGGCGCGCGCGCGGCGGCCTGCTCTCGGCCTGCTCGGCGGCCCGCGAGGCGCCCTCCCGCGCTAGGCCGGGCGGCGTGGCGTGCGACGCCGAGCAGGCCCCGAGGAGGCCGCAGTTAGGCCCGGGGTGGCGCCCGGGTGCTCGGAACGGCGGTCGAGGCCCGTTCTGGAAACGGGCGGGGACCGGGGCAGTGCTGCCCGGCGGTTGGGGAGGCGATTGAGGGGTCCCGGGTGGGCGACGCGGCCGACCCGGGGCACCGTGCGGGGGCGAGGCCTGGCGAGGAGGCTAAGGCTGCAGGCATGAGGTGAAGGCCGCAGGCCGGCCCGGCCGATTTTCGCTATGTAAATATCGGCGGGGGGGGGCGAAGAGGGACGGGGGACAAGATGGCGGCCGGCCGGCGCCTGCTGCAGGCTACGACGGAGGGGGTTGCCGGGAGGGGGAACCGCCATCTTGAAGGCGGCGTCTGAGGAGAAAATTCCGCTACAGCCCGTGAGGGGGGGTGTGAGAGCGGGCCGCGGCGGCGCTAGCTACGGGAGCCCGGAGCCCGGGCGCGACGTCGAGTGTGCGCGCAGGGGCGTGTTCGCTCCCCATGGCGGCCATTGCCCTCGTCGCCATGATGAGCACTTGGATTCCAGGCGCTTGGCGGCAGCGCCACCTTCCTGCCCAGCCTCCCACAGCCCCGTGACTGGCTGCTGTTTCCGCTGTGTTTCAGTTGAGCTGCCGCAGGCGGCCATCGCGGCCGTCTTGGCGCCGGAGCCACCTCATCTGTATGGCCCCGGGGTTCCGAGCCTTTCCCCGGCGTTTTGCTGTCGCTTCAGGGTGATGTGCCGCGGTGGCAGTAGTGGAGCCGGAGACATTTTCTTAGGACTTTTATTTTCTCAGAGGTAGATAGATAGACGTGGCCGTTAGGGTGACCCTGGTGCGGTGCTTTTCCGCCAATCGTTGCTTCCAGGAGTCTGTGAATAAAGAAAGAAAAGTGATG
>LR753371.1:553633-671085 GCA_902729485.2 Mus minutoides
TATATATATATATATATATATATATATATATATATATATATATATATATATATATATATATATATATATATATATCTTTTTTTAATTGAGGAAAATTAAAGGGCAGAAAGTTATTTTCTTATCGAACGATGTAATGTGACTTATTAGCTAGCGTTCGTTGGTTCGCTGTGGTAGCTCGTTTGTGAGGTTTTTAGAGTGGGATCGCACCCCGTGAAAGTTCTTTCGATCTCACCCCGTACAACTTTTCTGGTAACCTCGGCGTCCCAGCCGCCGTGCTAGGTGCTGAGAACGAGTAAGGAGGTTCTTGTAGGTGGTGGCTGTGGGAGGTTTCTTGTTCAGAAGTAGAAGAGCAAATGTTGAACTGTAAGAAGTGCCGCGCGAAGGCTACATCCAAGTTACAGTGGAGTTTCAGAGCAGGCATGGTTTCTGTTTGAAGCATCAGGAAGGAGTTCCTGAAATAGGTGGCATTTTGAGGTTACAAGCCTGATGTTTTTAGGTGGTGGCCCAGACAGGCAAAGGGCGTTTCAAGGGTGAAGTTTCTTTAGAGAACTGCAAGTATTTACTGTTTGTCTGAAATGGATGGTGTAGGTAGAGGCTTGCAAAGGTGGGTTGCAGTGCGAATTACGGTAAGGGCTTCTGCTCCGTGGGAAGCAGTGCGGGAGCTCTCCGACTCTGTGCTTGATAGCTATCAGCTCGGTTGGGCTAGGACAAGTTTGAGAGAAGTAGGTTGGTTGTGTGGTAGGCTAACCAGTGTTTTCATAGTGATGATAATTACAAAGAGTGGTCAGAAGCCAGATTTTATTACCCTTTTAAAATGCTTTATTGCAGTTTTGAATGATCCATTTTTGTTAGACAGCTGGTCCTTTTTCTATATTCGCTGTAAATAAAGTTTTGCTCAGAGTTGTTGATATTTCTGTAGTAAACAGTAGAGTTTCCTATGATTTCATTTCCCATTGTTGAAAATGAATCCTGGTGCTCCTTGAAGAAGATGAGAAATGAACTTTCTTACAAGTGTTCCCATGATGTTTTTAGGAAGTCAGTTTTGAAAATGCATTTGGAAGGATGGTTATTAAAAAGCAGTGGCCTTCAGTTGCCCTTTGCAATCTGTTTTGCTCCCTGCTGAGAGTTCTGTTTGAGAGGCTAACTAAGGTTATTTGCTAAGCAAGCCTTCCTGCATGTTTTGATTAATATTTGACTTCTCTAGATGCTTATGTGGGAAATGTGTTTCACAGTTACATAGTTATTCACTCTCAGTGTCTTCACTTTCATAGACAGCAACAGGTTGGAAATATTGCTCCTAGAGAGTGGTTTTCCTAGAGGCCATGGCAAGCTTTAAAGAAGTTCTCTTAAGCTGGACAGTGGTGGCACATGCCTTTCACCCCAGCATTCAGAGGCAGGAGATTTTTGTGAGTTTGAGGCCATCCTACATACTGAGACCAAGTCTCAAAAATTAAAAAGAACCTGGGTATGGTGGCGCATGCCTTTACTCCCAGCAGTCGGGAGGCAGAGGCAGGCGGATTTTTGAGTTCGAGGCCAGCCTGGTCTACAAAGTGAGTTCCAGGACAGCCAAGGCTACACAGAGAAACCCTGTCTCGAAAAACCAAAAAAAAAAAAAAAAAAAAAAAAAAGAAAGTCACATTTAAAAGTTCTCTTTAAAAAGACTTTTAAAGTTCAGTTCTTGGGTGGGTGGGGCTGAGATTAATCAGTGCACAATAGACTGTGTGAAATTCTTCAGTTTAATCAGTACAGAAAGCTAGATAGTGGACTTTGAGGATTAAGATGAAATACGAGTCAGGTTGTGTAATTAGGAAGATTGGTAAATGTAGAGTTTCCACCGGGAATGGCTATATACAAAATTCTTTTTACCTTCAAGGTCACAGACCCTGATAGTCTGGAGAACTGACTGGTGGGACACTATTGTTCCCTTGTCGGTCTTGGGTAAACAAGATACTAGTGTTTTGATTTATGTCCACTTTCTAGGTAGATGGTGATTTCTTTCTTTCTTTCTTTCTTTCTTTCTTTCTTTCTTTCTTTCTGCAATTTCCTTTTTTCAAAAACAACATGCTGTGGATTCTTTCAAAGATATTTCCCCTTCCATTGCTTAAAAATGTTTAGTCTCCTGACATTGTTACTGATAATGTGTTAATTATGCTTATGCACAGGGACAAGTCATTTTTAAGCTTAAAAACAATTAACAGGCTCCTGAAGTCCTTCACCCTCATCAAAGATACTACTTTTTGTTTCTTTTGAGACCCAATCACATTAAGAAGCCTGGCTGGCCTCAGTCTCCAAATTCTCCTGCCTCAGCCTCCTGAGGCATGTGTATCAGCACAACTGGCTTAGATTCCTTGTTTTGTTTTGTTTTAACCTAACTGAAAGTCTAACCAGTTATCTGGTTGTCCATGTCTTTTCCTATTCTTGATTTTTTTTTTCCGTGTAGGCTTTTCGCTTTGCTTTTTTGTCTCTATGTAAGGATCGCCCTCCCTCTATCTAGCCTTGCTGTCGGCCCAGACGTTGGCCTGCCTCCTTTGGGATGGAGCTTTGGCCACTCTTCTTGGTTGGTTCGAGACAGAGTTCTCTGGATGTAGTCCTGGCTGTCCTGGAACTCATTGTGATAGACCAGGCTGACTCACCTCTGAGTGCAGGGATTAACCTTGCCTAATTTGGTCTTCTGCAACTTTGCTGGTTCCTTTCCCTATCCTTACAAGTATTCTTTGATTTGCTCATTGTATAGAAACCTCACCTGTCTTCTGTTTGCTTTAACTTTCCACTTCACCTTTTACTAAATCTAGTAATTGCCAAGTCAGGACATTTCTACCACATGCTAATGTCAAGTGTTCTGTTTTACACTCTGCTTTTTCTGTCTCCTATGGTGGGATTTCCCTCAACGTTTATCTGCTGGCTTATTTCTCTGGAATCTTCTCTGTTAGTTAAATGTCTCTTACCATACCTACCTATCTGCTGTCTAATCCAGCACTTGAAGTGTCTAATGTATCACAACATAGCTGAAAACAAACTTATTCAGCACAGATGACCAGTACTATTTATAGGATTATTTTTAAAGCTCGGGGTCCCCAAACAATTCCCATTTCTTACTCTTTCTGTTGTTAACACCATCAATGTTCCTGAGTTGTTATTTTTTGTTCCATCTTTAGCATGTTTTTTTAGATTTATTTATTATATGTAAGTACACTGTAGCTGTCTTCAGACACTCCAGAAGAGGGAGGGCATCAGATTTCATTATGGATGGTTGTGAGCCACCATGTGGTTGCTGGAATTTAAACTCGGGACTTTTGGAAGAGCATCGGCTCTCTTAACCACTGAGCCATCTCGCCAGCCCCATCTTTAGCATTTAATCTCCTATGTTTTAATGTATGCTTTTATTTTTGTCTTCTAAATGGAATGTAGACACAGGTCCTCATTTGTCTTTGTCCCCAAGCAGCACCTGGCATGATCATCATCTTCCCAGACAATTATCTAAATTATTGGGCTCAGTAAATTTGATTTAGTTGAATAATTTCCAGCTATTCAAATTCAGTTATTTATCCAGCATGTTCTTTGACCAAGGAATATTCATTTTAAGGCACACCTATCTTGTTAGGACAGCAGGTCAAACCCAGGTGCTGAGCAACTTCTATCCTTGCCCCATATCTGATTGGAATATGGCCAACGTGCTTTTATTCCTGCCAGATTGTTTATCCAGACAGCATTTTTTAAAATCCATGTAATGTTAAAACCGTTTTTTTTTTTTTTTTTTTGCTCAGCAGGAAGTACACTTTAAAGAAACTAAATGGCCTTAATGTATATAGTCTCATTCCTCTTTTCCACATGCAACCATTGCTCCAATATGTACGTAAACTAAAGTATTATCTGGTATTGCCTTATGTGTCTTAACTGTATCTATTATACATTGTTGTAGATATTGAACATGTTTTGTTTGCTTGCTTGCTTTATTTATGTTTTTTTGAGAGGGTTTCTCTATGCAGCTCTGGTTGTCCTATAATTTGATCTGTAGGCTACGCTGGCCTCAAACTCAGAGATCTGCCCGTTTCTGCCTCCTGAGTGTTGGGATTAAAAGTGGTGTGCCATCACCTCCCAACTACCAAACATAGTTTTAAAGATCCAGTTTACTGGCTACAGGGATTCTTCTGGGTCCCTAATGGTCTTATAGGAGGTTCATGGAGTCAAAAATTTCTTCATAATGCTGTCATTTGCCCTTTTCATCCACATTCACCTGTATATTATTCAGGCATTAGAGACTGCGTGATTCATGATGTCATTATTAAGTACAGAAACAGTTGGAATTTATCTTTCCTCTGTGAAGTGAGTCATTAGATTTGCAGACTATAAAATAGTTACAATTTAAAAAACTTAACCTTCTAAAATGCTATTCATGCTTATATATAATAAGATTTTTAATAAACTAATATTTATAAATGTTAAAAAAGACAAGATCTTGCTCCAGTTCCAGAGGGTCCTGAAACTTGGCAATGTCCTTTTAACCTCTCAAGTCCTTAGGTGACAGGCAATGTGCCACTATACTGGATTCTTAATTTAAATTTCTCTAAGTGTGAGTGACATAAAAAACTTCTTAGCCAGGCGTGGTGGTGCATGCCTTTAATCCCAGCACTTGGGAGGCAGAGGCAGGCGGATTTCTGCATTCGAGGCCAGCCTGGTCTACAGAGTGAGTTCCAGGACAGCCAGGGCTACACAGAGAAACCCTGTCTCAAAAAACCAAAACCAAAAACAAAAACAAACAACAACAACAACAAACCTTCTTATGCTCCTATATTTTTGAAAGCTTAAGAGTCCTGAAACCAAAAAGTTTGAAAATTACTGTTGTAGTTCATTCATATTATTTGTGGAGCAAGGTCCTTTTGGTGCTAAGCAAAGCTCTCACTAAGACTGTATTTTAATATATAAAACACTGATTTATTTATTTTTATGGGGGACACATTAGGCTGTTTGCACTTTTCAGCAGTTTCCAGCAGTGCTGCCATGAGCATCCTCAAACAGTTCTCCTTGATATTGTATAGAAGTGCAGTTGCTGTGTTGAGGAAGTCTGTACATTGTCAGTTTTACTGGGAATTGCCAAAAGCCAAATTGCATTTCATTTGACACACTCACCAGCTGTTTCTGAGTTTGGTTCTCCAGATCATTGCCAAAAGATTAGATTTTGCTGTTTTCCCGATTTGTTGGGTATAAATGCAGTCTCCTTGCTGTTTATTCTCCATGTCTTTGGTTACTATTGGAGTTGGCTGGATCGCTTCCCTCCAGATTTACTAGCCATTTGAATTTTCTGGGAATTGTTTGTAAGTCCTTGATCAACTTTTGTGTTGGACTGTTGCCTTTTTCTTACAATTTGTGGATATTTTTATATTGTAGATCTTAAAGATATGTGATTATATATGCTGAAAATATCTTCCTACTCTGGCTTTTCTTGTAGCTTTGTTTACTTTTTGTGTTGGAGGTCTTAATGTGACGGTAGCCAGTATTTGCACTTGTGCTCAACCCCCCCCCCGTGTGTGTGTGTGTGTGTGTGTGTGTGTGTGTGTGTGTGTGTGTGTTTCTCTAGAAATTCTTTACTTAAAGGCAATCATGATACCACATTCTCTTTTTCTTTTCTTTATTCTTGAGACAGGGTCTCTTTGTGTAATCCTGGCTGTCCCACTCTGTAGACCAGGCTGGCCTAGAACTCAGAAATCCGCCTGCCTCTGCCTCCCAAGGCTTGGATTAACAGCCAGGCTGTGTGCTTTTTCATATACAATTTATCTGTAATTTTGTCTCTGGTGGGTGGTGTAGGGACCTCATTTATTTTTGCATTTCTCACATAGTTTAGTCTGTCTCCCCTGAGGTATACTGCATATACATCTGCACATGCTTTTATTTTATTTGCTTAAGCTTTAGTGATATTATTTATTTCTGTGTGTATGTGTGGGGATGTGTCTGCAGGTCCACCATGTGGTCCTGGGGATTGAATTCCGGTTGTTAGGGCTTTACCTGCTGAGCCACCTCATTGGCTCCACATCTGCTTTTAGTTTCTGTTTCTGTTTTTATTGACCTGTTGGGCTAGTTCTATCACTGCCGCCTTAATTTCACGATGATAGCTTTATAATTAAGTCTTTTTAAAAAATAATTATGTATTATATACACTGTTGCTGTCTTCAGCTGCACCAAAAGAGGGCGTCAGATCTCATGATGGGTGGTTGTGAGCCACCATGTGGTTGCTGGGATTTGAACTCAGGACCTCTGGGAGAGCAGTCAGTGCTCTTACCTGTTGAGCCATCTCACCAGCCCTATAATTAAGTCTTAACTTGTTCACTACCTCCCCCCCCCCCCCAGAGTTTCTCTGTGTAGCCCTGGCTGTCCTGTAGACCAGGCTGGTCTCGAACTCAGAAATCCGTCTGCCTCTGTCTCCCAAGTGCCACCACTGCCCAGCAAGTTGCCCACTTTTAAAGAATTATTTTAGCTCTTTTTGTCTCTACTTATTTTAGGGTTAGATTTTCATTTTCTGAGAAAAATGATTAAATTTTTATTGTATTTGCCTTTACCTCTATTGGAAACACTAATCTCCATTTGTAATCTTTGTTGCCATTGTAAACCAAGTTTTCTTTTCCTTTGTTCTCTGTCCCTCCACCCTGAACCCCCTTTGCTTCTCCTAGGGATTAAACTGGTTAACATATGCTAGACCAATGTTGTTCTGCCAAGCTGTCTCTGTTGTCTCTCTGTCTCTCTCTCCTTTTCCCCCTTCATATGTCCTAGGCCGTTTCCAAACTAGCCATGTGTAGCCAAGAATAACTCTTGACTTTTGATCCTCAGCCTCTATCCAGAATGCTAAGATTATAGACATGTACCATTATGCCAAGTTCTTTAGCGAGTGCTATGTATGTGATGCTTGGGATGGAACCTAAGACTTCCATGTGTGCTAGGCCAGCAGACTGACTACATCTATCCTCAGCCCCTTCAGTCCTGGTTTTTTAGTTGTTAATTTTTTCCCACATAGTTGCCTGTGTTGGCCTTGCGTTCACTCTTTAGGCTATAAGATATTGAGATTTATTTCTCCTTCAGCCTCTAGAATTGTCAGCTAATTGTGTACTATCAGCCACCTCTCTTCCAAATGGTGCTGATTGATTGAATCCATAATCTTGTGCATGCTAGCTAGACTCTGCAGATGTATAAAAGACCTCTACCAGTCTTTTACTTTCTATCTTATTTTTTTTATAAGCAGCATGGTGCATTGATTTTTACAACCTTGCTGAACTCTGGTGACCATGTGTTATGGGTTCTGAGATACTTTTCCTTCCTACATTTTAACATCTTAAAAATAGAGCCTCAATTGATAGTATCATATAATTATTTTCGCAGGCGGCTGCCACTATATAGTTACAATTGTTTGTTTATTTGTTTTAAAGACAGGGTTTCTTTGTGTTAATTTGGCTGTCCTGAAATTCACTCTGTAGACCAGATTGGCCTAGAATTCAGAGATCTGCCTGCCTCTGCCTCCTAAGTGTTGGGATTAAGGATGTGTAGCACCACTGCCCGGTACATAATTATATTTTGCCATCACTTTAAAGAAAAGAATATGTGCACTGCTGCATATTATTTATTGCCAAACAGTGCAACAGAACACAGAATTGCCAAATGGTTGTCTGCCTTGAAAGAAAATCCTACAGACAAGAAAGCATATTAGGAAATACTACATCACAAGCACATGCTGACAGAATAGTTTTGTTAGAAACAATTGAACAGGTTTGAGTTAGAAGAGCAACTTCCGGTAGAACCCTCAATGTAAATTGGGAATACCCTACTAATTCTTTTACACATAGGTGTCTGCATGTGTGTGTGCATGCATATGTGTATAAAAAGGTAAAAACCCTACCCAAATAATTCCAAAAGTTATTTTGGTAAGTCTAAATGAAAGTTCAAGATGATGACCTAGAATATCCTATTAATTGTTTTTTTTTTCTCTCTCTCTCCAGGTGCGTATAACTGTGCCCAGCTAACCTTGTAAGATGAATTGGGGAGCACTCCCTCTTTTTTGAAACAGGTCTGTTGCATAGAGTCTGATCATTGAAAGGTAGACAGACTCCATTTGTAAAACTGTATTTGGTTCCTTCTTTTTTGTAGATTGTGGATTTGAATTATTAATAGCCCCCTTTCTCCTGTGGTATATCCATTTTGCTCTTGAGTTTGTTTTTTGGTGGGGGGTAGTTTATACAAAATAAAGTTTCTTAGAAATGTATAAACTCTTGGATATTTTGACATAAATACAATTTCCTTGATGACTAGAAAATTGGCTTTAATTTCCATTTTTTCTTATGCGTTGTTAGTAACTAGCTTGTGCTAATCAGATTTTTCAAATTGTTCATTTTATGGATGTTTTGTGTTTCTATTGTCACTATTATGCCTTTCCTTCTACTTTGTTTTTGTGTGATCTGACATTTAAAAAGAATTAATTTGGAGGCTTACTCACTAGTATTTAGCTGATTTTTGAACTACTTGTATTGAAATTTGAATTTTTTTCTCTGAAAACTGGATCTTACGATTTTGATACTCTACTTTTGTTATTAATTGGTTCTAAATACCAATTTGTCCTTTTCATGATTTTTCTATTGTAGACAAGGCTTCATGTAGCACTAGCTGACCTCAAACTTGCTGTTAGCCATAACTCTTGATCCTTTTGCCTCTGTCTCCCCAAGTGCTGAGTTTACAGACGTTACACTGTACCTCTGTTCTGGCTTTTCTTTTCTAACTTTATTGCGTCATGGTTGGGGGACATTGACTAATAACAAAACTCAGTTGTAGTTATATCAACAGCAAGCAACTTGAAAATCAAATTTAGGACAACAATAATTTATAATAAGATCAAATAGCATATAATACATTTTAGTAAATCCAAAACATACTCTAACTTTTGTTTGTTTTGGTTTTGGGTTTTTTTTTTTCAAGACAAGGTTTGTCTGTGTAGCCCTGGCTGTCTTGAAACTTGCTCTGTAGTACAGACTGGCCTTGAACAGTTAGTTACCCTGCCTCCCAAGTGCTGGGATAAAAGGCGGGGGCCACCACACTTGGCCTTCTTCCCTCTTTGAATGATTCATTTTGACCATTATTCGGCTCCTTTCTTTAACTCTGTAATGATTCTATTGTGTTAATGTTTCTCTGTGTGTGTAGTGAAGCTATACTGTTAACTTTTTTTTTTTTTTTTTTTTTTGAGATAGAGTCTTATTAGGTAGCTCAGACTGCCCTGTAACTTGCTATGCAGAACAGGCTGGCCTTGAACTCAGAAATCACCTGCCTCTTCCTACCCAGTGCTATACCGTCAAGCATAGCACTGCATTATTATTATTTGGTATATGGCAGGTTTTATTTACAAATATTTGACTTGAAGTTCAAAATAGCCAAGTTTCTAGTTTGGTTGAATTGCTTCATAGTTTTGTTTGTTTATTTTTTATTTTAGACAGGGTTTCTCTGCGTAGCCCTGGTTATCCTGGAACTCACTTTGTAGACCAGGCTGGTCTCAAACTCAGAAATCCACCTGCCTCTGCTTCCCGAGTGCTGGGATTAAAGGTGTGCACCACCACCGCCCGGCCATGGTTTTGTTTTAAATGGGAAATTTTGTTTTTGTTTTTTGTTTTTGTTTTTCGAGACAGGGTTTCTCTGTATAGCCCTGGCTGTCCTGGAACTCATTTTGTAGACCAGGCTGGCCTTGAACTCAGAAATCCGCCTGCCTCTGCCTCCCGAGTGCTGGGGAAATTTTGTAAAATGAATCGGTAACACTTTGTGTTCTGCTATAGTTCATACAGTTTGGGGGAAATGTGACTTTTTTTTAAAAGGTTGTATCTAACAATTCTATTTTTAAAAATTTTGTAATAATTAGATTCATTTTCCCTCCTCTTCTTCCTCCTTTCTTTTTTCCCAGTGCTAGGGATTGCATACTAGGTGCTAGGGCCCTTCACAAGATAGGCAAGCACTTTACCACTGAGCTGCCTCTCTGTGTCTAACAAAGTGCTGGTAATTTACATGTCATCCCTTATTGACTTACAGTTCGCTTAGAAGTTTTTCCATTTTTTTTTATCAGCTCCCTATACTTTAATCATTATGTTTTTAGTTTAGTAGTATTTTATTGTCCTCATACTTTTTAGGGGAAAAAACCCCTTAGATTATTCATTCCTTAAAATAGTTGATTCTTTAGTTCCAGGGAAAGATTGTATAGTTTAAAAACACTTGTTTTTTTTTTTTTTAAGATTTATTTATTTATTATATCTAAGTACACTGTAGCTGTCTTCAGACATACCAGAAAAGGCTGTCAGATCTCATTATGGATGGTTGTGAGCCACCATGAGGTTGCTGGGATTTGAACTCAGGACCTTAGGAAGAGCAGTCAGTGCTCTTAACCCCTGAGCCATCTCTCCAGCCCCAAAACACTTGTTGATAGTCAGCATGGAGTATGTTTATTACTGGTCTTGTATGGCAAATCCAACCCGCTCTTTTGTTTAATGACTCAAGGATTTATTAAATTATATATTGCAAAACCTATTGCTAATTGTATTAATAACACATAAGTACAGAAACACTCTACAGTTCTGCAACTGCCAATTAGAAAACATTGTTTCTTGCCAATGTTTATGATGCATGGAGACTATTACTGTGTAGTATAATGTGTTTAGGAATAACAGTAATAGAAATCATATGTTTATGTAGGTAAGGTATAGCGTGCAGTCACGATTAGTTACTGTTAGTGGGTAGGACAGTCATAATAACAGTGTTTATAGTTAGTTTGACATGATGGCACATGACTTTAACCCTAGCACTAGGGAGGCAGAGGCAGGTAGATCTCTAGTTCCAGGCCAACCTGGTCTATATCGGAGTTCCAGGACAGTTAGGACCACATAGAGATACTGTTTCTCAGAAATTCAATTAAAAATAATAAATGAAAACATAAATAAATGTTCATAGTTTGTTTGTGGTATTGAGTGTAGAACCCAGTTTCAAACATGCTAGGCAGTCATTCTCCCACTGAACTATACATACACCCAACTCTTCACAGTTTATAAATATTTTGAATGTTTTAAAAAGTACAAAGTGACAATATGTGATTTTAAAAACCAGACAATTAAGAAAAGAATTAGTTTGAATAAAGTAATTGAAATTTAGACTACATTAAACTAAAGGCAAATATAGTAGTTAAGCACCTGTAATTTCAATACTCAGGAAGCTGAGGCAAGAGGATTGCTGTTAGTTCAAGGGCAGCCTGGGCTATTGAATTATGAGACCCTTTTTAAAAAAATGAAAACCCAGCAGTGGTAAGTGAGTTACCCAGTAAGGCTGGCTGCTGCTAAGCCAGACTACCTGGGTTAAGTTTCTGGAAACCACATGGTATAAATAGATGGCTAACTCATAGGCTGTGCTCTGACTTTCATGAGAATGTGGGTCTTGAATGTGCACTCACATGCATGTACTTAGAAACAATAAATAAATAATTGTAATGAAAAATTTAAAAACAAAACCAACCAACAACTCAAAGTTCTTTTAAGTTCTAATGTACTAGAAGGGGTTTTATTTAGTTTTATTTTGAGAGATCCTTGTTCTTTGAACTCTTCCTGTAGACCAAATTCAGAGATCCTCCTGCCTCTGCCTCTCCAGTGCTAGGTTTAAAGGCATGCACCATCACTTAGCCTAAGTTGTTGGCTGTTTGTTTTTGTTTTTTTCGAGACAGTTTCTTTGTATAGCCCTGACTATCCTGGATCTGTTCAGGTTGACTTCAAACTCACAGAGATCTGCCTGCCTCTACCTCCTTGTTGGGATTAAAAGCAGGGTATATATCATTTATTGAGAAAGGAAATCTGTAAGAAAGGTACTCACCTAAGTTAACAACTACCAAAATAACTAGGCCAGTGATTAAATGCTTGGTTCGTGAAAAGATTGGCAGAAATGACAGGAACAAAGCAAATGTGTAAGGGAGCCCCTTTAAATAACACCAACATTTCTTTACTCTGCATTGTATTTGATGGAAAGTGACATTTGAAAAATTTCACCTACGATGGTTTTATTTCACGTATTCTTGTCTAATATAATTTAAATTAATCTCCAGTCTATATTGTTTACATACTCTTTATCCTTGTTTTACACACACATTCCACTCCAGTACACCTACAACTAAAAAACAGATATGTTAGTAGGATTTCTATTGAAAATATCAGCAAAAGTTACAAAGCAACTTAAAAATTAGTCACTATGAAGTAAAAAAAGAGTGAAACAAAGAGTCGTTATATTCGTTCCATTATGAAAAACAGTAGAATGTTATGGTAACAGTGGATTGGTCAATTACTGCATGCATTTAAAGGGCGATGCTTTTATAAAGGGGAGTTTATTGCTTTACATATCTGAAAACAAGTGCAAAGCCTGTTCTGTTCCTACCATCAGGCTAATCTTAAAAACATTTAACATAGTGTGTGGTATTGTTAACCTATAAATATAGCTAAATTCAGAGTATATTTTTGGCAGCTCTTAATCTGAGCAGGAATAGGGGCTTTGGAAAAATAAGGGTTTTAGGTTTGTCATTTTAAGGCCAATATTTAATAGATTGTGATAGTTCAGACTCTTTAAGCAAATAGAACCTTGCAATTACCAGTTGGCACACAACAGTTTTATGGAAAAACTAGTCTGTAACAAAAACTTGGACTTAATTCCTGAGTGAAGCATACAGAAGTTCCAAGTGGGGCAGGGCAAGGAAGAAGGGAGGACACAACAGCAGGCGTTTTTTCATTGACAGAGGAGGGGAGCAGGATTGTTTGAAAATATAGTAACCTGGTATAATCTTATGGACTAGGGTTTGAATTGATGAGTTACTTATGTCTAAGAATATTTGTTTTGTTGAGTGTTGTATTATATAACATGTTACTAGTGATTCGGTTTTTAAAAAATTTCTGTCTCATGGATGTTTTTTCTTTATTTACACATTTCCATGCTATTTTCTGTGGTACATTAAAAATCATGACTTTAAATTTAACATAGAATAAATATCAAATACCTTTGCTCTTCTTTTCTTTCAAAATCATATTGAGAAAAAGGAACCCTGAAACGTACTTTTCATCAGAATACTTTGTCCTTGAATAAAGCAGTCTGTCAGGGGAGAAAACTAAGAGAGTTAGTGAATCTGTGGCCATATACCAGAAACTGACATCCTATAAATACACTAATGTCCAAAGCAAAAAGGTCATAAAAGAAAGAACAAAGCCATGGACATAGTCAAGTAATTAAATCTAAGCCATTTCCCTATCAATGTAGGTAGGTCTACCTCTGGTGGTCTTGTAGCAGGAAATACATTGTTTGGGTTTTGTTGTTGTTGTTGTTGTTGTTGTTGTTGTTGTTGTTTTGAGACAGGGTTTCTCTGTGTAGCCCTGGCTGTCCTGGAACTCACTCTGTAGACCAGGCTTGCCTTGAACTCAGAAATTCGCCTGCCTCTGCCTCCCGAGTGCTGGGATTAAAGGCATGTGCCACCACGCTCGTCTCAGGAAATACATTGTTATCTGAGTTTATATATGTGGATTTACAAAATGGGTGCTGTGGCAAGAAAGGTTGGGATAATGTTTACTTAACTTTGTGATACTGTAGATTGAGCATAGGATCATCTGCGTGCTAGTCAAGGTACTATACTTCTGAGCTATTTTCCAAGCCCTCTTTTTATTTTAATTTTTACTTCATTTTGGTTTTTTCCAGGTAGGGTTTTTCTGTGTGGCCCAGGCTGTCCTGGAACTTGCTCTGTAGACCAGGCTGGCCTTGAACTCACAGAGATCCATCTGCTTCTGCCTCCCAGGGATTAAAGATGTGCACCACCCTCTCTCTTTATTTTTTGAGGCCAAATTTGCTTTGTAGCACAGTCAGGCCTCAATGTCCCAAGTGGGTAGGATTAGGCTTGTACCACCAGACCTAGCTAGAGGGCAGAGTTTTGGGTGGCTTATAGTCATTCTGCAGGATATGATACTGGACCTGGAAAGTGTAATACTTTTTTCCCATTAAAGGAAAGCCTGACTGATTACATATTTTATCTTGTGTACTCATACTAGAAAGGATGCTTGTGACTGTTAGAGCGCAAGTGCACTTCTTGGCAAAACAGAAATTTTCTCTGGAGCTGAGGAAAGTCTTCCAGCTATCAGTGTAACTAATTTAGCAACTTGTCTGTAAATGTGGACAAACAAAAGGATCAATGCTTTTGAGGAAAAGCAGCAGTTTGGAAGAATCGTCCAAAACATCCAACTGAGAAATGAAACACTAGGGAAGACTGTATAATGTTTGGTATAGAATAACCATTGGGGTCTCAGAAGTATCTGGGAAGGCATTTTGTCCACCCCCAAAATTGAAAGATTGCTATGGAAAAAAACCCTGAAGTTATTAGGAACCAAAACAGGATCTCTTGCTGGATGTGGTGGAGTATGCCTTTAATCCAGGTAGATCTCTAGTTGAGGACAGGCAGAGATAACATAATATTGACTTTGTCTCCAAAACAAAACAAAAGATCTGATTTATGATGATCAAGTTAGCCAGTACAGAAAAGTTAGTAGAAAGGTAAATACATAAAGAGGAAAGTTAGGGGTTGGAGAGAGAGCTCAATGGCTGAGAACACATACGACTTACAGAGGACTAGAATTGAGTTCCCTCGTGGGGCAGATCATTGCCACTTGTAATTTTAGCTCCAGAAGATCTCACACCTGGCCTTAGTGGGTACCTGCACTCACATGCTCATACCCACACATATAAATGCATAATTCAAAAGCAAGTAAGAGGAAAGTTACTAATAATAGGGGACAATTTTAGGGGTACTTATCCTGTAATAGAAATTCTAATGAGTGATAGAGAAGCCAGCAGAGTGCACTTAGGAGTTTGAGGCAGGAAAATTGTCACCAGTTTGAGGCCAGCCTGGCCTGCATGAGTTATAAGCCAGCCTTTGCTACATAGACCCTGTCTCAAAAACAAAAACAAAAAAAGATGGACTACAGAAAATAGAGGCTGGTGTCAACGCTCAGCGGTAGAGCACTTAACCCTACATGGACTAGGTCTAGCTAGAATCAGTCTCAGGTTCGGAGAAATAAAGTGTAGTAGCAATGTCTGAGAAAAGGTAAGAAATACCTAAGATATAAGAACTTAGATGGACCTTCTGACATAGATTTATGTTGTAGTTAGGGTTTTACTGCTGTGAACAGACACTGTGACCCAGGCAACTCTTATAAGGACAACATTTTATTTAATTTATTTGTTTGTTTGTTTGTTTATTTTTCGAGACAGGGTTTCTCTGTATAGCCCTGGCTGTCCTGGAACTCACTTTGTAGACCAGGCTGGCCTCGAACTCAGAAATCCACCTGCCTCTGCCTCCTGAGTGCTGGGATTAAAGGCGTGCGCTACCATGTTCAGCATGAGGACAGCATTTAATTGAGGCTGGCTTACAGGTTCCAGAGGTTCAGTCTATTAGCATCAAGGTGGGAACATGGCAGGCATGGTGCAGGAGGAGCTGAGAGTTCTAAATCTTCATCTGAAGGCTGCTGGGAGAAGACTGACTTCCGGCAGCTAAAATGAGGGTCTTATAGGCCACACCCACAGTGACACACCCACTCCAACAAGACCACACCTTCTAATAGTGCCCCTCTCTGGGCTGAACATATATAAACCATCACAATATATAATGCCAGCCACTAGGAAGACTGAGAGGCAGGAGGATAGAAAACTAAAGCCTGCCTGGCATGATAGGGTACGTTAAAGGCTGGTTTGGACAACTTAGTGAAATTGCTTCAAAAGGTGAAAAAGAGGGCAGAGATTCAACTCAGTGGTAGAGCATTTGTTCTCTGTTGAAGGTTCTACTGCTAAAAATCCAAGAAAATGGTCTTTGTTTAAGAACATTCTTCAAATCTTGATTGAAGGGCCCACTGAGTGTACATGTGAGTTGAAAACTGCTTGTTAGGGTGATCACTGTGAAAATAAATAAAAACTGATGATTACTGATAAATTAAAAACTCAGTGGTAGCAGTGAAAATAAATTAAAAACTGACACATCTTTAATCCCAGCACTCAGGAGGCAGAGGCAGGTGAGTTTGAGGCCAGCCTGGTCTACAGAGTGAGTTCCAGGACAGCCAGGGCTGCATAGTTCATTGTCTCAAAAATTAAAAAGAATAGCTGACTTTGAGGGTTAACCTAAGAGAAATGAGAATATTTGGAGAAATGATGGCTGGCTAGTATTGAACAACATGGCAAGGTTTGGGGACAAAGTCTTTTAACTTCAGAGGGAAGGTATTAATTAGAATTTTTTTTTTCTTTTTGGTTTTTCGAGACAGGGTTTCTCTGTGTAGCCCTGGCTGTCCTGGAACTCCCTCTGTAGACCAGACTGGCCTGTAACTCAGAAATCTGCCTGCCTCTGCCTACCAAGTGCTGGGATTAAAGGCGTGCACCACCACCTCCCAGCCAAGTTAGTTCTCTTGAGTGTGGCAGTGAAAAGACTACTCGACCATAACATTTTATTAAATCAGGTTTTTCGAGGACTATAAGCAAAAAAAAGTGATTTTTGCATATTAGCAATGTGAATATCTAAGAATCCTTTTGATTTGTCTAAGAGTAGTCAAGGAATTGTGTAGGTATATGAAAATAGAACACAGGGGCTGGAGAGATGGCTCAGTGGTTAAGAGCACTGACTGCTCTTCTGAAGGTCCTGAGTTCAAATCCCAGCAACCACATGGTGGCTCACAACCACCCATAATGAGATCTGACACCCTCTTCTGGTGCATCTGAAGACAGCTACAGTGTACTTAGATATAATAATAAATCTAAAAAAAAAAAAGAAAAGAAAAGAAAATAGAACACAAACATGCGTTTGAGTCAAGCCTGGACTTATTGCAAGACTCTGTCTTTCTCTCTTTCTAGAAAGACAATTAAAGAAATAATAAAGCAAGTAAATTATCCAAAATTCCTAATTTAAGACTTGGAAGTACCATTGCTTTTCCTATTGACTTGGTGGCGGTGTTTATGTTGCCCTGTTTTAAAGATTGGAAGAAAAGAAGTTTGGGGGCGTTTTCTGGGTTTCACCTAGTTCATTATTTTCTCTTAATGCTTACTTTTTTTTTTCATTTTGAATTCTTGTAGAATCGTGGCTTTTGTACCAGGAGGAGATATTTTTCCAAATAGGAATGACAGTCTCAGAAGAGTTTTGAGAGTGTTTGAGAAAAGCAGTAACAATGTTACTTTTTCATCTGTATTTCCATCGTGGTGCTCTGAAGCATTCTCTTTATTTGTCTAGCTTTTGGGGGGGCGTGGTTCGTGCTTCCCAGTGCACACACTTTGGTGTCGTTGCCCTGCCCCTTTTAACCACCCTTAGTTGATCCCATTTTTCTAAGTAGTTTCTATTCTAACAGCACAGTTTCATTTTCATTGTCAGAGGGGTTGTAAAGCCCTAGGTATAGTGATTTCTGCTTGTAAGGACAAATTGTGTTTTTTCCAAACTTGGCTGAGTTTCGTAATGGCCCTCTTTCATGTTTGCTCGAATGTTAGATTATGATAAGAAGATGAGAATAACAACAAATAATTCTGTCCTGGAATATTGGGTTCATATTGTGGAGTTCCCGAATGTTTGGGACCTGCTCAAGTATTCTGAGCCCAGGGGAGTGCCCTGATCAAAGCAGTGGAAGGAGGATTAGTCGCCACAGATAGCAGGAATGCCTCAGACCTTGGCACTAGCTCTTAGTTGTTCAGGGTTCCTAGTCATTTGTTATGGGAGTGGTAGAAAAGCTAGGCCACTTAAGAGGCTATTTTCATGCCTCGGGGATCAGGAAGTATGAAGCTGAGGGACAATAATAAGACTGGAGATAATAAGGACTGGGATGGACTGCTGAGGAGTTCTGTGGAGAAGTAGTTGACAAAATCTGAATGTGAGTGGGGAAGAAGGAAGAGTGAGTGGCCTAAAGAGTCCTAAGTCTGGTGGAAGCAGAGGTGCTGCCCTGAGCAGGTAGATTCTGGAGGTCTGTACAAATGACACTTGAAACCAGGGGAGTGGAGAGAAAACAGGAAGAGAAAGGAGTAAGTGTACCAGACTGAGGTCTAGCTCTGTTGTGGTGTGAGGGGAGTCAGGACAGCTACTGCTTAGAGAAGGGGAAGGGAGCTAAGGTGGCACTTAGAAAAGAACAGGCTGAAATGAACTTAGAATCAGTGGAATTGATTATCTGTCAGAGTCTAATAGAAAAGTCAAGGAAGATTGGAGCTGAGTAAAGTAAAAGTAGTTGCTTTACAAGTTGAGACTTTTTAGAGTTGGTGAGAATTAGTCTTATGTATGTATCCCTTTTGTTACCTTAGTTGGCTTAATTTCATCTAACATTTCATTATGCTTAGAAGGATAACATATTTATCATTATCATTTTGCTTTTTTTTTTTTTTTTATAAAGGGAAAAGAATTATACCCGGAGGTGACTTTAGGGAGTGGGGGTGACAGTTTAGAGCATATACCCCTTATTTTCATGGTTAAACCATTTTTTATTTATTAATCTAGCCATTTGTTTTAATTTTATATAATTCTTACCACAAACATAGCCATTTCTTGAAAATGAATAGAACCATTGCTAGCACATTGAAAAAAATTAAGTTTTGGGTTTCTCATGATATTTCTTTAAGGACTATGTGGAATTTAGCATATAAAAATAATAGGGGTTGGACTCTTGGTAAAGTGACTCTTGCATAAGCATGAGGACCTGAATTTGGATCCTCAACACTTCCGTAAAAGCTGGGGTGAGGGGGTGACAGACCAGTCACTGGAGCTCAGTAGCCAGCCAGCCTAGCCAAGTCAGTAAGAAGCCTTGCCTCAAAAAGGTAAGGTACAGATGTGCATCCTAGAATCCTATCTTTAGGGTTCAGTGTATAACCTGAAGTAACCATAGAAGCCAAGGTAGTAGACACCAGACAGGGCGAAAATGAGAGCTTTAATTGGAGATGGGGGAAGAGGGGATGGGGATAAATACAGGAAGGATATTTGGAAAAGCCTTGGGGAAACCTAAAAAATCATTAAAAAACAAAGAAAATCAAGGTGGAGAGCAATGGAAGTGTATTTTGTGAGGTTATCCTCCTCCCTGGGATCTTTTAAGACATCCCAATGACCTTAATTCTCCTTTTCCTACTTTAGCCAAAACAAACAAACCCTTAAGAGATCAAGTAACATACCACCTAATATTATTTGATCAGTATTTCAAAAGATCAGACATAACAGATTTTATTTGCCTGTGTTCTAAATACTGTAGAAACCTCTTCATTGGTTTCCCCATCTCTACTTTCTAATCCAAACTAAATGGAACTATTAGACACATCTTCCTTTGACTTTTAGTTCTTTGTTAGTAAATACTATATGCTTGTGAAAAATTTAACACAAATGTAATTTCTCTAAAGCATCGTTTCTCTGTTCAAAAAAGGTTCAAGCTCATACTATCTTAAATTCTAACTCATGATTTCAGGTTTTCAAGGGTAAAAATTTTATTTTATTGGACTAAAAATGTACTTTTACTGTTTTTTTTTTTAAACCATTCCATAGCTAGTGCTAATCACCTTTGGCCAAAAGAGTTAAATACACTGTGAAAATTGAACCAGCATAAATCAGAAGATTAAGAAAAGTGCTTACTATAATTGTGTTTACTATAATCATGTATGTTGTGATTCTATGATTGTTTAGTATAGTGTTTGAAAGACTGTATAAGTTTAGAGAAGTAATGCAAAAACTTGCACAGAAATTTTCTATGGCAGAATGAATTTGGTTGAACCTTGAAAAAAAATCAGTTTCTGGGCAGCAGTCACTTACACATTTAATCCCAGTACTTGGGAGGTAGAACAAGCAGGTCTCTGAGCTCAAGGCCAGCCTGGTTTACAGAGTGAGCTCCAGGACAGCCAGGGCTACATGAACAAAACAAGTAGTTAAGTAATCCTGTGAGGGGATGATGTCACTTACTCAGATGACAGTGCTAGGGTCCTGAAAATGCTCTATATCTTGATCCTGGGTGGTGACTAAAGGCTTTTGGGGAAAGGAAGGGAAACATAAAAATCCTGTTAAGTAGCCCAGTTTGGCCTTGAATATTTAGGGGTTCTCCTGAATTCTAGGATTACAGATGTGTACCATTACAACATCCCACTTCCAAAAATTAGATACACTTGTAAATGGTTATACACACGTCAACCTAGACCCCGTCACTGAGTCACCCATTCTAATAACTAAAAAAAAAATTCTGCACAAAGAAACTAATCGGGACTGACAGGATCTTGATTAAAACATCTGGTCCAACCGGAACTTGTGTCTTTAGGCGGATGGAGACGGAGACCTCACGTAGGTTTAAAGACATGTACCGCCACTACCCAGCTCTGAATTGATTTTTATTTTATTAAGACAGGACCTCACTTATCATGTAGCTGAGACTGATTTAGAACCCTCTGTAGCCCAGATTGGTCTCTAATTTGTGAATCTCCTGCCTTAGTGTCCCGAATACCATGATTATAGGTGTGTACTTGGCATGTATCTCAATTTAAAATGAGCCTGGATAAAGGTGAATCTTTTGATTTATATGTTTATATTAGGTAGATGTTCATCTGTTGTATAACTCAAGTCCTTCATAAATGAAAATGTGACATTAAAAAAAGGATACCAAAACTAATACTGGCTTCCCTTGATTTAGGTGTTCTGGCTGATGAGAATTTAAAGGCCATGGATGAAGATGGACTTGAATTACAACAACAAGCACCAAACACATTTTTTGATGCAACAGGTATATTTGGATTGCTGTACTTTTTATCTACCACATTGGGAGGTTGTTATGGCTCCAATTGGTAAACTCTCACATTGTTAGTCATGTTTGCATTTCAAAATCTACAAATGGAAAATGAGCACATTTATCATTCTCTTCTTAATTGGGCCTTTTCATAAGGAGCTTTAATATTCTTGTCAGTATAAATTGAATATTCTTAATCTGAAAATCCTAAATGCTCCAAACCCTAAAACTTAGAGTACTGCCACCGCACCACACCTCACATCATGTCATGGGCTGAAGTAAAGGCACATGCATATGAACAAGTACTGTGTAAAATGACCTTTGGGCTATATATGTAAAGTGTATATGGAAGAAATGAATTTCATATTTCTACTTGGATCTCTACCAATGAATGTGTGAATATTTTAAAAGGTGAAAAGTCTGCTATCCTAAACACCCCTGTTCTCATGCATTTTGTTTTAGTTTTTTAGACAGTCTCTAAAATCCAGGTTGAGCCTTGAATTCTGTATCCTTCTACCTCAGCCACCTGAGTTCTAAGATGGCAGGTGTGTGCCTGTCCTGGTCTCAGGCATTTTACATAAGGAATACTCAAGTCTCAGGCAACAGTAATATCAGCCTCTTAATGTTTTCTTTAGTTTTTATTCTTCCTGCTCAGTTATGAATTCTGTTCTTTTTCTCTTTAAAAAAATTCCTTGACTACATCCTCGCCACTTGGTTCTCCTGTCATGTAGTCTCTCGTCTCATTGTTAGCTGGCAGTGACATTAGTTCGTTATATCAGAATACATACCACACATGTAGATTATGTGATATACACATTTTCTCTCACTCAACTGGTAAAGTCTGACCCAGGGTCCTCCACAGCCTTACACTGTCCTCCTTTCTCAGCCTTCTCATAGGTTCCCTCAGAGTCTGCAGGAAGACACTTGTGCTTCACTGCCCAGGGTGCACAAGGGGACTTCATAACCTTGACACGGGGACAGCTCAGCTGTCTTTATTAGAAAGTTAACTAAGTTTTCATTCATCTCTCAATGATCATGTTGTAGTATAGTAAATAACAAGTTCATCAGAAAGTTAACTATTTAGTAGGGGAGGACATCATTTTTCATAGGGTAGGCCTTCAAGTTTGGTGATTTCCTTTTGATAGTGATAGTGTACAATTCTTTTTTTTTTTTGGTTTTTCGAGACAGGGTTTCTCTGTATAGCCCTGGCTGTCCTGGAACTCACTTTGTAGACCAGGCTGGCCTCGAACTCAGAAATCCGCCTGCCTCTGCCTCGATAGTGTACAATTCTTTATTAGAACATGAAGCATAATTATTGTTCTTGGAAGAGAAACTAAGGAGAAAAATCCACAGTGTGTATTTGCTCTTACTTGTGACAAGGAAACCTAGCTAATGTCCTGAGTGGTAGAGTGAAAGATTGTTTCATTTTGGTCCTGCTTAACACTTAAGGTATTTGTTTATCTTAGCAAGTCACTAAATCTGTCAGGGCCTCCCTTTCTATGTCATAATGAAATGTCTCATTACAGTTTTCAGAACATTTACCATATACTCACATTTGATGGTCACAATCTTGTAAAGTATCCATGGCCTATCCTAGTCTCATTTTCCTGATTTTCTCATTTTCTTTTTTTTCTTTCCTTTTTTTTTTTTTTTTTTTTTGAGACAGGGTTTCTCTGTATAGCCCTGGCTGTCCTGGAACTCTCTCTGTAGACCAGGCTGGCCTCGAACTCAGAAATCTGTCTGCCTGATTTACATTTTTACTTGTTTTTTGTTTTTGTTTTGTTTTTTGCCTCTACCTCTTGAGCGTTGGGGTGCTGGGAATAAAGGTGTGGGCCTTCACAGAGGCCATGTTATTTTTTGTTTGTTTTGTTTTTCTTGTTTTGTTGTTGAGTGTTTGGGTAGGGATGTAGTGATTGAATTAGGTACCTACTTGTATTTGGCTTGTTCTGAAAACCAAGCAGAAACATTTATCTTCTGAAGAGTTTGATTTTTTTTTTTTGAGACTTGTAAAACTTTGTCTTTCTCTGGACTGGCAGCCAATACTAGATTTGTTGTATTTCTCATAAGGATGTATAATTTATTCCATTTGTAGTATTTATTGAGAGCAATATTAACTGTACATCATATACTGTGCAAAATATGATCCTGGTTAAGTCAGTTAATCTCTTTAGACAAAAATTGACTTCACCTCCTATCATTCTTTTAACTAAGATGGACTCTGGTAGACTTTCTTGTATTGTGAGGAGCTGCTTTGGGGAGTGAGGGCAGGGAAGCAGCTAGAAAGAATCCAGTACTCTGCTGCAGTTGTGGGTAGGTTCCTTCTGCTACCTACCTTTGTTTGTCCCACTGTTCCTCAGCAGTGGCACTTCTATACACTGTCTGCCCACAGGGGCAGACCAAATTTTCTGGACCTTCTTTTTGTATGTGCCCTGGTCTTCTTATGTCCTAGAATAGAGATCAAATTCTGTAGTCATAGGTAGAGAATGTTCGTGATACCAGAGCAAAAGGAGAAGGATGTGAAGGAAGTGAAGGGGAAAAAAAATGGAGTCACGGGAAAGATGGGAATAAGAAAAAAAATACAAGTTCAGGGAAGGGAGGTAGAACAAGAAGGAAAATACATGAAAAACACATAACAAAGAAAACGGACTCATCTTATAACCATGCCTCAAGTAACTGAATGAGTATCAGCATGCTCAGAATTTTACTGAGATTTTTCTTTGTCTCAATTGTATTATCATGATTTTCCTTATGTATTGATTTGAGACGAATACATAAGAGTGCCCTAAAATGTGTCTTTCTAATTTTATTTAAAAATAGGTTAAAGGGAATCTAAATGTTTGAGAAAAGTGAGAAGCTACTGTAGTATCTTGGGAGAAGTTTAATAATAATTTTGCTGGTTGAAATATTTATTTATTGCTGAAATTCATGATTTTATTTACTTACTGTCTTAGCTACTGTTTTGTTGCTGGAAAGAGACATCTTGAACAAGGCAACTCTTAATAAGAGAAAGCATTTAAGTTGGGGACTTGTTGATAGTTACAAAGGTTTAGTCTGTTTTCATCATTGTGGCAGGTGCTGAAGTAGCCAAGAGCTACATCTTGATCCACCGGCAGAGAGTTAGGAGATAGACACACACACCTGCATGCACAAATGCACACTAGGCCTGGTGCTTGGCATGAGCTTTTGAAACCCCAAAGCCCACCCCTAGTGACACACACCCTCCAACAAGTCTACACCTCCTAATCCTTATCCATTCAAATACATTTAAATATACGAGCTTATAAGGGACCATTCTTATTCAAACTACCACACTTACTTATGAGTTTGTTTATTTTTTAGGAGCTGGTGCTACACACATGGATGATAATCAAATTGTTGTGGAAGTTCAAGAAACGGTTTATGTGTCAGATGTTGTGGATTCCGACATAACCGTACATAACTATGTTCCTGATGACCCAGATTCAGTTGTAATCCAAGATGTTATTGAGGATGTTGTTATAGAAGATGTCCAGTGTACAGACATCATGGATGAAGCAGATGTATCAGAAACAGTCATCATCCCTGAACAAGTGCTGGATTCAGATGTAACCGAAGAAGTTTCTTTAACACATTGCACAGTTCCAGATGATGTTTTAGCTTCTGATATTACTTCAGCCTCAATATCTATGCCGGAACATGTCTTGACAAGTGAATCTATACATGTGTCTGACGTTGGTCACGTTGAACATGTGGTTCATGATAGTGTAGTAGAAGCAGAAATCGTCACAGATCCTCTGGCCGCTGATGTTGTCTCAGAAGAAGTGTTGGTAGCAGACTGTGCCTCTGAAGCAGTCATAGATGCCAACGGGATCCCTGTGAACCAGCAGGATGAAGAGAAAAACAACTGTGAGGACTACCTTATGATCTCTTGTAAGTTTGGGGGGAGTATAGTGTTTCTCACAGGTACTTCTGGAGGCTGTTTATCTAACTTACACCAGGAATGAAACTAAATGTCCATTAAAATGAAATGTATAAAAATACCTTGTCCGGGTGTGATGATGCATACCTTTAATCTAGCACTTGGGAAGCAGAGGCAGGCAGATCTCTGTGAGTTTGAAGCCAGCCTGGTCTATATAGTGAGTTCCAGGACAGCTAAGGCTACTCATAGTGAGACCCTGTCTCAAACAAAACAAAACGACATACATCTCTGTAAAATGAGTTTTGGTTTAGAGTCTGTAAGGTAACTAAAATTTGTAAAGAATGAAATAGTTGACGTGTTTCTATATAAAGGTGTGATAGAAAGAGGGTTTCTTCAGTTACAGAAAGACAGACTGTAACTTTGAAATCATGAAGGATGTCATTTGGCAAGGAGGGATAGACACACACACGTGCACAAGCTTTCCTTAGTGTCCTCAAACAACTTGGAAAGACACATGACCAAACTACTTATATTCTTGTATACTTATAGGTATAGGAAACAAACTACTGGTCAGAGAAAGCCTGAAATATGAACTTAGGTTCTTGGACACTTAAAATGTACTTTGACTGGGTGGTGGTGGCGGCACACGCCTTTAATCCCAGCACTTGGGAGGCAGAGGCAGGTGGATTTCTGAGTTTGAGGCTAGCCTGGTCTACAAAGTGAGTTCCAGGACAGCCAGGGCTACACAGAAAAACCCTGTCTCGAAAAACCAAAAAAAAAAAGTATTTTGTATGAAAAGTACTGTTTATGGAACAGAATGGGAAAGAACATAATACTGCAACATGATTTCAAGCATGATGAATTTATTAGAGCACTGAAGCTAACGTGTTTTGGTGGCATACCTCCAAATGTTTTAAGTTGGCATCTGGGAGAATAGTTGTCTTAAAACATTTCCTGGTACTTTAAGGTATCAAGTTGTAGGTAGACTACAGTTCTAACCCAGTATAAATTCTTATTCCTTAAGTCACTAAACTCCCATAAATAAGAACTGGTAAATTATACGTCTGCCCAGTTGTTTTCATATATGAAATTAGTATACCATATAATAGAGTCTACCAGCATTTTATAGGAAACCATCTTTTTAAAGTTATTGAGATATTCTCATTCTGGTGTGGTGTTACGTGGGAGTCTTTTTTGACAGGGTTTCTCTGTGTAGCTCTTGCTGTCCTGGAACTCAACTTTGTAGACCAGGCTGGCCTCCAATTTAGAAATCCACCTGCCTCTGCCTCCCGAGTGCCGGGATTAAAGGCGTGCGCCACCACACCTGGCCACGTGGGAGTCTTTAATCTCAGCACTAAACGAGCTGAGGAAAGAGGACTTGAAAAGTTTGAAGTGAGCCTGGGCTGCAAAATAAAATACCATCTCTATAAGTTATGATGGAACTTTTGAAATAAATGGTCTTTGTAAAAAGGAAACCTTTATTTAGCATGTATTTACAGGACTTGTGTTTATATTGCTGAGTCCTAAATACATAAAGTAGAGAAAGTCATTGTTCCTAGGGGGCAGGACTTAGAGTCTACTGTAGGAGGGAGCTTACAGAGTGATAGAGTTGTGACTGAATTCTTGTGGAGACTGGAATAGCCTACCTTTGTCAAGGATGAATTTTAGCTTTCCAAGATGAAGGAAAAGGGTATGGGTTAGTGGAAGAAATTATGTTTTACAAAGGGTTTAGGGATTGAAGGGATGGCTCATTGGATTAGTGTTTGCCATGTAAGTGTGGGGAATGGGGATTTGGAGCCTCAGAAACCATGTAAAAGCCCAGCAAGCATGGTGGCCAACAGTGATCTTAAACAAGAGGCAAAGAAGCAGGTTCCTTGGGAGCAAGCTGGCTAACTAGACTAGTGGGAATGAGTGAGCTCCAGGTTCAGAAAGGTTCAGAAAGACCCTGCCTCGATAAATAAAAGTAGACAGCAATCAGAGGAACAGACCTGATACCAACTTTGGGTCTCACACACATGTGCATATGCACCTGCATGTATGCGCACGCGCGCGCGCACACACACACACACACACACACACACACACACACACACACTTACATTCATGCACATCACATGTATTATAAAAAAGGTAGCCATGTTTCTTTGTGTGGCTGTGTTTGTTCATGTGTGGTTTCCATCTTGGCCTTTCCTAGAAACTTAAGATGTGCTGACATCTCTGTACTTCATTCCTTGTAATAAATTTCCAAAAATAGAATTTCTGGGTTATAAGGTATACACATTTAGGACCGGTGAGATGGTACAGCAGGCAAAAGTGTTTGTGTCTTGTTGTACAAGCCCGATGGTGATCTGAGTTCAGTCCCTGGAATCCACAGTGGAAGGAGAGAACTGAGTTCCCAAAATTTCCTTCTCTTCCACACATGTGTTCCCTATACACATAGACAGTAATACAAATTTAGAAAAGATGAGGCATATTTACAAGTTTGGTTATATTACCTCAATGTTTTGTTTAATATAAGTCCTCTTGTGTTATCTATTATCTATTTTATCTATTTTGTTTTGTATTCTAACCAACACAAGGCAGTATTTTTCTTTTTAAGTTTTTGATGGTCTGCAGGAATATATGTGATGTAGTTTATTTCTATTTTAAATTAATTTTGTAAGGTAATCCTTGTAGCAGTAGAGATTAAGTGAACAAGAGACTAGGGATAGACAGTAGTTGAAGTGGTTCACATATAAGAAAGAGTACCTCAAGTTGGGGTGTGGTAGTATAGTTCTGTAATCCCAGAATTTCTAGGGCCAGGAAGACTTGTCTCGAAAACAAAATGACAATAAATACCCCAAAGACCTTAATAAAAAGAAGATCAAGGAGAGCTGAAGTTGAGATTAGAAAGTAAAATGGATGAGAGTCTCAAATGAGCTGGGTGGGACTTGGATGGAGAAAGATAACTGGTGTTTGACCTTAAGGTTTCTAGGTTGTAAGATTGGGTCATGATAATCATTCAAGAAAGGTAGTAGGTTTTAGGGGGTAAGAATGATTTAGGTATTTCCTTGTTGGAGACAGTCTCGTGCTTGTTTTCTTGGCAGTTGAAAATATAAATTTGACATTTTAGAGAGAGGAGAAATTAGTTAGGTAACAAAGATATGAAGTATCTCATAGAAGTGGTTGGTGTTTTCCAGAGAGTGCTTGCAGAAAGAGTGTTAACTATGTGATGTAGTTACTATGGACTTGAGTGATATGTGTGTAATGTTTATATAGTCATTCATTCATTCATTCATTCATTCATTCATTCCTGGGTATCTACACGAAGGAAGGACTCGAGTCAGTGTACCACAGAGACCTACATGGCAAAGTTTACCTCTGTACCATAAGAGCTAAGAAGAATAAAACCAGCTAGATGTCCACTAGCAGATGAATGGATAAAGCAAAGTTGTAGATATATAGTGGTAGATCTTCAGCTGGAAGAAAAATGAAATAATTGCAGGGAAATGCATGAAGCTAGAGATTATCTTGTTAAGATGTGTGTGTCAGACTCAGACAAATAACTACATTTTCTCTCATGTTTACATTATAGATTGAAATTTGTGTATGGAGTAGGTCATAAAAGTAGAAAGGGGGGGCTGGTGAGATGCCTAAGTGGTTAAGAGCACTGGTTGCTCCTCCAGAGGTCCTGAGTTCAATTCCCAGCAACCACGTGGTGGCCCACAACTATCTGTAATGGCATCCGATGCCCTCTTCTGGCATGCAGGTATACATGCAGACAAGTACTCATAAATAAAAGGAATAAATTAAAAAAAGGTAGAAAGAGACCATGAGAACGGAGAACGAGCTTTTGTGTGTGATAGGGTCTTTCTATGTAGCCCTGGCTGTTCTGAAGCTGAAACTGTTTATCTGAGTTTAAGTCCACCTGCCTCTGCCTCCTGAGTGCCTGGATCAAAGGTGTGAGTCTCCACACTGATAGGGAGGAAGGACCCCCCCTTTTAAAAGATTTATTTTATGTATATGAATTTTCTTACATGCGTGTATGTGTGTGTAACATATGCCCATAGAAGTCAGAAGAAGGTATATTGGCTCAGCTGATTGTGAGCCAGTGTGTGGGTGCTGAGAATTGAACTTGGTTCCTCTTTAAGAGCAACCAGTGCTCTTAACCACTGACCCATCTTTCTAGCTCCAAGGACAAATTCTTTAGGGAAGGGGAAGGGAAAGGGGAAAATGGAATACATATGACATGAAAGCAGAAGTGGGGACTACTTGGAGAGAGGAAGGCAGCTAGCAGCAGTGGGTCATAAGGAAGTGGGGTGAATAACAGTATTATACACGTGTATGAAATGCCATAAGGAAACCCATTGGTTTGTGTGCTAGCTTGAAAACTCTCTTTTGTGTATAAAATGGTGTAGGCATTTGAAGTTAGCTTAGACTGCAAGGTGAGACAAGGTCTCATGAGAAAGAAGAGAAGGAGGTAAGGTGAAATGAAAATTGAAGGTTTGCAGAAGACATGGTAACAAACTGAGTTTTTTAACACTACCAAGGATACAGAGAATGCCATAAACATGTGTCAGCCAATGAGAAGAAAGACTTGGTGGGCAGTAAGGATGTTGGTATTTAGATTAGTTTTAGTAAACCACGAGAGAGAGTGGGTAGGAGATGGAAGAATTGAACTACAATGGTTTGAGAAATCAGTGAAAGTGAAATTAGGGGTAAACACTTTGTATAAGCCATTATGGTTAGTCAAGGGATGGGAAGCAATAGTATGGCTTTTGCTGGGTAGTAAAATGGTGAATGTATCTTAGACATGCTTATGGGTATAGGGACAAACTAATGGACAGGGCCAGTTTGACAATAGAGAAAGGAAGGCTAATAGGTGGAATAAGATGCAGAGAACAGGAAGGGGCTGGTGTTTAGGGTCATAGTGGATAGCTGTTAGTTGTGTCCTAGGCAGAGAGAGAAAATGTTAGGAGAATTAGAATTGAGAATCCTCTCTAAAAGACAGAGATTAGAGGAATGTTTGAATGTGACAGCTGTTTTCCCTGTGGAACATCTTCATCTACTGTCTTAGGGTTTTACTGCTGTGAACAGACACCATGACCAAGGCTTATAAAGGACAACATTTAATTGGGGCTGGCTTAGAGGTTCAGAGGTTCAGTCTCCATTATCATCAAAGTGGGAGCATGACAGCATCCAGGCAGGCATGGAGCAGGGGGAGCTGAGAGCTCTACATCTTCATCTGAAGGCTGCTAGCAGAATACTGGCTTCCAGGCAGCTAAAGTGAGGGTCTTAAGCTCATGTCCACAGTGACACACCTACTTCAATAAGGCCACACCCTCTAATAGTGCCACTCCCTGGGCTGAGAATACATAAACAATCATATCTACCAATACAGAATAAGTATAAGCCAAAGGATAATGATAAAAGGTTGATGTACATGGGCTAGTTTAAGAAGCTTAGATAAATAATCTAAGATAGATGGAAGTGAGTTGAGCAGCCAGCTGAAGAATGAAGATACTCTAGTATAAAAATTAGTAAATCATTAGTAAGATACTGCAGTATAAAAATAATGCTTTTATTTTAGTTTAAAAGTTTTAGACTTATTTTTATGAGTATTTTGCCTGCATGTACACCATGTGTGTGCTTGGTACCCACTCTGGTTGGAAGAAGGCATCAGTCTCCTGGAACTGGAGCTATGATGGCTGTTAGTATGCTGGGAGCAGAACATGGATTCTCTTTAAGAGCAAGAAGTACTCAACTGCTGAGCCATCTCGCCAGCCCCTTTAATTTCATTTTAAATATTTTATTTGTGTGTGTGTATGCACTTGTGCCATGGTGTCTGTGTAGAGGTCAGAGGACATCTTGTGGAAGTTTGTTCTTTTCTGTAAAAGTATCTTTTATTTGCCTGGTGTATTTGTCATCTGGGAAGCTTACTGCCCCTGTCGGCTAGTCTAGGTCTAGTCCTGAAAGCCTCCATACAATCTAATCTAGGAATGTGTTAGGCCTCTGAGACTTATTGCTGAATAAACTCACCCTTTCTAGTTCTTTCTGAGCTCTGATTGGTGGGTTCAACTCAGCTGTTTTGGCTCAAAACTCCTCTGCAAGCTGACTGATTCAATCTGGCTTCTCTCTAGAATGGCTCCACTTGGCCTCATACTAACTTTAGCAGTATGTTCTACTTTTCTGGCTCCTTCCTCATTCTCTGCATCCTTCTGTATTTACGTGTGTCTAGCTTGTTCTTTTCTTCAGTCTGTCTCTGTAAAACTCCAGGTAAAACTGCCTCTTCCTCCCTCTCTGGGCTGCTCTACTCTATGGTATATTTTCTGGGAACTCTACTGTATCCTGTACTGTACTCTCTCCTTCCTGTACTGTATGTCTCTCCCTTAAGTAGCTTCCCTTTCCTCTCTCTTGAGTGTTGGGCACATCTTATTCTACCAAATCTTTCTCTGATTTGAATGAAACTTTTTCTGTCATTCAATTAGACATCACTTTCAAACATGGGTGCTTCTTTCTTTCTTTCTTTCTTTCTTTCTTTCTTTCTTTCTTTCTTTCTTTCTTTCTTTCTTTCTTTCTTTCTTTCTTTCTTTCTTTCTTTTTCTTGGTTTTTCGAGGCAGGGTTTCTCTTTATAGCCTTGGCTGTCCTGGAACTCACTTTGTAGACCAGGCTGGCCTCGAACTCAGAAATCCACCTACCTCTGTCTCCCGAGTGCTGGGATTAAAAGCGTGCGCCACCATGCCCGGCTGGGTGCTTCTTTCTATAAACTAACTTTAACTTCATTGTTTGGGATTAAAGGTGTGTCTGTATTCCAGCCAGAGAGATTAAAGGTGTGTGCTAAGGGCTGAGCCATATCCTAACAAGAAATAGGCTCAAATATCCTGTAACAATTACTATTGTTCAGGTTCCAAGCATAGAACATGGATTGTTAGCCTTAATGGTGGCCTTTGCCCGTTAAGCCATCTTGGCCCAAAACACTATTTTTAAATTCCAATGCCAGATTTTCTATAACAAGACTAGACAACTCAGCACCAAGGTTAGAGGAAATAGTTGGCTATCTCCCAGATTGTGAAGGGGACAGCACTTGGGCTTCTGCTTTCTGCCCTTCTGGCTTTCACCCTTCTAGCCCTCTAAGGGTTTACCAAGGAGTAAGGCTTGACCTTTATTGCTCTTTTAGAACACCTTTAGAAGACAAATTTTAATATAGAGAAGTTTAGTAGTGATTGAGACCAGCTTACCAAGTATAGTATTGCAGAATCCAGGCTTTAAAAAAAATTCTTATTTATACTTAGCTGTCTTTTAGGTCCTAGGGTTCTGATTGAAGTCAGTATTAATGGCCCTGAAAAAGTAAATATGGGCAGAAATAAACGTATTGTAATATATTTTGACATATTTTAATGTTTTATATATTAAATATATTCAATATTATATTCACTCTATTCTTGTTAAAAGATACATATTAAAAGAAAGTAAAGGTACATTTAATTTAAACAGTTATCTAGGCTCATGTTCTTGTCCTATTGCTATAATATAGAGATAGTATCTTTGGTTGTGTCTTTTGTGTTCTTTATTGTACATTTTTGTCTATTACGTCTGTTGTATGTTTATTGTACGTTTTGAACTTTTCCCCCTTTTCATCATCTCTTCTCTTTAAAGTAAAGAGAGATAATATTAAACAATCCATTTACCATTGTAACATGTTGGAAATTGTTAGTGTTTTTTTCTTGGTTTCTACCTTCTAGCAAAGATGGTTCATAAAGCTGTATTTTAATATAAAATCTATATTGACTTCAGACCTTTAAGAATGGCAAAGGTTTTGTAGTAAGCAAGTAGAGGAACTGTGTGGAATGGTTACATTGAACAGTAAAGTTGCATTGCTTTACATATTTATTTTCTTTGCTTGATAGTACTTAAGATCTCTAAAATAGAAATGCATAATTTTTTAAATTAAAATTACTTCTAATAATAACTACCATTTGCATTGCATCTTGCTATTTCCTTCATGTTTCTATGAAAGTATACAGAACATTGTTATTACAATCACCTTAAAACTGCATCTTTAAAGCTTGTTCAGAGTTTTTTTTTTTTTTTCTTTTCTTTTTGCTCCTCCATCTGAAATTGTTTCTGTAGATGAAATTCATGGGTAGAGTTGGTCCTAAGTTGCATCTCTATAAAGAAATAGATATCCATTTCTTTTTTGAGACAGGGTTTCTCTGTATAGCCCTGGCTGTCCTGGAACTCACTTTGTAGACCAGGCTGGTCTTGAACTCAGAAATCCACCTGCCTCTGCCTCCCAAGTGCTGGGATTAAAGGCGTGTGCCACCACCGAGACATACATTTCTTTTTTTTTTTTTTTAAAAAGATTTATTATTATATCTAAATACACTGTAGCTGTCTTCAGACACACCAGAAGAGGGTGTCAGATCTCATTACAGATAGTTGAGCCACCATGTGGTTGCTGGGATTTGAACTCAGCACCTTTGGAAGAGCAATCAGTGCTTTTAACCGCTGAGCCATCTCTCTAGCTCCGTATTCATATTCTCTCTCTCTCTCTCTCTCTCTCTCTGAAAGGGAGGGAGAATATTGTGTAGGCATTCTAAATTAGGCATCTACAATAAGTTAATGGATTATGGATTTCAGTGTACTGTAATTTTTAGATGCTATATCTACTGTCACTACAAGTAATCATTTCCTAGTTTTCAGATGGGTTTACTGAGGCTTCCTTGGACCTGCATAAAGTATACTTATATTTGCTATAGTTCTGTTATTAGTAATGAAATTATTCCCCAAAATCTTCTTTCAGTTTTTAGGTCAAATGCTGGGCAAGATGGGAAGATGATTTGCTAGTTTCAATTTTTAGAAGAAAAAATACAAAAAAATTAAGTGAGAGACTTCCTGGGTGGCTTGGGATTATTGATAATTTTTTTAAATACTGAGTTTCAGACACTAAACATTTTTCTGTATCTACTAGGAGATGACAATAAAGGCCTAGGTTCTAAAGACAGGCATGTTCTTGCACTTTCTTCTGTCTTTCTCTAGCTAACTGATTCTGACCAAGTTATACACCATCTCAGAGGCTTGGCTTCTTTATCTGGGAAGTGAAGCAAAAAACTTTCATAGAAACATGAAAGAAATAGCAAGATGCAATGCAAATGGTAGTTATTATTAGAAGTAATTTTAATTTTAAAAAATTATGCATTTCTATTTTAGAGAAGCCTTATTCTAAAGTACTAGTTCTCATGACTCCTAAAGAAGACACTTAGGCAGAAATCATACATAGGATGACTCAACTTCATCGAAGCTTTCTTTGTTTTTAGAAATTTTATTTTTAATAGTAGCTTTAAAATTACAATGAAATCCTGAGTACTTAACAGGACCATCAAAATGTTCTTTAAAAAATCTCTTCTGTAATAATTTATATTCAGAATAATTTCACAGGTTGAGTAGGTAGGGCAAGCTCTCAAGGTGAAAATCTAACGGTAAATTCTACTTTTGTATAGTAATAGAAATAGCTGTTATCAGGGAACTCGGGGTATTTGAAATGCATCTTCCCATCTATTTATGAAAGCAAACAGGTTTTTAAAATTCTGTATTATAGTTGAGTGTATGACATTTTGTATGTTCTAAGATGGCTAGGTTTTCCAGTCACTGAAGATTCTATAAGGGTCCTGACAAACTAAAATCATTTAATTAATGATACTTATGTGGTAGGATGACAGAAGAGGGGTTGGAACCTCTGGAGCTAGGGCTTCAGGCAGTTGTGAGCTACCCGACGTGGTTGCTAGGAATCAAACTTGTGTCTCGGGAAGAGATGCAATTGCTCTTAACTACTAGGCCGTTTCTCCAGCCCATTTTTTGTTATTTTGATTTTGACTTTTGAGACAGTTTTGCATTATGTAGCTTTAGCTTTCTGAGTGCCTTGCTTAGGATCGGTTTGTGAAACTTGGCTCAGAGCTTAGGTCAACTTCAACATCCTTGAACTGTTTAAAAATAAGTGCCCCGATGATGATACCCATGTATTCTGGACTCCTCTACATAAATTGGTGAGATTTCTGAGGCTACTGTTTGAAATTTGAAAATTGGTTCAGTTATCTAGATTGTGAGAATATTTAAAATCATCTTTTTTTATCCTTTTGACTAACTCTGTAGACCAGGCTGGCCTCAGACTCAAAAAGACCCATTTGCCTCTGCCTCCCAAGTGCTGAGATGAAAGGTGTGCACCACCGCTCTACAAGAATATTTAAATTCTTACTACTTTAATTACACTATCCACTGCTGAGTATGTTGGCACATGCTTTTATTTTTTTATTTTATTTTTTGAAATTCTATCTCCTGTGCTTGTGTCTGGGTGCATTTACATATCGTGTACCACAATTTGAGGACAACTTGCAGGAGTTGGTTCTCTCCAGGGATCAAAATCTGGCTTGGTGACAAGCACCTTTATCCACTGAGCCATCTTGATAGCCTAGCACAGGACTTTTAATGCCAGTACTTTTGAGGGTGAGGCAGGACGGATGCCTCAAATTCAAGGCCAGCTTGGGCTGTATTGAGACTTTCATACCTGGCTGGGCTACGGAGTAAGAATGTCTTAAACAGATAAAAGAGGGCATTCCTTTCCTCTTTTCTGTTATATTCTCATCCACGTGTACACTCAACCTCCTGACTTGTATTCCTTTGTCATATTCTTCTGGAAGTAGCTTACTAGCCAAATCCCCAAATCCTGCTCATCCCAAATAGGTATCCACCCTAGCCTTCTTCCTTATACCTACTATCTGTTGTTTTTAATTGAAGGCCTTGGTGCCTGTCATCTGCTATAGCAGATTAATATGTGCTCTCCCTGCTTTGTGTGTTGAATTCAGCCCATCCTCGTTTTCAAGGTTAGCAAGATGGTATAGTAATAGGCCTCTGATCTCATCATTGCTTAAAGATGTCTCATCACTTACAGCAGATGCTTTCACGCCTCTGGTCAGGGTTAGGGCTTTAGGGTACCTCTAAAATCAATCTCCCCCCTTTCTCTTCTTTCTAGGTCCTATGTCCCTACATTTGGATTATTATGATATGTAGAATTGCTTGGCTAGAGAATCACC
Organism: Mus minutoides; assembly: GCA_902729485.2. Taxonomy (NCBI): domain Eukaryota; kingdom Metazoa; phylum Chordata; class Mammalia; order Rodentia; family Muridae; genus Mus; species Mus minutoides. The sequence goes on from LR753371.1 coordinate 589,370, forward strand.
CCTGCCCTCAAGTTCCCCAAGAGATTTTAAATATCTGACCTGATTGAAAAACTTCCAGCTTTCCAGGATCAAGTCTGAGCCTCTCTGCCATGTGCAGGAGGCCCTTTGTGATCTGACTTCAGTTTAGCAGTTGGCTGTATTCCCCAGCATGCCTTGTGACACACTTTGCCCTCAGTCCTTCCATACAGTTTCTTGTCTCTGTACCAGTGTTTGTAGTTTGTCCTTTACCTGAATGAAGTAAGTACCCTTCTCCTTGTTTCAGTTTCAGTGAGGTATCTCTTCTTTGTCTACATAGAACCTCTTACTTTAGTGAAGCACTATCATTTTTGGATGCTGATCCTCTTTCATGTTCTATGTGAACTTCTGATTCAAGATTGGATTAGAGAGCTTAGCGTCTGTTTCCTTTTATAATGTGAGTTCATAGGTGTTTGACCTTTCTCCATAGGCACCTTCATTTTGTTTGTTTAAATTACACAAGGAAAAGCAAAATAATTTATCAACAAATAAGATACACATAAATGGGCTGGAGAGATGGCTCAGTGGTTAAGAGCACTGACTGCTCTTCCAGAGGTCCCAAGTTCAATTCCCAGCAATCACATGGTGGCTCACAACCACCTGCAATGGGGTCTGATGCCCTCTTCTGGTGCTGTCTGAAGAGAGCAATGGTGAATACATAAAATAAAAGAAGATACACATAAACATTTTAGTCATTTTTGAGACAAGGTCTCACATATAACTCTGGCTGTCTTTGATTTTTTTAATTTTACAATAGATTTTCTTTGTGTAGCCTTGACTGTCCTGGATCTAGCTTTGTATACCAGGCTGGCCTCAAACGTAGAGGTCCACCTGCCTCTGCCTCTGCTTCCTGAGTGCTGGGAGTAAAGTAAAGGCATGCGCCAACATGCCTGGCCTTTTTGTTTTGTTTTGTTTTGTTTTGTTTTGTTAAAGAGCTTATTTTTAAAGATTTTTTAAAAAAATGTCTTAATACTAGGTAAGTCAGAAATCAGGTATATTGTCAATATATTCTTGCCTTTTTTGAAAAAAAAATTTTTGCTGTTTTGCTGTGTGTGTCTGTGTATAAGAATTTTGCTTAGGTAAAATGCAGGTTTTGAACCTAATAGAGGACACGACAGGACTTTTTGACACCACAAGTGTGAGTCGTGTCTTGCTTTATTTAATGTTGGTTGTAAACAAAAAAGGAGATGGTCCGGATTTAAAGTGTTAAAAGTGATCAGAATCTGGGCTGGTGAGATGGCTCAGCGGGTAAGAGCACCCGACTGCTCTTTCGAAGGTGATAAGTTCAAATCCCAGCATCCACATGGTGGCTCACAACCATCCGTAACGAGATCTGGCGCCCTCTTCTGGAGTGTCTGAAGACAGCTACAGTGTACTTACATATAATAAATAAAATAAATCTTTAAAAAACAAAGTGATCAGAATCACACCGTCTAGCCTTGTTGCAGTACTAAGTGCCTAAAGAGTAAGTATGTAAGTATGTAAGTCTCATTTCTGGGGAGAAAATAACGTCCAGTAGTTAAACCACTCACTAGTTTTTGATATAATGTGATTGCTTTTGCTAATATCCATCTCAAACTTAAGAGACCAAAAGTTAACAAACACAGACCATGACTCATGTGGTTTGAGATTTAAATTCGGTATAACTACAAATAGTCAACCTTTCTAGACTTCTATTTGCTCTGATGGAAAATGTCAACAGTACTGTACTCTGCTTCACAAGGTTGTTGTAAGTAATACTTAGTCAATAAACAGTAGTTATATTTATTGTTGCTTCAGTTAAAATAGTCATCTCTCCCACTGGAGTGAAGACTTACTCTGTCACATTGGTATTTCCTAATACCTAATGTAAGGTCTTAATGATGTACAATTTCAGTTCACCATTTGATGAATTGAGGAAAACATAAATGTCCAGCCAGAAAGAGAACAGATCATATGTGGGAGAAAATCGGGAAGAGAACTAAAAGAGAAAGGGAAAGACTTGTTGATTCCTTTAAGGTCTCTTTATAGACTTTGGACTTGGACCTGTTTCCCTTCACTTGGGCCAAGCTGGGCCACTAGGGTTAGTTGAGCTCAGAACAGAAAGAGCAGTTTTATGGTCCGTTCTTTTCTTTTCTCTTTCCCTCCCTCCCCTNTTTTTTTTTTTTTTTCTCTTTTCCTTTTTTTGAGACAGAGTTTCTCTGTATAGCCCCCTTGCTGTCTTAGAACTTGCTCTGGATCATGTTGACCTCAAACTCACAGAGATCTCTCTGCCTATCTCTGTCTCCCAAGTACCGGGATTAAAGGCGTGTGCCACCACATCCAGGTCATGTCTCTTTAATAGGCTTAACATTGATAAGTCTAACTTTTTATGATAAATTGTCCTAGGTGCTGAGTTTTTATTAACCTTTACTACACTTTCTGTATTGCCTCTAAATACTGTGTGAGATAAGGTAGTTAATAATGGCAATTAGATTTTTGGTCTTTTTTTTTTAGATCTAGAGTGTGTTTGACATCATTTTTCTTGTGTTTTATTTTCCAAATCATTCAGAACACCGATTACCTTGGTGACTTCTATCAAGCTTTTAAAAGTGTAGTTTGCTGTTTAACACTTTCCTATCTTTTACCTTCTTTCCTTTGTTTCCCGCTTCTCTTTTTCTTATGGCCTCTTTTTGTCTTTCAAGAGGACAGATGGGCATATCAGAGTGTGTTTGAATTTATATATTGCAGTATTTACCACCAAGGACCTTGACTTAAAGTCACAAGTTAAAATTGTATATATGTGTTACTTGCACAAAATGTGTTATAAGTTTTTGTTTATTTGTTTAGGGTTTTTTGTTTTTGGGGAGGACAGGGTTTCCCTATGTAGACCAAGTTGTCCTTAGAACTTAGAGATCTGCCTGCCTTTGACTCCTGAATGCTAGAGTTAAAGGTATGTGCAATTGAGTCCAGCATTTTATAAGTTTTAAGCAGTTTGAATTAGAATGTCCATTCTCCATCCTTTCTGGCAGTCATGCTTTCTTTATTTTTAAATGTATCATTCTAGTGAAAATAGATCCCATCAAATAATATTTAAGAATAGTAACCATGAAATTGAGTTTATGAAATATTCATATGAAGACCATGGTTTTCATTTTACTACTAGAACATTATTTAAGGTGATGACCTTAAATATTAAGAGATTATTTTAAATGTAGGAGTATTTTTACTTGTGTTTAGCAAAGGCTAAATACATCCTTTTACTTACAGTTTCTAGGCTACCAGGCATTTTTTTTCCCTGTGAGTAATACTTTTTAAAATATCTGATCTCAGTTTTAAAAGTCTTTAGTATTTATTGAACCGTCTACTTGTCTAGGTTAAAATCATCCAATTTTATGTGACTCAAGTGAAAGAGAATGTTTGTTAGCAGAACTCAAACAGTAACTTTCTGTTTAAGCATTTTCTATTATTACTTGAGCTGTATTTTCTGCTTGCTTAGTGGATGATGCTGGTAAAATAGAACATGATGGTTCATCTGGACTGACTATGGACAACGAAACAGAAATTGATCCTTGTAAAGTGGATGGCACTTGCCCTGAAGTCATCAAGGTGTACATTTTTAAAGCTGACCCTGGAGAAGATGACTTAGGTGAGCAGTGCTGAGCAGTGCTTCAGTCTAATTGTTTGTGGGTTATTTAGACTGAGAAGGTGTGAAGTCTTTTCTGAAGATAAATAAGTTTAGCATAGTAGCAGAGAAATATATTTGAAAAAGGAAGAAGTGGAAATGAAATTTTAAAATCGATTCTTAGAGCTGCTGTTTTCCTTGATAGGTGGAACTGTAGATATCGTCGAAAGTGAGCCTGAGAATGAACATGGAGTTGAACTACTTGATCCAAACAATAGTATTCGCATTCCCAGGGAAAAGATGGTTTATATGGCTGTTAACGACTCCCAGCAAGAAGAAGAACTGAGTAAGTTGCTCTTTCTGTGTTCCTAATGTTTCTCTGTCTCTTTTCAATGGTCAGTATTTGAAGGAAGTAAGCTGCATCATTTGAGAAATTACTATGCTGCCATGTTCTCAGGGTATCAGTATTCACTCGTGTAGATTTAGATTGTTTGCTACTTTAAAACTAAATTATGGTGAAAAACAAGAGAAGAGTCACTCAGCAAGTGTTTATTTTACAAAAGTTATATTCTAGCTAATGTTTAGCTTCCCATTTGCATATTAGCTGAATTCAAACAAAAGTATCTTTCCTATGAGCTCTGAGAACCTGGTCAGAGACGTTCATCTAATTTTCTACTTAGATGTCGCTGAGATTGCCGATGAAGTTTATATGGAAGTGATTGTTGGAGAGGAGGATGCTGCAGCTGCAGCCGCAGCCGCAGTGCATGAACAGCAAGTGGAGGACAACGAAATGAAAACCTTCATGCCGATTGCATGGGCAGCTGCTTACGGTAAGTCACAGAGCCGCTCTTTGGACATGAATTTGTGATTGAAAAGCAGTTTTTGTGATTTTAGGTTTAGAAATCTGAAATGTTAGTACTATATAAGGATTATTTGATTTAAACAAGAGCAGAGGAGGATTATAAAACTACTTATTGTCCTGAATTTAAACAGGCATTTCCTCCTATTTACATTATATAAGGAAATAAACTGTATGAAGTATGCAGGCTTTCAGCTTAACTATAGCAGGTCCATAGCTTTAAAATCTTGGGAGATAACATGGGACCCATGGGAGAAAATTCTGATGCATGTTTTCGTTTTGGAAGTTAGGAATTTCCAGTGGTCTTACTATAATGGTAAAACTCTAGAGTTGGGTATTTTTGTCATTCATGAGTATCATGGCTTTTCATTGTGGGAGTTAATAAAGCATTCCTAATTCTTTATAATTTATAATACTGTATGATTTTGTTTTTTTAATACACATTGTTAGGTAATAATTCTGATGGAATTGAAAACCGGAATGGCACTGCAAGTGCCCTCTTGCACATAGATGAGTCTGCTGGCCTCGGCAGACTGGCTAAACAAAAACCAAAGAAAAGGAGAAGACCTGATTCCAGGCAGTACCAAACAGGTGAGCGCGCGCGCGCGCGAGTCCCACAGTGCAGCGTGCTCCGCAGGCTCTCAGGCAATGCTAGTTAGTGTACATCCACAGGGGTACTGTGAGGGCATTTTAGTGGCTATATACTATGTGGAGCTTTTGTGTATTGAATTTCAGAATTCGGTGATATTCATGAATGATTTTATTGATTTAAAAGGAGTGGGAAATAGATCAAAGAAGGATGAAAAAATGTTTAAAACTTGAATTATGTGAAAATGAAAGAGAATCCTTTTATCCATGTTGGCAGTTGTTCTTTTTTGAAAAAAATTAATATTAAAGAATGATTATTTCAACATAGAATGGCTGTGATTGACAGAGCAATACAATAAGTACTTGAGTTTGTATGATGTAGCTTATTTCTTATATGCCAATTTGCATATTAAGACTTTTATTGGTATATTTAAGCTTTATTATAAGTTAGCATAATGTTCTAACTAAAAAACTTTATATGAATAATTCCCACAGGTTTCTAAATTGATGAGGCTTACTTTTCAATAGAAATTACATATTTATTAATCAATTTTGTTAAAATGGAAAAGGCTAGTTTTATGCAGCCCAAGTTCTTAGGGTCAGGTTGCTGTGTATCTTAGCTTGAAAATAAGAAAAGAATGTGTAGCATGTAGGCAAACGAGGAGCCCTTGACTGTAGTGTTCAGAGCACACATTCAGAGTTTTAAAGGAACTAAATCAGCATCTTTTGATCACTTATGCTCCTTTCTTCTCTTAGCAATAATTATTGGCCCAGATGGACATCCTCTGACTGTCTACCCTTGCATGATTTGTGGCAAGAAGTTTAAATCGAGAGGTTTCTTGAAAAGACACATGAAAAACCATCCTGAACACCTTGCCAAGAAAAAGTACCGCTGTACTGACTGTGATTACACTACCAACAAGAAGATAAGTTTACACAATCACCTGGAGAGCCACAAGCTAACCAGCAAGGCAGAGAAAGCCATAGAATGCGATGAGTGTGGGAAGCATTTCTCTCATGCTGGGGCTTTGTTTACTCATAAAATGGTGCATAAGGAGAAAGGAGCCAACAAAATGCACAAGTGTAAGTTCTGTGAATATGAAACAGCTGAACAAGGCCTATTGAATCGCCATCTGTTGGCAGTCCACAGCAAGAATTTTCCTCACATTTGTGTAGAGTGTGGCAAAGGTTTCCGCCATCCGTCAGAGCTCAAAAAGCACATGCGAATCCATACTGGAGAGAAGCCCTATGAATGCCAGTACTGCGAATACAGGTCTGCAGATTCTTCTAACTTGAAAACCCATGTAAAAACTAAGCATAGTAAAGAGATGCCATTCAAGTGTGACATTTGTCTTCTGACTTTCTCAGATACCAAAGAGGTGCAACAACATGCTCTTATCCATCAAGAGAGCAAAACTCACCAGTGTTTGCATTGTGACCACAAGAGTTCAAACTCAAGTGATCTGAAACGACACATAATTTCAGTTCATACGAAGGACTATCCTCATAAGTGTGACATGTGCGATAAAGGCTTTCATAGGCCTTCAGAACTCAAGAAACATGTGGCTGCCCACAAGGGTAAAAAAATGCACCAGTGTAGACATTGTGACTTTAAGATTGCAGATCCGTTTGTACTAAGTCGCCATATTCTCTCGGTTCATACCAAGGACCTTCCATTTAGGTGTAAGAGATGTAGAAAGGGATTTCGGCAACAAAGTGAGCTTAAAAAGCATATGAAGACCCACAGTGGCCGGAAAGTGTATCAGTGTGAGTACTGTGAATATAGCACTACAGATGCCTCAGGCTTTAAGCGGCACGTTATCTCCATTCATACGAAAGACTATCCTCACCGCTGTGAGTACTGCAAGAAAGGATTCCGAAGACCCTCGGAAAAGAACCAGCACATAATGCGGCATCATAAAGAAGTTGGCCTGCCCTAACAGTACTCTTCATAGCTGTTTGTAGAGAAACTGGCCTTGAAACAGAAAATTTCATTTAAAAGCCAATCAGTCTTGTTCACATACAATACTGTATATTGATTTATGCTGTGTACAAATAGGATTATTGCTTCTAGTTGACTGTTTTTACGTTTTGTTCAATAGTGTGTTCTGAATTCTATTCAGTTTGTTTAATACATGGGAAAAAGCAGCAACAAGTTAGTTGCTTTTACTAAAGTAATCCCTGATTCTATACTGAAGTTTTCTATCTTAGAAGTTTTATATTTATTTTAAAATATTTACCTTGCTTACCTTGATGGTACTCTTGTAAGACCAGTTAACTCATGGTAACTCTGCATTGGTAACTGAACGGATTCGTGTGGACGTTTTGTCTCACAAATTTCTCACAATTAAATCGTCAAGAGACATCTAATGGAATGGGAGATTTTGTATGGTGAGGTCTCATGCTTGTAACATGGAAGTCATTTACTTGTCTTGCTTAGTATTGTAGACTGTATGACAATGTAAGTTTTCCTATGAACTTTTGTGTCCCTGGCATCGCTGTGTAAAAGAGCAGTAGCTGGGTTTGTGTTTACCTTTCTTTCTGATTTTTTTTTCCTTTTTAGTGGAGAAAATATACTTTTTTCCTTTAGACTTTCTTTACATCTTTTGTCAGTGTAGTAAACTTTTAGAAAACCTTGTTGAAAGATTTTGCTTGATCCTGTTGTATTTTGATTATTTTATCTGTGCTGCTTTGTCTTGGAATGGTTGTGTGCTCCAAATGAAATTTAACTGAAGACTGCATTTTGGAATCTCCTAGGGGTAACTTGTGGCTCATAGGATCTTTTGCAATTTTATATATGTAAATGTACCCTGAATTATATATATCTATCTATATATACACATATATATGTAACATGTATCTGTGTGTATTGCTTATTTTACATACTTATACACACAACCCCCAGTAGTAGTTCTTTAAAATCTATAATGAAAAGTATTAAATTTACAGTAACGTGAAAGATCCAGGGATGCAAGAGAGAGCATTTTGTAAGTCTTGCTCTTCAGAGAGACTACTCAGGTGAAGAATTAGAAGGAAAATAAGGACACTAGTATTTTTAAAGAGTAAAGGTATTTTCTTTTAAATATCTTTGGTAATTGAAAAATAATTGAAAAATAGAGGTTAAGATGTTTATAGATACAATGTTTTCATACAGTTTCAACTCCATGCCTTTATATTTTTCTGAAAAGCTAATGGGTATCCAGACATGAATCCCCCAGTTCTCTCTGATAAGCCGGAGAGGGAACTCTTGTCTGACCAAGCGAGGGGGACAGAAAGGGAGTGACGGCTCCGTGGACCAGTGAACGGGTGCTAAGGAGGACTTAGACTCGGCCAGTTGAGCCTGCTCTGTTAGTTCTTAGTTAACTTGAAAAACTTAACACTCGCTTGTCTTGGATGACACGATAGAGGTGTGGTCCAAGTGTGTGAACAGTCTGAGGCCTCACTTGGATCCTTACCGAGTCTTTCACAGTTTTGTTTTTGAGAGCTGGCAATTTGTAACATACAGGTCTGATCGCTGATGAAACTTGTAAAAATAAGTTGGATATTAAGATTTTTGTTAAGATGTCTTTTTGGAAACCCGTTTCTAGAGTCCCTGGAATTGGCTGTTGGCACACGGCTCTGGCACATCACGGGAGACTTAGACGTTTCTTCCCACTCGATAGCTGCCTTGCTGCCTCATTATGGTGCTCCACCCCTTTCGTGCCGTTAGTTTTGACCTTCCATCCTTCTCTTTGTCATCAAGATTTGTATTCAAAAGTTATATTTTTGGGGTTAGATGTCTTGAGTATTTGGTGTTTGGCAAACCTCTGAAGTGCTAGATTGATTTAGTTCTAAATCAAATTCTTAAGGCTGGTCTGAAGTCCATCCTCAATGCCAGTCAATGCCAAGGCAGGATTCTCTGGGCTTTCCATCTGCTAGGGAATACTTTTGCCTTTGTAGCCTCCGCAATGTGCTTTAAAAAATACATCACAACTATGATTTGTTTTATTGCCCTGTTATTCTTGAAAGCTGTCTTTTTTTGTGAGAACTTTTAAAATCTACTTCATTTTTTCCCCCAGAAGTAATGTAAAACACCTGACATTGAAATTTATGAAATTTAAGAATCATCTACAATCAGTACAGAACAAATGATTGGACTATTTAACATATATTTTTTTAAATAAACTGAAAGATAAGGAACACAACACTTTACACAATTTATATTTCTCTTTACATAATCTGGAACCACACAGTTCTTTTCTTTTAAAGCACAATATTGAAGCCTTTAAAAGGTATTTAAGGGTTTGGTCAAGTGAATATAAAATGTGTCTGTATAAAAAGAAAATGAAGTAGTCACTGTTACGTACTGACATTAGTTACAACCTAGTTTTAATTCTTAAAACAATTTTGATTAGCAAAGCTAAAAAAGGGTGTTTCAGTTAAATGTTTTAAAGAGGTACAGATTTTTACAAGGACATAATATAAGTTATTGTTCTGTAGAAATATCCTATTAAATATTGTATGTCCCTCCCTCTGTATACTTTGTAAAAAAAGTAAAATACATAAAAAGAAAATCATATAGGGGATGTGTGACATTATTGTAATTGTGTACTTGAGAATAACGTGCAAAAATAAAAATCAGAATATTTTCCTGTTAACGAATGTTCAGTCTATTTGATACCAATACTAAGTTAAAGCTTTTTCTGAAGAAAGAAAATGTACAGTTTTTGTAAACTTAATAAACATCAAAAGCAGTGGATTATTTTCATCCCCCTATTTCTTAATTCCTTTTATGCAGCAGTGGAATGCAAAATGCTTGATTGCTTTGAATTTTGTGACTTGGATGCAAATACTGGTATTTCAGTCCTGTGAATTTGCAAGTAACACTGAGAAGTTAAAGGTGATTGGTGAGTCCTTTGATGAGCATGTCCTTGAAATTCATTTTTTCTTTTATCTTTGTAAATGATTTGTTTTATTAGCATCTCTGATTCCTGTTATAAATCACCTATCCATAAAGTGGGTTTGAAAGCACTTAAGATTTGTTTTATTATCACTTCATAACACGTTTCATCGGAGGCCCTACCTTTTAATTACCCATTGGTGCCCAGGTTGGAGGCCTCTAGTAGACTCAAATCTTGGAGGATGGTCACTGTAGTAGTGAAGATTGCAAGTTGGATAAAAGTCAGGAATCCTGAGAAATGTGCAGCACTTTTAATTTTAACAACGAGATTCTGTAATCTAGAAACCAGCATTGCTCTGAGAGCTGAAGTGACAGATAACTAAACCTTGAGGTACATGTCCACGAGAATGTGCTGGAAGTCAGTTGTGAGTCTGAGCAAACCTGATCTCACCTGTTCTGCTAAAATATGCTGCCTTATTGTCACCAGGGATCTCGGTATTAATTTCCTGCAAAATCTTACATTTGTGTAAGGAAATGCAAGCTCATTCAGCATCTTAAAGAGGATCCATGTCAAAATAATGTGCCTGTCAGCAAGGTTGCCTGCCCTCTTAGTCCAGTCCCCAGTGAGCTGGGACAAGCCATGAGCCCCAGGGCCTGTGTCTCAGCAAGCTCCCCTGGTCGTTCTGCTGCAGGCTCAAGGTTAGTGAAAGTGACCCCAGAGCACTGGGGGAACTGAAAAATTACTTAGTGTGATGTTTTGTCTCGTAGTCAGGAAGCTCAGCAAAAGCAGCTAGAGATGGTACAGTGAGAAGAAATTAGAATCCAGAGACTTTGGCTTTATTCTTTCCATAAAAGTCTTGAGTCTTGTCAGTCACTGAGTACATCCTTCAGTGCACGTCTGAACAGCCTGTCCCTCCTACTCTTCCATAGCCCCCAGTGTTGCATTCCTCAAACGTAGGAAGACTTGATAAGTAAAGAGAAGGACTGAAAATTGTGTGTTCTTGTGTGTGTTTAATTGGCCCAGAGTTAATAAAGTAATTCATATTAAAAAGGACATTTTGCTGCATTTTACAACTTTTTAGGAGGTCAAAGTTAAGTTTGCCCTATGGATTTTGTTTTTATCTTTTGTTTCATGTATATATTGTTTGCCTTTTTCATAAAATAATTCTTGGATTTGTTATATATTGTTCCTGTTATTTTTGACATCTTTGCTATTGTAAATAAATTCCTATTTTGTTTTAAGTTACCCTAGTGGAGTGTTGGCTATAGACAAGGCATACATGGGACACTTGAACACACGTCACACACATGCACACAGAAATGAGACTTGGACCACACAACCAATCCCCACCTTGTTAGAAGCCCAGTGTGCTGTGACCCTTTCACTTTCACACTTCTCACCTTCAAGGGAACCATTGTTGCTTTAAGCAGAGCACCTGTAACTAGAAGTTTATTTGGCTAGACTGACTGACCAGCAAGCTCCAGAGATGCTCCTGACTCTATCCCCCATCCTGAGATGAGAGGCATGTGTCATTGTGGGAGTTTTACTGGCAGCCCTCTCCCCAGCCCTACTTGGGGTTTAAAATAGTTTTCTGACCTGATGGAAATATTTGATCAAATTGAGGGTGCAAATCAAGAATGATTTTCTTCTGCTTGCTTCTCCCTTCCCATTTTATTTGTCTTGCTGGTTCTGGAGAGCACCAGACCACTAGGGTATCTTGTTATCAAGACTCTTGGCATGAGTTCTAGACATAGAGCTATGTGGATTGCCACAGAAATCTGAGCTTTGGCTAAGATTACACAGTAGTGAACTAGGCTTGTGTGAGTGCACTTTCTAGAAGGAAGCAGTTTCTGATTGCTTCATGTTTGTGTTTGACTTAATGCAGAGCCCATTTCTTTTACCTGAGCTTCTTGGAAATAGTAGAGATCTATGTTGAGGTTTTGGAGGCTCTGCTACATCTGTCCTCCCCTCTTGAGTCCTAATTGTGTTGGCAATATGCACAAGAAACAGCATGTTGGGGCTGGAGAACATGGCTCAGTACTTAAGCACACTTGAAGTGCTTCTAGATGGCCTGAGTTCAGTTCCCCATGTAGAGCAGCTGTAACTGGCTCCCAGGGATCTGATAGCTGTTTCTGGCCTCCAAGGGCACTTGACACATACATGATATCTACACACACAGATGCACACACATACACATACATCAAAACCCTGAAAAATGTGGGCAGACTTATACAGCTCACTGCCTGCAGGAGGAAGAGTACGTGGTTTCATTACAGGTCTAGTTATTCCTAATATCACTTAGCATTGCTTAAGGTGAACCAAACATCCTAACAGTTGGTCCCTCAGTCAAGCAATTAACCTATTCAACTGGACTAACTCTACTCTTAAGGGAAGAGACAAGGCATCTCTTCACCTAGGCATTGTTTATATAACACTTATTCATCAGTGTCTCATTGGAAGCCTGAGTACATGTGCAAGGCTGAGTGATGGACGGAAAGATGGATGAAAAGGGAAGAAGGAAAGGTCGGGATGTCACAGTTTCAGAGACCAAATTACAGTTTGTCTGGGTGCCCTTCAGCCTACCAAATAGCTATTCCTTGCCCACCCATGTGAAAAAAAAATCCTGAAAAATAATGAAAAGATCCGAACATTGACTGTCAGGGTAGCAATGCTGAATTGGAAGAGTCAGAGCTTAGAAGGGGGTTATCTCTAAATCTACCCAGTGGGAACACTAACTGCAGCCAGTCACCTTCCACACTGAGTCACAAACACTGGCTGACTGTCACCTACTGTAGAAACTAAGACATGGCAAGATGGAGAGGGTTCCCTTGTGCCATCCCAATATTTCCATTCCCCTCCCGGCACTTAGCCCATGAATACCTTTAGGGTTTTCCCTTTGGCCATATGTGTGTGTGTGTGTGTGTGTGCCCACTCTTGGGGGGGGTGTTAACATGTTAAAAGCTTTAGTTTCTATTTCTCCTAAGCAGGATATTTTGATAGCTCTTAAGAAATTTTTTTTATTGTTTGTTGACAGAGGGACTTACTATTACATAATATATCATCTAGGTTGGCTTCAGTTTAGATACAATTTTATTTCATTTTATTGGTGGCCATGTGTGCATACAACACATTGTATAAATGGAGATCATATATTTTCAGGAGTTGGTTCTTTTCCACCTTGTGAGTCCCGGGGATTAAGCAAGTGTCTTTATCCACTGAGCCATCTACTGGCCCAAGGTTGGCTTCAAATTTAAGAATACATTGTCTCTGCTTGCCGAGTGCTGGGATTACAGACCTATATAGTTCTTGGCAGAAAAATAACCACAAATGGCAAATCTAGGGCTGAGGGTTTATCCTAGTGGTAAAACAACATACATGCACACACATGCACACATGCAAAATAAGCCAGACTTAAATGTTCACACCTTTAATCTTAACATTTGGAGGCTGGAGTAGGATTGCCTGAATTCAGGCCATCCTGGTCTACATAGTCAGTGAATATACCCCCCTCACCCCCCACCCCCTTGCCTCCTTCCCCTCTCTCCCTGTCTCTGAAAACTGGCCTCAAATGCATTCACTAATTGAAGGTGACACTGAATTGATTCTCCAGCCTCCACCTCCTGAGTGCTGAAATTACTGATACAGACCTCTGTAACTTTTCTTGTACTGCATCACCCACTAGAGGTAGTGGAGAAGAAAGGAAATGGGGGAAGTGGGCCTGTCTTAGAAGGTTCTTTAGAACAACTCCCATCTGTGTTGTCTGGAAATCAGCAGTTTAGTTCGAAGGTTAGCAGGCAGTGACAGCTCTATCCACTCATGAACACTTCATGAATATCATGAATACACTGGCAGTCCAGTTCAGTAGAGTTGCGTTAGCAACAGTGGTGACACGACTTAGCAGAGACAGCCAGGTCTCACAGCCTCTGTTCTCAGAAAAGTTCTCAGCTGTTCCTCTCTCAGGAAAGCAAAGATAACAACAAAGACACGAGACCCACAAGAGATACACAGCTAGCTGTACCAACAAGTCAAACTGTCTCTGCCACTCTGAAATCTTATTCATACCCTCCAAACATCACATGTCCCCCATGTGCCTTGCCTCAGCACATGTCTTGTCTCCCCACATGTATCCAATCAGCCCGAGTCCTTGAAAGCGACAACAAACTGCAGTACACCATAAATAGTTTTTGGGTGCGTTTTTCTCTTTGTCGTCCCAACAAATGCAATTCAACTACATAATGTAAGGCAGACCAATTCATGCTTGCGTTAACAAAGAATCCTCCATCACATGTCCTTTCACGTGCTTGCTTTAGCAGACAATCCTCTCTCCTGTGTCTGCTTCAGCTAAATGTTCCTTCACGAGTCTGCCTTAGTCTTTCTCTCCTGTGTCCACTTTAACAAAGCGTTCCTTCATGTGTTTGCCCCAGCAAAACTCCATCCAACTGACTTTCCATAGAACCCTTAAGTTTCCACTTCAGACCACCACTCCCAGTTTTATGCAGTGCTGGGGATCAAACCCAGAGCTCCATTTCCATATGTGCTAGGCAAATGTCTGTCTAGGCACTGTCTAGACCTGCCAGCCCAGTCTTAGACCATGACATAGATCTCTTATCCAACTTGTAACGACAGCATTGGTTCTGGTTTAGGTTCAGTAACTTCTTCCCTTCCCCTTCCCTAGTGTTCCCTTTTTCCTCTTTTCCCCTCCCCTTTTCCTTTCCGTTGTCATTTTCCCTTCCCTCTTCCCCCCTTCTCACACCCTCATTTCCCCTTCCCCCTCTCCCCTCCCTGCTTCCTTATTTTCTGAGCTGGGGATTGAACTTAAGGCCTCAAATTTAGGGACCGCCACCGCCACCACAGTTGTCTAACTGTATGAGGCTGAGCATAGTGGCTGACTCCTTATTTTTCTGTTTTGACCTTCCAAATGCTGGGAACACAGCACCTTGTCTGTCTCGAGCTGAGTGAGGGTCTTGCCCTTGCTCATGGAGAGCTCGATCACTGTCCTCTATCCTTGAGGTCTTGCTATGTAACTCAGACTAACCTTCAAACCACTGTAGTTCAAGCTAGCCTCAAACTTGATCCTAAACTGGGCAGTGACGGCACATACCTTTAGTTCGAGCACTTGGGAGAGAGAGACAAGTGCATCTCTTGAGTTCGAGACCAGCCTGGTCTCCAGAGCAAGTTCAAGGCAGACAGAGCCACACAGAGAAACCCTTTCTTGAAAAACAAAACAAAACAAAACAACCCTTATTCTCACCTCAGGCCCCCAAATGCCGGGATTATGCATGAGTGTCACCTTTCCTGACAGTGATTTTTTTTTTTATGTCAAACATTAACTGCCTTTCTAAATCTGCTGATTGCCTTTAGACACTTATAAAATGCACTTGTTTTTGGAGAAAATACAGAAAATAACAGAACAGTGTAACAACAGAACAAAACCAAACCAACTTTGTCCCCTCAGCTCCATTACCTAGAACACAGTTGTCCTTTACAAAGTCTCCATTGCTCCAGGCAAACGGCTCAGCAGATAAAGGCACATGCCATGCAAGCCTAGCATGAGTTTGACTTCCTGAACCCACATTGTGAAAATCTGGACACAGTGACATACCTGTATTCCCAAGTCTTAAGGCAGAACGAGAGTGGAGACAGAAGAAACCCCTACACACACCACGAAGCCTGTGGGCCAGCGAGCCTGGAGCACGTACGCGGAATAGCAGAAACACCAGAGGCTGCCACAGTACGGTGGAAGGGGAGAAGTACTGAAGACCTTGCCCTCTGATCTCCAAATGCATGTTGTGGCGCTATGTCTACCCCTTAGCCCCCACAGAGAGAGCTGTAATCCAATCTAATCTAATCCACAGATAGAAGCAGGAGGATCAGGAGTCCAAGGTCATTCTTGGCTACATGGGGAGTTTGTGGCCAGCCTGAGTTGCATGGGGCCTTTCAAAAAAAATGTTTATACGCTATTGGAACAACTACTTCACAATACAGAACAAGCATTAAACATAGCTTAATGTTCTTACCCCTATGCCCCTGCAAACTGATTTCCTTGAGGGGATCAGAGTGAACAGCCATGGACTGCCTCCATGCTCACACAATTACAAAGCTGGATAAACAAAAAAAGCTCAATTACCCCACAATTTCGTGTTGTTACTATTACTACTACTACTACTACTACCTCTACTCCCACTCCTGCCCCTCCTCCCCTCCTCCCGCCCTCCTCTTCCCTATTATAATTACTATGACGGGCTTTTGAGACAAAGTCTTCTTGCTATGTAGCCTTGGCTGGACTTGCTATGAAGACCAGTCTGGCCATGAATTCAGAGATGCAGCTGCCTTCTTGTCTCCTGAGCGCAGGGATTAAAAGTGTGCGCCACTGTGCTTGGCTCTTTTTTTTTTTTTTTTAAACCCACAGAAGTCCACTTAGCGCCGCTGACAGTATGTTCCTAAGTGTAGGGCAATCTGCTAAAGCCTGGGTAGCCTCTCAGGGACCTTAAGAAACCTTACTCTCCCTCTCCCAACAAGCATGGATTGCCAGGAGGGAGCCCCTCGGCCACCAACCCATGGGATTTGTCTGATACAGGGCTTTCTTTACCTTGCATTTGCATCTGCTGAGGTCGCGTGGTGACCTGCTGTATGCAGATGAGTACATAAAAACTGATTTCAAGGCTTTTTGTTAGATTATTTTTTAGACAGTCTTGCTTTGTAGACCTTGAACTAACACAGATGGGTACCACTGTACCCAGTTATTTCAAGGTTTTGGGGTGTTTTTTGTTTTTTGTTTTTTACAAAAATGGTTAGAAATTATTCATATTTACACATTACTTAATATATTGAGTCCACTCTTCTGGAGCAATGGGCAAGGCCTAGCTTCATTTTCCTTGACAGCTGAGTCACTTTTTGTTGTTGTTGTTGTTGTTTTTGTTTTTCGAGACAGGGTTTCTCTGTATAGCCCCGGCTGTCCTGGAACTCACTCTGTAGACCAGGCTGGCCTCGAACTCAGAAATCCACCTGCCTCTGCCTCCCGAATTAAAGGCGTGTGCCACCGCGCCCAGCCCCCTGAGTCACTTTTCATACACTGACTCTTCCAGAATTTAATCACGCCACTCCCCTTTGATAAACATTTGTTCTCAGTCCCCTTTGAATGCTAAATCGAGTTGTGGAGATGTCTCTCAGTAGGTAACAGCATTTGCTGTGAAGGCAAGAGTAGCGAAGTTCAGATTCCTGACACTCACATAAAGTCTGGACATGGCCACATGTGCCTGTAATTGCAGCGTTGGGGAAGCAAAAATAGGCGGACCCAGGTAGCTCACTGGCCAGACCTTGTGCTGAGTGATGAAGATATTGATACCCTCCTCTGGCATTCCTATACATGTGCATGAGTGTGAACACCCACACACACAAAGACCAATCCTTGTGTATATGATCTGGGCATACTTGAGCATTTCCCCAAGATGGGACTGCCAGGCTCATGTGCTGTTTAAAAAATGTTACTAGATATTGCCAAGTTATTTTCTTTTATAAGGTAAATATGAATGCAGAGATGTTGTTTTGATTGTTTCTGTTTGAGTAGGATAGAGCAATGGAGAGAAGGCGCTGAAGAAATCTGTGAGATGAAGTTTCCAGGCTTAGAGCAGTTCACCCTGCCATGGCCATATATGGGAGAGTCTGTTCCCTTTAATCTTACAGAGAGTACTATAGCCAATCATTAAGCAAGCAAACTGCTTTTTGATGCAACTCGATGAGTAGAATTTAATACTTTTGCATATCTGATTAGCCTTTGCACTGTCTCTCTGATAAGCTGCCAGTTTAAATCCCATGTCTTCTTTTCTATTTGGAATCTTTTTTTTTTTTTTTTTTTTGGTTTTTCGAGACAGGGTTTCTCTGTATAGCCCCGGCTGTCCTGGAACTCACTCTGTAGACCAGGCTGGCCTCGTTTTTTTTTTTTGGTTTTTCGAGACAGGGTTTCTCTGTATAGCCCCGGCTGTCCTGGAACTCACTCTGTAGACCAGGCTGGCCTCGAACTCAGAAATCCACCTGCCTCTGCCTCCCGAGTGCTGGGATTAAAGGCGTGCGCCACCACGCCCGGCTCTATTTGGAATCTTGAGTGTCCTTTGTATGGCCTATTAATTTTCTAATGCATTTGGTGTACATTCAGTTTCTTTTTAGGAAACTGAACAAGGTGCCTCCTCAGGCCTTTGATCTCTACACTTGGGAAGCAGAGGCAAGTGAGATTACTGAGTTCTTCTTCTTCTTTTTTTTTTTTAGGATTTATTTTATTTATTTATTATATGTAAGTACACTGTAGCTGTCTTCAGACACCCCAGAAGAGGGCGCCAGATCTCGTTACAGATGGTTGTGAGCCACCATGTGGATGCTGGGATTTGAACTTATCACCTTCGGAAGAGCAGTTGGGTGCTCTTACCCGCTGAGCCAACTCACCAGCCCGAGATTACTGAGTTCTAAGATGGCCTGGTTTACAATGTGAATTCCAGAATAACCAGGGGCTACATAGTGAGACCATGTCTGAAATTTTTTTATTACATTTCCTCTTTTGTGTGTGCTTACGAGTGTGCCTGTGTACATATACACAGGAGTATGTGTGTGGGAGTGGAGGTCAGAATACAGCTTTTGGAAGTTGGTTCTCTCTTTTTTTTGAGACAGGGTTTCTATGTATAGCCCTGGCTGTCCTGGAACTCACTCTGTAGACCAGGCTGGCCTCTGCCTCCTGAGTGCTGGGATTAATGGCGTGTGCCACCACTGCACGCCATTGGTTCTCCTATCAAGTGGGTCTCAGGCATCAAATGCAAGGTTATCGGGTTCAGCAGCAAGTCCCTTTACACACAGAGCCATCTCACTGGCCTCTCTTCTTGATGCACATTTTATTGTCTAGTTTATTTTCTTTCTATTATATAGAAACACATTGTAGTCACATTGTAAACCAGGCCAGCTTTGAACTCTTATAAATCAAATAGAAACAAGATACACACACACACACACACACACACACACACACAATGTGTTCAACATTGTTTATGGTTTTCCTTTATGATTTCGTTGGGTTTTTGTCCTGCTTAAAAAGGTTCTTTTCTGCTTTCAAAGTTCTACAAATATATATCCCTAGAGTTTCCCCTGTTTTTATTCTGTTTCTGGGTCTTGTGGTTCTCTGTTTCTGACTCAACACTGGAGTGTCAGAAGGCCACACAGAGGCATTAGGCTACATTCCATTCTCCCTGTTGGGGTGACTGGCTCATGGGACACTGACACCTGCTCAGGGAAGATGAAACACGGCCCAAGATAGGGGCCCTAGCCCATGTTTCTCTGGGTGAGAAATGGCGGGGGCTGGGATGGAGGCTAGGGCTCTCGGATTCCTGGGCACCCAGGTGCTGCTGGGAACCTTGGAAGAGTTGAGAATGGGGGCCTGAAGGCCTGAGATGAGTCCGGGGAGGGAGGGGAGAGGATTGGGCTTAGGTCAGAGTGCCAAGAGTGCAGAGAGGCCCTTCTGCAGGAGACTTAGGTGAGGATCTGTATAATAAAGGCTTCCCCCATGGAGGTCCTTGAGGAAGGAGGAAGGATACAGTCCTTGATTATTCAAACTCTTTATTCACCGTGGAAAAGGATGCATAGGACTTCCTCAGGGTGGACCAGTGGTTAAATACCTTTTGCAGGAAGGACTGCTAGGGAAGGGAAGCTTATTGGCTAAACCCTCGGGCCCATCTAGATATCTCATTTGCAAGGAGAACTCTGGGTTTCTATGCTACTTGACCGGTTGCCATGGTCCTCTTAGTGAGGTATCATGGTCATGTGCTCCAGGACAGGAATCTGGTCTGGAGTAGATTCAAACACCTGCCTGCTCAACCTTACCAGGTTTTCTGTCTGGTGATATGGTTCCACTTGCCCCACATGTACTCCACGCAAGCCCGAAATTCTAGCCAAAAAATAACCTTGAACCCCATGACCCTCCTTTCTAGGGTGTACCACCATGCCCAGCTTTTAATATTTGTTTTATTTATTTATTTATTTATTTATTTATTTATTTATTTTTGGTTTTTTTGAGACAGGGTTTCTCTGTATAGCTCTGGCTGTCCTGGAACTCACTCTGTAGACCAGGCTGGCCTCTGCCTCCTGAGTGCTGGGATTAAAGGCATGCGCCACCACGCCCGGCCGTATTATTTTATCTTTATTTAAAATTGTTGTGATTTTTTTTTTTTTGATTATATGAATTGTCTGTGTGTGGCTGTGTATGCATGAATGCAGGTGCCCACAGAAGCCAGAAGAGCACTGGGGCTGGAGTCAAAGCTGGCTGTGAGTCACCCAAAATGGGTGCTAGAAAGGGAACTCTAGTCCATTGCAAAAACAGTCTAATTAACCACTAAGCCTTCTCTCCAGCTCCATTGATTTGTTTTGTTTTGTTTTGTTTTTCCATAGGGAGGTCTTATCTCTTTTTTTCTTGGCAAAGAGCTGACCATTATAATGCTGTTTAAGAAGTAAGCCATCCTTAACCCATGAGTTGAAACAACTCCTGTGAGTGCACATACAGCCTTGGATTTTTTTCTCAACACCTGTTTTTTTCTGATTGGTTTTTCCACGCTTATGCCATAGTGTTTGACTCTCGGTACTTTATGGTGGATTTTCACATCTAGAAGAAAACCACCTTCAGTTCTGTTCTTTCTTTCATCATTTTCTTGACTGGTTCCCTTAGAGTGCCATTGGGGATTTTTGTTATGAAATCGAGCCTGACTTGTCCATCATGCGGCCTTCACATTTGCTTCTCCTGACATGTCTGTCATGCGGCCCTCACATCTGCTTCTCCTGACATCTCCGTCATACGGTCCTCACATCTGCTTCTCCACTTACTTTAGTTCAGTTTCGTTTTTGTTCATAAAATTTTACTGCTGAATTGTGTAGCTCATATCCTCCTCACAAGTTCATGATAATGGTTAGAGCTGTCTACCACTAGAGTATCGAGAAAAGCTACCGCTATATCTCCTTTTACACATATTTGGTGTGTGTACATGTGTCACAGCACTCATGTGGAAGTCAGAGAAGAGCTTATGGGAGTCAGACCCCCCATCATGTGAGTTCTGAGATCGAGCTCAGTTTGTCAGGCCTGGCTGCAAGTATTCACCAGCCCTGATTTATATATATTTTCATGTACCTACTTTTTTTTTTTTTTTACCATAGTACCTTATCAATTTTTTAATTGTGCCTTTAGAAGCTTTTTGAATTTCAATATGGATATGAATTAGGGAGGACCGCTTAGTGCTCAAGAGCACTTCTTGCTCTTTCAGAAGGAGGACCAAGGTGCAAGCTCCAGCACCCATGCCTGGCAGCTCACTACATCTGTAACATCGGCTCTAGGGCATCAAAAGCCTCCTCCAGGACCTGATTTCATGTCCACATTACCCACTCCCACAGTAATTGGAAATATAAAAAGTTAAAGGGGCTGGAGAGATGGCCCACTGGTTAGAAGCACTAATTACTTCTCTTTCAGAGGACCTGAGTTCAATAGTCAGCACCCACACGGAGCTAATAGCTTCCTGGAACTCCAGTTCCAGGGAATCTGACAGCTGCTTCTGGCCTCCCCTGGCCCAGCACACACATGGTGCACAGACATACATTCAGGCAAAACACCAATACACAGTAAATCAAAATAAATCTTTTTTTAAAAAATTTTTTTTCGAGACAGGGTTTCTCTGTATAACTCTGGCTGTCCTGGAACTCACTCTGTAGACCAGGCTGGCCTCAAACTCAGAAATCCGCCTGCCTCTGCCTCCCGAGTGTTGGGATTAAAGGCGTGTGCCACCACACCCGGCAAAATAAATCTTAAGAACATTAAAATCAGCTATTTTCACCCCCTCTTTTGTCCTGAATCATTTACACTAGACCGCTGTAGACTGACAGGCACTTCTGTAGTACTGCTGGCCTTCTTCTGCTTCTTTACTTTTTTTTTTTTTTTGAAACAGGGCCTTACTAAGTAGCCCCCCTACCCCCAAAGGTTTTTGAGAAAGGGCCGTATAGTTACCCTGGCTGGCCTGGAACTTGCTATGTAGCCCAGATGGGCTCCAAACTCAGAGACCCACCTGCTTTTGTTTCCCTAGTGCTGGGATTAAAGGCTCGGAGCCGCCAAACCTGGCCAAGTTTTCAGTTTTTGAAAATAAAAAAAAAAAAAAAGAAGAAAGAAAATATTTGCTGTAGTAACAAGCCCAGTTCTTGGCACTATTTTTCTGTTTTAGTCTGCTTTTCACTGCTACAACAGAATAGCAGACTAGGTCGTTTATAAACAATAGACATTTGTTTGGCTTGTGCTGGGAAGTACAGGATTGAGGGGCCACACTTGCAATTATAATGTGGAGAATATCATATGAAAGAGAGTTGGAGACAGAGAAAGAAAAGGAGGAAGGGAGAGGGTCAGTCAGGGTCAAGGGCTGGGGGGCGAGCAGGGAGTAGAAGTGAATGAGAGAGAATCCTGAAAGACTCACAAGAACTAACCTATCTACTCCTGGGCTATCAGAACTTTCTCTGGATATTCTAAGGGCAGAACCCTTGTGATGTAACCACCTCTCAAAGGGCCCACTCCTTAATATAGTTATGAAAGCAATTCAATTCAACATGAGTTTTGGAGGGAACATTCAGCTCACAGCACCTCCCAGTCCCTTTGAGACCATTGGAAGCCGCTGCACGGTTCCTGTGTATGAGTCACCCCCGCCGCCGCCGCCTGTCTGCTGAGCTCCCAGCTTCTCAGCTGCATTTTCCCAACCACCAAATGCAGAGAAAAGCAGCAGCAGATTCAGGTTCCATCTTGGCTCTCAAAGCTTCTTTGGACCGATAGCCTGCTGGCTAGTCCTGGAGACATTTTCAAACACTCTCTTGGCTGTTTGTTCTGGTTGTGCTTAGCGGGAGAGCTGGTATGCAAGAATTCAGTCCACTCTTGCAGCAAATAGAGCAACGGTTCAGGTTTTTTTGTTTGTTTGTTTCTGTTTATTTTTTCTTGTTGCGTTTTTTGTGCTGTGGTCCTAGTTTCCACAGCCGTATGGTACAAGTTCTAAATTTATATGGGGAAAATGTTCATCCCAGGTCACTGCAACTTTCATTTGTTTCACTTTTTAGTCCTTACTGTGATTCGATATTAGTTTGGATGGATTTTACAAAGCTCCCCCTTCTTTTTCTTGTGTTCCAACCATCTTGATTTCTTTCCAGATTCCTCTGTGCAGCTGCTCTCCTTGACTTCTTGTTTCCTGGTTACATGACTGTTTTACTGTCATACCTTTCTCTTTCTAGGTTACACGTCCTATCACATGCTGGAGCAGATCCTTTAAATTCCTGAAAAGGGTTTGGGGAGGTAAATTTTAATCCCTTTCATGTCTGAAAATGTCTTTATACTGCTCTCACCCTTGATACTTGATGCTATGTTATCCCAGTTCTCCTCCAGCAGTCGGAAATACTGATGAGAAACCTAGGGATAGTCCTCTTCTTTTGAAACAATGTGGTTTTCTTCTTTGAATACCTGATTTTTCTTTATTTTTGGCATTCTGATGTTCAGCGTTGGTAGGTTCAAGTAGTTATAAGTTTTTAAATGCATTATTGTGTGTATGGGGGATGTATGTGTGTGGGGTACATGCCTTGCCTACGTGTATTGGCTAGAGAACAATTTTTTTCTTGGACTTAGTTCTATTCTGCTGCTTTTATGCGGGTTCTGGAAATTGAACTAATGTCATCAGGTTTGCTCAGCAAGCATTTTACCCAATGAGCCATCTCACTGGCCCTATATTTTAAAATTTATATCTTCCTTGAATTAGACCTTTAAAGAGTTATTCTGTGTGTTTGTGTGTGAGTTGACTGGCTTTTAAAGATTGTGTGTGTGCATTGAAAGAGTTACAGAGATCATGTGTGAAGCTGAATCCAAAGGATGGACCCAATGACTGCGGCTGCCAGGGATCCATCCCACAATCAGCCACCAAACATAGACACTATAGCATACGCCAGCAAGATAGTGCTGAAAGGGCCCGGATATAGCTGTCTCGTGGGAGACTATACCAATGCCTGGCAAACATGGAGGTGGAAGCTCAGTCAGCTATTAGATGGAACACAGGGTTCCCAAGGAAGGAACTAGAGAAAGTACCCAAGGAGCTGAAGGGGTCTTCAACCCTATAGGTGGAAGAATAACATGAACTAACTAGTACCCCCTGAGCTCGTGTCTCTAGCTGCATATATAGAAGAGGATGGCCTAGTTGGCCATCATTGGGAAGAGAGGCCCCTTGGTCATGCAGAATTTATATGCCCCAGTACAGGGGAACGCCAGGGCCAAGATGTGGGAGCGGGTGGGTAGGGGAGCAGGGCCGGGAGGGGGGAGGATATAGGGAACTTTCTGGATAACACTTGAAATGTAAATGAAGAAATTATCTAATAAAAGTTGGGAAAAAAAAGATTGTGGGTGTGTGCGCGCGCGCGCGTGCGCGCGCGTGTGCATGTGCGTGTGCAGGCACCCAAGGAGGTTAGAATGGGCATTGGATGTCCTGGAGCTAGAGTTAAAAGTTGGGGATCAGCCGGGCGTGGTGGCGCACGCCTTTAATCCCAGCACTCGGGAGGCAGATGCAGGCGGATTTCTGAGTTCGAGGCCAGCCTGGTCTACAAAGTGAGTTCCAGGACAGCCAGGGCTGCACAGAGAAACCCTGTCTCGAACCCCCCCCCCCAAAAAGTTGGGGATCACCAGATATGGGTGCTGGGAACCAAACCTGGGTCTTATGCAAGAGTAGTAAAGCTCACTCTTAACTGCTGAGCATTTGTTTCACTCCCTGAGGGACTCCAAAGGAGGGAAATCCGCTGTCTGTTTGCTCATGTCACTTCAAGATTATCCCCCCAACCCCCGCCCCCCCCCACCCACCCCCCACTCCCCGGGCAGTGGTGGTGCCAGCCTTTAATCCCAGCACTCTGGAGGCAGAGGCAGGCAGATTTCTGAGTTCGAGGTCAGCCTGGTCTATAGAGGGAGTTCCAGGACAGCCAGGGCTATTCAGAGAACCCTGTCTCGAAAAACCAAAAAACAAAAAAGAAAAACAAAAAAGAAAAACAAAAAAAGATTTTTTTTCCCTTTTGTGATCTCTCTGGCTCTCCTGGAAGAAGCAATTGTGAGGGGCTGGCACTGCTCAGTCTCTGCCTGCTCCCTCAGCTTCTCTCACATCTTAATCCCCTTTGTTTCCTGTTTGCCTGATGCTCCAAGAAAGTGACTCAGAAAAACTCTTCCCCAGCTTGGGTTGTGATAATCAAAACTTTCATTTCTGTCTTAATAGGTTTGTCCTCCACAGTTAAGTCCTGCTTTGTGGGTGAGATAGCCTCTCTCATCTTTCTCTAGATCTTGGTTATAATTCTAACTCAGCTTCTCACTTGCGACATCTACTCTTTAGAACATTTGTATAAGTCGGGACCTTATGTGTTTCATTTATTGCAAGGCATCCATCCAAAGAAATCTAGGTCAGTGGCTAAACTTCTTCACAGGTCTTTTTAGCTTCATTTTCATGTCTTGAGAAGAACCCAAGAAGAAATACATTTTTAATTCCCACCTAACTTGTGCAGTGTCCCCTCCCTCAACTGCCACCTCTCTGCCAAGTCTCTCCCAAATTACCCTCTTGAAGGCCCCTCAGAAATCTCATCTGTGCAGCAACCCCACCCCCACCCTGGCCCTTTCCTTCCTATTGGAATCTGCAGAGATTTTTTTAAACTCTTTTTTTTTGGTCGATTTTCCTGAGTATTCCCTACAATAAAGGAAACCCAGGAGTTGTAGCAGGAAGAATGTTTCTCCTTTAGAAACTGAATGCCAGTAGGGGAAGAACGTGACCCTAACTACTGGATTTCCCTCACTTCTCTTCCAGGGAAGTTTTTGAAAGTCTCTATAAATGCAATTCCAGTATTCCATAGTGGCGCCCAGAAACTACTTCATCTCCATTTGACTCCTCATCTTGTTTTCTCTGGGGTGAGCTTAAAGATTTGTTTATTTATTTTTGTATCCTGGAGTTCCTGTTGAGCCTGACTGAATTCACCAGGAGTTCTTGCCCTAAGCTTTAGAGTCAGGACGTAGCAGACATTCCACACTTCCCGCCCTGTACGCCCTGTATGTGCTGCAGAGAGAGATCTGCTCACCAAATTTATATGCCCTGTACATGCTGCAGAGAGAGATCTGTTCACCAAATTTATGTTTGCAGGCTCTGGTCAGATAGATGACCTTTTTTGTTTTTAAAAGTTATTTTATTTATCATTACTTCTCTCTCTCTCTCTCTCTCTCTCTCTCTCTCTCTCTCTCTCTCTCTCTCTCTCATCTGGCTGTGTCTCTGTGTGTACATTTATGCCAGCCACCGTTTGCCTGTAGAGGTCAGAGGACAACTTTTTAGCAGGTCGTTCTCTTCCACCTGGGTCATGGGGCTCAAACTCAGGCATTCCCCAGGCCCTTTAATGTTTCTGTTTGTTTGCTTCATATGTTTGGTTTTGACACAATGGTCTCAGCATGTACCCTAGGCTGGCCTATAGTTAACCTCTTCTCTTTCTGCCTCCTGGAGTGCTGGGTTTACAAGAGCAGGCCATCATGTCCTGCTTGAGTGACCTTTCTTTTTTTTTTTTTTTTTTTTTTTTTTTTTTAAAGATTTATTTTATTATATGTAAGTAGTACACTGTAGCTGTCCTCAGGCACTCCAGAAGAGGGAGCCAGATCTTGTTACGGATGGTTGTGAGCCACCATGTGGTTGCTGGGATTTGAACTTATCACCTTCGGAAGAGCAGTCGGGTGCTCTTACCCGCTGAGCCATCTCACCAGCCCTTGAGTGACCTTTCTTGACGACTTGAAGCAAGGCCAGGGCCTGAGAACTGCTCAGTGCTTGGAATCAGCATTTTAGGTTTCATTTCATGTTTCTCTGGGTTTTCAAAAAAAAACAAAAAACAAAGAAAACATAGCTTATCCTGTTCAACTGAAGCAAATTAGAGGGTGCAGTCTTCCCATTGAGCCCTTGGAAGGTAATAAAGGCCATGACTAAAAGCAACATGGAGAGAAAAGGGTTTATTGAGCTTACATTCTCACATCTCACTGAGCAGTGGTGGCGCACGCCTTTAATCCCAGCACTCGGGAGGCCCAGCACTCGGGAGGCAGAGGCAGGCGGATTTCTGAATTCAAGGCCAGCCTGGTCTACAGAGTGAGTTCCAGGACAGCCAGGACTACACAGAGAAACGCGGTCTTGAAAAAAAACAAACAAAAAACAAAACCAAAAACCTTTCCACATCACTTTTTATCATTAAGTGAATTCAGGACAAGAACTCAAAACAGGTCAGGAACCTGGAGGAGCTGATGCAGAGGCTGTGGAGGGATGCTGCTTACTGGCTTGCTCGATGTGGCTTGCTCAACCTAACTTTCTAATTTAACCTAGGACCACCTGCCCAGGGATGGGATGTGAACTGGGCCCTCCCACAATCATAAAATCAAGAAAATGATCCCCTAGGAGATGGCTCAGCGTTTAAGAGCCAAGTCTAGAGGACTAAGGTTCAATTCCCAGCACCGTCCTGATGGCTCACAACCATCTGTAAGAACTCTTGTGGACTTTGAGGACATCAGGCATTCAGGTGGTGCACAGACAGACAGATGGGCAAAACACTCATGACACAAAATAAAATTCAAAACATTTAAAAAGAGATGAAAATGACTCTCAGACTTATCTACTGGCTAATCTAATGGAGGCATTTTCCTAGTTGAGTCTCCCTCTTCCCAGATGACTTCAGTTTGTGTCATGGTGACAAGAAAAGAACCCAACAACAACAACAAAAAAACAACAAAACCAACCAGTACACATGGATCCGGGTTTCATTCTGTGTTTTAACCACCTTAACCGTGCTCATCCATCTCGTTTGCAGCTTTGGTTTTGAGATAGGGTCTCATTAAATAATCCAGGCTGGCCTTGAACTCACCATCCTCCTTCCTTGGCTTCCTAGATGCTGGGATTTATGGGCACGCATCACCAGGCTTTACCCCAGTTTATACTTTGACTTGCTCCTTTACTCTAGGCTCCATACTCGAATGCTGTCTGAGCTTTTCATATTCTCTCTTGCTTTTGGAGGAAACAACTGGGGAGCCATGGAAATCGGAATGAGCTCTAAAATGAATGAATAATCCTGCCTAGGAACAAGGCTTCCAGGTCTGTAATCTACAGTAGAGGCTCCCCAAGCTAGGTGCACACATCAATCAGACTCCCCGGGGGATCATTTAAAAAGTCCCTCCACACAAGAGTCATATCAAGCCACCAGAATGTGACTCTTTAGGACACAGGCACAGGCCCTAATATTATTTATAAAGCTCCCCAGATGTTTGAACGCGCAGCCAAGGTTGAAAAGCCAGTGTTCAAAGACATTGGGGATGGGATGGAGACTGAGTTCTTGGTTGGTGTTCTGGCCCCCCTCATCTGTGGCCATGATGCCCACTGAGAGCTGTTACAGTCTGCAGCAATACGAGTGTCTTCCGTTCGTCCCACTGACACACTGATAAAGTAGCACATGGATTGCAACAGTTGTCTGAGCTGCTATTCTCTCCAAGGGTATGAGGCGGTCGGCAAAAACTACTTTTGTTGACCTAAGGGTGTGGGAAGAACCCTCCCATGAGAGTCAATGGAAGCCCGGTTCTCTGGGCTTCCACCCCATACAATTTCATTGGCAGCTCTAGTCACAGAGTGAAGCCTTTGCCCTGACACTTTAAGAGCTGTTTCTGGTAAGCCCATATTGTCACAAACCTCACCCGATCTGCTGAGCCCCGAAAGCCTAGGCAAATGGCAGTTGTAAGTTTTCTCTGTCCACCCAGGGACAAGTTCATTGTCTAAACAAACCGGACATTGGTGTGGTGGAAGTTAGGCCTCCCTTCCTCTTTCCAGGTCTTACTATGCAGCTCTGTCTGTCCTGGAACTCAGTGTGTAGACCAGGCTGGCCTTAAACACACAAAGATCTGCCTGGTTCTGTTTTGTTTTGTTTTGTTTTTCGAGACAGGGTTTCTCTGTATAGCCCTGGCCGTCCTGGAACTCACTTTGTAGACCAGGCTGGCCTCGAACTCAGAAATCCACCTGCCTCTGCCTCCCGAGTGCTGGGATTAAAGGCGTGCGACACCATGCCCGGCTGATCTGCCTGGTTCTTATTGCTGGGACTAAAAGCATGCACCATCACATCCAGCCTCTCTTTTTGTCTTGTACTTGGGGAATGAAATTCTGTGGAAATTCAGAGAGGGGAAAGGTAAGGAACGCACACCCAATCTTCATCTTAGCAAAAATGCAGTTCTCTCTCTCCCCTCCCTCTCCTCCCTCTCCTCTCTCTCTCTCCTCTCTCCTCTCTCTCTCCTCTCTCCTCTTCTCTCTCTCTCTCTCTCTCTCTCTCTCTCTCTCTCTGTGTCTGTGTGTCTGTATGTGTGTGTGTACAACTGCTTTCCCACTGCCTCAGCCGCCCAAGTGCTGGGAGTCACTGGGCTGCCTAGTTTTATGTTAACTTGATACAAGCTGTAGTCATTGAAAGGAGGGAGCCTCAGTTGAGAAAATGCTTTTTGTTTTTGAAGACTGAGCTATAGGCAGGCCTATAGAGCATTTAAAAAAATTAGACTTATTATTTATTTTATGTATGAGTACACTATCTGCATGTACACCTGCATGCCAGAAGAGGGCAGCAGATCTCATTACAGATGGTTGTGAGCCACCGTGTGTGGTTGCTGGGAATTGAACTCAGGACCTCTAGAAGAGGAGTGTTCTTAAGGACTGAGCCACCTCTCCAGCCCACATTTTCTTAGTTGATGTGGGAGGGCCCAGCCCACTGTGGCCAGTACCACACTGGGCTGATTGGCCTCAGCTCCATAGGCAAGTGAAGCAAACTCGTATGCAGCAGCCCTGTGCTGTTTCTACATCGGCTCTTACCTCTATGTCCCTGCTCTGACTTCTTTCACTGATGAGCAAGTTGCTACTGTGCCTGGCTTAGTTAGAGTCACTTCTCCAACCCATCCCAAGGTCTTTTTTACCTTCTGTGGGCCTTAGTATCCACGTCTCATCTTGTCACAGGCTGCCACTTATACTGCATGCTATTTGGTTCCCCTCATATACGGAAGCGAAGCAGAAGGAGCAGTGGGAGATTACTTGGCCTTGGAATAGATTTTGGGCCTACTGATTTCATGGGTTCTTTTCATCTTTTAGTTACATCTTCTTGTGACTTTTGAGACAAGGTATCACTCTGTAGACCAAGCTGCCTTAGAGATTCCTGTGTAGTGCAGGCTTTTCTCGTTTAATTTTCCTGCCTCAGCCTCTCAAGCATTGGGATAACAAACATATGCTGGGGGGTTGGAGGTGGGGGAACCCTCCCTGACCACATCAGCCTTCAGCTGTGTCCAGCTCACTGCCTGTAGACTGCAAAGGAGAAAACACACAGAGCCTGCCTTAAGCAGCAGTTGCCATGCCGGGGTTTCTTATGTTGACTGAGCTTGGTGCCTGTTTAATGGCCACAAGTGTCCTCAGATCTTCCTTCTGTTTCTCTGGTGTGTTCCCATTGGTATTTGAGGGCTCCTGATTGTGTGCTTAATGCTTATGGATGCTGTCTGGGTACAGGGGGACTTTTTTTTTTTAGGGTGAACTGGAATAGAACTGAAAACCTATTGTGAAAAGGACACTATCAAGAGACCTAAAGGTAGCCGGGCGTGGAGGTAGCAGTTCGAGGCCAGCCTGGTCTACAAAGTGAGTTCCAGGACAGCCAGGGCTATACAGAGAAACCCTGTCTCGAAAAACCAAAAAAAAAAAAAAAAAAAAAAAAAAGCCTATTTAAGTCTCTGCCCGTTTTTAAATTGGATTGTTGACTCGCTTGTCATTGAGTTCTTTTGTTCCTTCTTTTTTTCTTTTTTTCTTTTTTCTTAGCTAGTTAGTTAGTTTTTCAAGACAGGGTTTCTCTGTATAGCCCTGGCTGTCTTGGAATTCACTCTGTAGACCAGGCTGGCCTTGAACTCAGAAATCCGCCTGCCTCTGCCTCCCAAGTGCTGGGATTAAAGGCGTGCGCCACCCACCACGCCCGGCTACCTTTAGGTCTCTTGATAGTGTCCTTTTCACAATAGGTTTTCAGTTCTATTCAGTCCAGTTCACCTATTTCTTCTTTTGCTTCCTGGGTTTTTTTTGTGTCACATTGAGACAAACAAGTGACTTAATGAAACTCAACAGAAAAGTCACCGTTGACCACTCAGGATAAAGAAGGGAGTTCTTGTTCCATTATATGTATTTGAATGTGTGCATAGAATATGTTTTCATGCTGGACTTCAGTTGTTCTGATAAGTCACAGTCAAAAGTGTGTGAAGTTCATTGATGCACCGTAATTTCCTACCACATATGTACACACACACACACACACACACACACACACACACACACAGTATTGACAGGGTGCTCATTCCTTTCTGAAGCCACCTTCTGGCGTGCCAATAAAAACTGCAAACTGGTCCGACCTAAGTCTTTCCAAAAGCCCGACATAACAGGATAAAATAAATTATTTGTGTGCACCACCACTAGAAGGCATAAATGTTGCAAAGCAGACATGTTGAAGCACTCTTAAAGAGAAAATTACAAGGCGAGATCAAATCTTTGAGCCACACATACAAGACAGGAAGAAGGGAGGGCTGGCAATGTCTCAAAGCTATGATGACACGGAGCATGGGGGAATCGTGGGCAGTCTAGTAGGTAGTTAATGTGAAGAGGAGATGCAAGTGCCTCTATCTTTGCCCCTCCCTCCCTCCCTCCCTCCCTCCCTCGCTCCGTCCCTTCCCCTCTCCTTTCTCAACAGTGGACAGCAGAGTTACTCTTTACCTAAAACTTGCCCAGGAGCAGACAGTCCACACAAGTTATCCCCATCTTTCACTCCAGCCCTCCAACCCTCAAAAAAAAAAAAAAAAAAAATCCGCCTGCCTCTGCCTCCCGAGTGCTGGTATTAAAGGCGTGTGCCACCACGCCCGGCTTAAATAGGCATTTTCTAAAGGTGATATATAAACGGCCAACAGGCACATGGAAAGATGCTCAATGGTATTAGTCATTACGAAAACGCAAATCAAAACCACAGTGAGATCCCACTTATATTCTCCAGGATGGCCGTCATCCAAAGCCTGTGAGATAACAAGGTGTTTGGAAGGAGGTGGAGAAACTAGGACCCCCAGGCACTGCTGGTAAGAATGTAAAACAGTGCCACTGCTGTGGAAAACAGTTCCATGGCTCTAAAAAGGTTAACCATAGAACTGCCATACGACCCAGTGATTCTATTTATTGGTAGATAGATACCCCCAAAGAATTGCAGCCAGGGCCCAAATAGATATTTGCACATCAATGTTGATGACATTGCTCACAATAACTTTTCTACATATTTCTACATAATTTGGATGATGAACAAATGAGTGGTTTAAAAAAATGGGATCTTTCCATTTGGTGGAATATTGTTACTAATGAACTGGTATATTGTCCAACACAACAAATTAACCTTGAAAAATTCTGCTGAGTGAAATAAGCCAGATGTGAGAAAGGACAAATAGCATTATTCTAATTACATGAAACAGAGACAGAAAATAGATGAGAGATCACAGGGGCAAGTCATGGTGGTGGGGCACACCTATAGTCCCGGTACTGGGAAGGCTGAGCAAGAGGATTGCTAGGAGTTAAAAGCCAACTTGGAGCACACAATGAAATACATCCTAGCGTATAGAGTAAAACCCTGTCAGAACAAAACCTCACAATAATGCCCACCCCCAAAGGAGGATATTCTAGGCTGAGGCCAGGAGGGAGGGTTAGTAGAAAGTTTTTGCTTAAGCTACAGTTTCTGTTTGGGACAATGAGAATGTTCTGAAAAACAGTAATGCTGATGGCTACACTTTAAATATGCAAAATGGGCGGGGCCGTGGTGGCACACACCTTTAATCCCAGGCAGAAGCAGGCAGATTTCTGAGTTCGAGGCCAGCCTGATCTACAGAGTGAGTTCCAGGACAGTCTGGGCTACACAGAGAAACCCTGTCTTGAAAAACCAAAACAGACCAACCAACCAAACAAACAAAAAACAAAAAACACCGCAGAATTGTTAAATAAACACTTGAAATATACATGATGCCATTGAATTGTGACTTAAAATGTTAAATTTGCAATATATATTTATTCATTATTACATATAAAATTTCAGTGTGATATAAAACCTTTAGCACAACCTACCAAACTGATTTCCTGGCCCACTAATATGCCACATTCTTTAATATGAAAAAAGACCTTTAGATGGCTGTATTAGTTAGGGTTCTCTAGAGTCACAGAACTTACGGAGTAAAGGAATTTGTTGATGACTTACAGTCTGCAGCCCAACTCCCAACAATGGTCAGCAGCAGCTGTGAATGGAAGTCCAAGGATCTAGCAGTTGCTCAGTCCCACAAGGCAAGCAGGCGCAGAAGTGAGGATCTTCCTTCTTCCAATGTCCTTATGTAGGTCTCCAACCGAAAGTGTGGCTCAGATTAAAGGTGTGTGCTACCACGCTTGGATCTGGGACTTGCTTTGTCCCAGATGACCTTGAACTCAGAGATCTCCCTGTCTTAATCTTCTGGGATTCATAGCCACTGTGCCTCAAGATCTCCATGCCAAGATCCAGGTCAGAAACTTGTATCTCCCAGCCTCCAGATTAGGCTCACAGGTGAGCCGTCCACTTCTGGATTGTAGTTCATTCCAGATATAGTCAAGTTGGCAACCAGGAATAGCCACTACAATGGTGCTTGGTATTTATAACTGCTAGGATATTTTAATTTATAATAGGAAGAAATGGTAAAAGTTGACAGGTGATACATTGTGAATGGTTCACTCATGGCGGGGAAATATAGCATTTTACTACAATTTTACTCTGGGGAGGATTGAGTAGTATTTTCTCTAGCAGCACAAGGAATTCTTTTTCGGGTACTTTTGGGTGCTACTGTTTCCTCTATTCACAGGGCATTCCCATCTCCCCATCCCAAAGGCTCCATTTTAACAGTGTAAGCAGAGAGTGGCATCCCCACAAGGCTGTGGCAGGAAGTTTCCAGACTGGATTCCAGTGATTCCTGTAAGGCCTATGGTGTGAACTACACTAATGACTTGCCTCTAATGAACCCCAACATGATAAAAGTCATGGGATGTCCTTTCTGAGGTTAGATTACAAAAAAAAAAAAAAAAAAAAAAAAAAAGCGAAGACTTTGGTCTGGCTTGCTTGTCTTGAGTGGGGTTAGCTGCCTTGTCCCTACCTACATTCTGGAGATCTCCATGGCTAAGAATGGCCAGCTCTAGCCGGATGTGGTGGCACACGCCTTTAATCCCAGCACTCGGGAGGCAGAGGCAGGCGGATTTCTAAGTTCGAGGCCAGCCTGGTCTACAAAGTGAGTTCCAGGACAGTCAGGGTAATACAGAGAAACCCTGTCTCGAAAAACAAACAAAACAAAATAAAACAAAAAGAATGGCCAGCTCTGCTCATTAATCCATGAGAAACTTAGGCTTTTGGGGAACTAAGACCCTGAGTCCAATGGCTTCTGAGAAACACTATCTAGCCAACAACCCTATGAGTAACCTTGGAACTTTATCCCGTGGTGCCTTTGGATGAGACTGTAGGCCTTGCCAATACCCTACAGTGAGAGATCTTGATACTTGAGTCACAGAAACTAAGAAAATTGTACTGTTTTGTTCCATTACATTTTAGAATTATGTCTTGTACAGTTAATATAAATAGCTAATCTGGGGACCATCATCAGATCACCTACTTAGACAAAAAAAAATAAATCCAAACACT
Source organism: Mus minutoides (assembly GCA_902729485.2). Lineage (NCBI taxonomy): Eukaryota > Metazoa > Chordata > Mammalia > Rodentia > Muridae > Mus > Mus minutoides. The sequence continues at coordinate 624,087 of LR753371.1, forward strand.
TCAAGAGTTTCCTGTTTGAATTTGACTTCATAAATATCAGGAAAGATTTTTCACTGCATTCGAATATTTAAGCAAACTTTTCAGAGGACAAATTCTAGAAGCTTTTGGAGCCATTCACAGTCTCTTCCTGTGAAGAGTCTATTACAGAAGGTCAGTCTAGCTGGACCTGGTAGTACATGCCTGAAATGCCAGTACTTGGGAGGTTGAGGCAGGAGGGTTTGTGAGTTTGGGGCCAGCCTGAGCTATATTAGTGAGTAGTAGGCCAATCGAAGCTAATTACTCTCTCTCAAAATACTCTCTAAATAATCAGCCTAGGGATGGCGAGATGGTTCAGTGGTTAAGAGCACTGGTTGCTCTTCCAGAGGTCCTGAGTTAAATTCCCAGCAACCATATGGTGGCTCACAACCATTTGTAATGGGATCCAATGCCCTCCTCTGGTGTGTCTGAAGAGAGTGACAGTGTACTCACATACATAAAATGAATCAATAAATCCGAAAGAATAAACAGGCTAATCATTATTATACACGCTGCAAATGAACATTTTTCTATTGAGCACACTTTGCAGAGCAGCACACATTATTTTTAGATTAATTTGTACTTGTAAGAGTATAACACAAACACATTCTCTTTATGAAATAAGTGTGTTATAAATAGAGTCCTCTTTGACAGTAACCTGATCTAGGGCCCTTTTCTTCCTACCTCTCTTGTCTGCTCTTATGAATTTGGAGTCAACCTTCCCACACCAGAAGCAAATGCATGTGTTTCTTTTTGCAAATATGATCCCTTCTTGCCATAACCTTCACTTTTTTCACTTGTTGATTTTTTTCCCCCACTCAATCATCTCATCTGGTTTTGAACAGAGTACGACAGAAACCATGAGCTGTTCATTTGGAGATTAGCTCTCAAAAAACAGGGACTTGAAACATACTCCTATCTTACTATTGAGTGAGAACGGTACATGTTGCTGTTTTCCTACTGGTGACTTTTTGGGTGTTTCTAGGTTCTCCTCATTCACCCCAACGCTTCAGTTGAACACATCCCACCTACCTGTGCGAGCTTGTTTTGCTAGGGCCTACACCTTCAATCATAGAATATGTACAATTCAAAGTCTTACATACACTGTCAAGTCACCCACCAAAATGGCCATGCCAATATACATTTCCTGCAGTAGCAAGAGTGCCTGATAGCTTTAAGCCTTGCTGGGATGTCATATTTTTCCAGTCTAGTAGGTGAAACATGACTTCTTGTTGTTTTTAGCTCACATTCCCCCTGTTCATGCGGTTTTAAAAAAATCTCCTGGCAGGCCCTCTTCCTCTCTCTAGGGCCCCTGTGAGAGGAGTTCCAGTGTGTCTGTGTGAGGGTGGGGAGCAGGGAGTGGGATTTCAACCTTGCTGCCAAGGACTCAGGGAAGTCCCATACCCATTCTGAGAACATCAGCTGCCTGGTGTTGATAGCACTGGGACAGCTTGTGAGAACCTGAGCTTACATACAGCTTGACTCTCCCTCTGGGGTGATGAAGAGCTAGCTGCTGGTTTCAGCCAGACCATTAATCCAGCAGGAGTCACTGGGTTTATCCAGTAGGCCAGCAATTTGAGAGTGGAAAGGCCAAGTAAAAGGTAGAGGCTTATTGCTGATTGATGCAAAAATATGTTGAGTATGGGGCTGGATGTGGGGGTGGGGGTGGGGGTGGGGGTGGGGTCCATCTACTTGAAAGGTAATGAAAAACCATGAGATGTTTGGCCAGGCAGGACCATGAAGGGCTTAGGCCTTCAGAGATGAGGTTTTTTGACACCCCACATCTGCAAGTTAACAGTATTTAGGATTAGATCTTAGATAGCAATCTACAAAAATAAAGGCTCTAGCTGAGCCTAAATATTTCCTCAAATATGTATGCTTTTGTTTATAAAACCATTCTCATCTTCTTGGCTCCCCTTCCTAGATATAGATAAAGATGGACCTTAGGTTACAGCATAGCGATGGAATCAGGGGGAACAGATCAGATCCAAATAGATCTTTATCTTGGAGCTAGATGTGGAAACTGGGGAGATTTTGAGAAACACGTCTATTTTAGGTTGCTGGGGGGAAATCACATCACTTTAGACAACAGAGTTCTTGGACATATGCACATGACAAGACAGACCTGAAATGATGGAGGGTTTTGTTTTTTTGTTTTTCGAGACAGGGTTTCTCTATGTAGCCCTGGCTGTCCTGGAACTCACTTTGTAGACCAGGCTGACCTTGAACTCAGAAATCTGCCTGCCTTTGCCTCCTGAGTGCTGGGATTAAAGGTGTGTGCCACCATGCCCGGCTTGAAATGATGGAGTTTTGTGGGAGAAGGAGATACTATTTATCATTCATTCATTCATTCATTCATTCATTCATCCTAACAGGCAGGATTGCTTCTGGGCAGTTCCCAGGGTGTGTGCAGTCTCAGTGGAATGATAAACCCAGAATCTGGCAGAACTCCCACTACAGAAACCAAAGAGGCCCCCGAAGGCACCATCTGGCAGATTCTTCCTCTAATCTCTGCACCAGAGCTAAGGTGCCAGCATGTTGCCTAAAGTATGTGAGGGTGACTCATTCTTCTGGAACTTTTAATCTTTTAATCCTAAACAGAGTGAAGCAAGTCTATTCATTCCCGACGCAGTGCTGGGAGGAGGGATTGTCCAGTTTTACCAGCTGCAGAGGTGCTCTGGAGCGTCTTGGCTGGCTTTTCTTCCATTTCTTGAGCACATTGCAAATTATCGACCTCTGGGGCTGTCTCCAATGCAGCTGCTATGAGTGTTCTTGCATTTCTCTTTTGGTGCAGATGTTCACACGTTTCTCTTAGGTATGTACCTAGGAGTAAGACTGCTGGTCTGTAGCTGTAATAGAGATTACACTATTCATCTTTGATTTCCTAAAGTCTAATGTTAACTGGCATTTTTGTGGCTTCTCAGACAGTTCAAGGACCCTACAGGATTCTATTTCTACTCTCCTCTTCTCCAAACGATATACCTCTATAGCCATGTGACTAAACTTCATAAGACATCATAGTGTTATTACAGTGTTTTTCAGTAACCAAGGGGCATTGGTTTCAGGGCCTTCTTGGATATCAAAATCCAGGGATGCTTACGTTCTGTGCTTGCTTTTTTATTTCTGCGATAAAACACCATTAACAAAGCTACTTAGGAAGAATTTGTTCAGCCGTATGATTCCACGGAGCAAAGTCTGTTAAGTCAGGGAAGCTTGGCAGCAGGCCGAGTGGCTGGAGCAGAAGCTTAAAGCTCACACCTTTGCTGGGCAGTGGTGGAGCACGCCTTTAGCCCCAGCACTTGGGAGGCAGAGGCATGCAGATTTCTGAGTTTGAGGCCAGCCTGGTCTACAGAGTGAGTTCTAAGACAGCCAGGGCTATACAGAGAAACTCTGTCTTGAAAAAAACAAAACAAAACAAACAAACAAACAAACAAACAAAAAAGCTCATACGTTCAACCAGAAACATGAAACAGAGTATGAATTAGAAATAGTTCAAGTATTTATTATCTATTTTATTTATTAATTTTTTCAGACAGGGTTTCTTTGTATATTCCCTGGCTGTTCTGGAATTCACTCTGAAGTCTAGACTGGCCTTAAACTCACAGAGATCCATCTGCCTCTGCCTCCTGAGTGCTGGGATTAAAGGCGTGCACTGCCATGCCTGGCTAGCTTGTGTTTAAATTCTCAAAGTCCAAGCCGGGTGTGGTGGCACACGCCTTTAATCCCAGCACTTGGGAGGCAGAGGCAGGTGGATTTCTGAGTTCGAGGCCAGCCTGGTCTACAGAGTGAGTTCCAGGACAGCCAGGGCTACACAGAGAAACCCTGTCTCGAAAAACCAAAAGAAAAAAAAATTCTCAAAGTCCACTCTCAAAGTTCACCTACAGTGTCGCATTCTATCCAACAAGGCCACACTTTCTAAGCATCTCTCTCTATTTAAAAAAAAAAAAAAAAGGTTTATTTATTATATATACAATGTTTTGCCCGAGTATATGCCTGCAAACCAGAAGAGGGCACCAGATCTCATGATAGATGTTTAACATGCCTGGTTTATGGTGTGCTAGAGATTGGACTCAGGGCTTTATGCTTGCTAGACAAGCTACAGTCTGCACACTCTTATACTCTTACTTTAGGCCATCTCTATATTACTCAGAATACTTAATGCAATGTAAATGCTATGTAAATCTTTGCAATGCTGTATTCTTTGGCACATAGCATAACACTTGTGCACATTTAACAGAGGCACACTTGTGAAAAAGCTATTTTCCATCTGCAGTTGCTTGTGGCTTTTATCAGACGTCTGTAAATGCTGGATTCTAGTAACACACCCTCCTTCATTTGTCCCTTTGACCATAAGGGTGGCAGCAGCTTCCCGCTGTATCTAATTTCTGGGATGTTGTACCATCTAATTTTCTCTATCATTCGTGTAGTAAATTCCTTTTCTAAATTTTCACTTGTTATCCAGATGTGATTGGCATATGCCTTTAATCCCAGCACTCCAGAGGCAGCCCTCTGTGAGTTTGTGGCCAACCTGGTTTATATAGCAAGTCCCAAACATTCATGGCGACAAAGAGAGACCTGTCTTAATCCCTTCCCCCTCCAAAAATCAAACAAACACGGAAAAAAAAACCACAAAAAAACTCCACACACATTTTTGGGGGCTCTTATTATAGAGTGATGTTCCTTTTGTAGAATCTAAAAATAATCTCTCAATGACTTTAAATTTTTTTCCAAGTTGGGGCTGGAGAGATGACTTTGTGGTTAAAAGCTCTTACTCCTCTTGCAGAAGACTCAGGTTTAATTCCCAGCACCCACGTGGTGGCTCACCTCCATTTGTAACTCCAGTTTCATGGGAGCCAACTCCCTTTTCTGACCTCTGTGGGCATCATACATGCTCATGGTACACAGATATGACATATATAACATATATAACATAACACACACACACACACATATTCAAAGACATACATGAAACAAAAATAAGTAATTACAACATTTCAAATTTTTCTCCTATTCTCAAAGCACAACTACCTGCTTTGGCTTGTTATATTTTTTAGAAGTATTTATTTGGGGCTGGTGAGATGGCTCAGCGGGTTAGAGCACCCGACTGCTCTTCTGAAGGTGATGAGTTCAAATCCCAGCAACCACATGGTGGCTTACAACCACCCGTAACAAGATCTGACGCCCTCCTCTGGTGCGTCTGAAGTCAGCTACAGCGTACTTATGAAGAATAATAATAAATGAATCCTTGGACGGGAGAGACCAACCGGAGGGAGCGAGGCTGTCCGGAGTGGAGCCTAACGGAAACGGCCAGAGCAAGCGGGGACGGCCGGAGCTAGCAGGGCCGGAGCGAGTGGGGATGAAGGGGGGTGGGGGAACGGCCTGAACGAGCGGGGCCAACCGGAGCAAGCGGAGCCGACCGGAGCAAGTGGGGCTGGCCGGAGCGAGCGGGGTTGACCGGAACAAGGGAAAAAAAAAGTATTTATTTAGGGGGCTGGAGAGATGGCTCAGTGGTTAAGAGCACTGACTGCTCTTCCAAAGGTCCTGAGTTCAAATTCCAGCAACCACATGCTGGCTCACAACCATCCGTAATGAGATCTGACGCCCTCTTCTGGTGCATCTGAAGACAGCTACAGTGTACTTAGATATAATAATAAATAAATCTTTAAAAAAAGAAGTATTTATTTATTTATTTATTTATTTATTTATTTATTTATATGAGTCCTATATGTATACCTGCTTGCCAGAAGAGGGCATCAGATCAGATGGTTGCTGGGAATTGAGCTCAGGACCTCTAGAAGAGCAGCCAGTGAGCCACTTCTCCAGCCCTCTGGTTTGTTAATTTTTTTTTTTTTTTTTTTTTTTTTTTGGTTTTTCGAGACAGGGTTTCTCTGTGTAGCCCTGGCTGTCCTGGCACTCACTTTGTAGACCAGGCTGGCCTTGAACTCAGAAATCCACCTGCCTCTGCCTCCCAAGTGCTGGGATTAAAGGCGTGTGCCACCACGCCTGGCTGTTAATTTTTTTTCTTTTTTTGAGACAGGGTTTCTCTGTATAGCCCTGGCTGTCCTGGAACTCACTCTGTAGACCAGGCTGGCCTCGAACTCAGAAATCCACCTGCCTCTGCCTCCCGAGTGCTGAGATTAAAGGCGTGCGCCACCATGCCCGGCTGTCTTTCTTTTGTTGTGGTCAAGCATATCAGAGTATCATTAATAGTGTCAGAGATTGGTGCTTGCCCATGGGATGGGTCTCAAGTTGGGCCAGTTATTGGTTCGGCCTTTCCTTAGTCTCTGCTCCATCCCCTGTCCCTGTATTTCTTTTAGGCAGGGTAAGTTTTGGGTCGAAAGTTTTGTTGGTGGGTTGGGGCCCCTATAGCTCCACGGGTGTTCCTGCCTGGCTACATGAGGTGGCCTTTTCATATCTCCAGTGCTGTGAGTCACAGCTAAGGCATCCTATTGATTCTTGGTCTCCATCTCTTCCTGGAGATGCCCCACCCCCCATCAGTTGCAGATTTTTATTCATTCTCATGGCCATCTAGCCATCTTCCCTGCCCCTCCCCACACCCCCCATCTGACCTCCCAATCTCCTCTTCCACCCAGCTCCCTCCCTCCATCTGCCTTCCATGTCCGTCCCATTTCCCCTTCCAAGTGAGGCTTGCTCAAGCATCCTTGCTTGTGCTCTCCTTCCTGTCCAGCCTCCTTGGGTCTGTGGAGTGTAGCATGGGCATCCTGCATTTTAAGGCTAATATCCACTTATAAGTGAATATATACCATGCATGTCCCCTTATGGCCGGGTTACCTCACTGGGGATGATATTCTCAAGTTCCATCCATTTGCCTGTAAAATTCATGATGTCTTTGCTTTTAATAGCTGAATAGTATTCCATTGTGTAGATATACTACATTTTCTTTATCCATTTTTCAGTTGAGGGACATCTGGGTTATTTCTAGTTTCTGGCTATTACGAATAAAGCTGCTATGAAAGTTGGCCAAGTGTCTTTGTGGGATGGTAGAGCATCTTTTGGGAGTGGAATAGATGGATCCACTCAACAGCTGACTCAGACAGATGCAGACACACACTGCCAAACAGTGGAAGACACACACTGCCAAACAGTGGAAGAAACTTGGGGACTTTTATGGAAGAATAGGAAGAAGAATTGAAGCCTCTAAGGGGGTAGGAACTCCACAGGAAGACCAACAGAGTCAATTAACCTGGACCCTTGGGACTCTCAGAGATTGAACTACCAACCAAAGAGCATACATGGGCTGGACCTAGGCCTCCCCACACATATGTAGCAAATGTGCAGGTTGGCCTTCATGTGGGTCCCAAACAACTGGAGCAGGGGCTATCCTAAAAGCTGTTGCCTGTGTGGGGGCTATGTTCTAGTAGGGCTGCCTTGTCTGGCCTCAGTGGGAGGTGAAGCACCTAGCTTCACAGACTAGATTGTGTCAGGGTTGGGGGGATACCTAGGGGCACCCTACCCACTCAGAGGAGAAAGGGAGGGGGGAAGATGGGGAAATTGTGTGAGGGGCTGACCAGGAATAGGGTAGTGAGCAGGATGCAAAATGAATAAGTAAAAAAATAAAAATTGCCAGGCGTGGTGGCACACACCTTTAATCTCAGCACTCAGGAGGCAGAGGCAGGCGGATTTCTGAGTTCTAGGCCAGCCTGGTCTACCAAGTGAGCTCCAGGACAGCCAGGGCTATACAGAGAAACCCTGTCTTGAAAAACAACAACAACAAAAAAATTAAAACCAAACAAAGAACCCCCAAATCCCAGCCATTTGATTTTTATCAGTGAAGACTCAGGAGCCAGACACTGGGGTGAAAGCTTGCTAACTCCGAGAGGCAGAGAAAGCACCCAGCTGACCTTGCCACTTTGCAGACATCCTAGAAGGAAAAAGCCTCTTCTCATTCTCGATGCCGTCTTAAAGACCCTTCGACTCAAAACCCTCTGTTCTGTTGAGTTATGTGCATTCCCTGTGTGTTAGTTAGGGTTTTACTGCTGTGAACAGACACCATGACCAAGGCTTATAAAAGACAACATTGAATTGGGACTGGCTTACAGGTTCAGAGGTTCAGTCCATTATCATCAAAGTGGGAGCATGACAGCACCCAGGCAGGCATGGTGCAGGAGGACCTGAGAGTTCTACATTTTCATCCAAAGGCTGCTAGCAGAATACTGGCTTCCAGGCAGCTAAAGTGAGGGTCTTAAGCCCATGTCCACAGTGACACACATACTCCAATAAGGCCACACCCTGTAATAGTGCCACTCCCTGGGCTGAACATATACAAACCATCACATCCTGTCAGCTTGGTTGCTTGCTCCGCGTCTTAACCTGATGTTGACTTTATTTAGCTCTTGGATTAAAAGGGTATGCCAGTGCTGAGCCATACTACAAATATGTGTTTGCAATAACTAGAAAGCTCTTGGATAAAAGGTGTGCACTAGGGCGGAGCCTCACCACAATAAGTAAATAACACAATCTTAGGGTTAACAGTATGATCAAATATCCTGAAACAGTAGTTATGTGATTGCTTCAGCCAAGGACATCACTGGACATCACTATGCTCAGGACAAAATTCAGTGGCTAAGGGGACATCATGATTTGGGACCCGGAGCTCACATGAAATGTATTCCTGGTGGTTGCTTTGTAAACATTTCTGTCTTTTTCTTTGTCACAGGTACAAAGTTTTCATTTAGCTAGAGAACAAGAACCTTTCAGCTTGTTAAATGTGAACTTAACAGGTGGACCATTAACTCACCGTCTCAGCTTCCCTACGGTGAATCAGAGTGCTGGTTCTTCATTCCTCCATTGGAGTTTTCCCCATGTGTCTGAAATTTTAGACTTCACGATTTGTTGGGTCCTGGTCTCTATGGTCTTTAACTTTTTTCAAAACCTATTTTTAATGATGGATCTTAAACACTTTAATCTCCCTTTTAGTCCACCACCCACAAGAGGTAGTGGAAAAGAAAGGATATGGGGGAAGTGGACCTGTTTCGAAAGGTTTTTTGGAGCAATTCCTGTCTGTGTTGTCTGGAACTCAGCAGTTCAGTTCACAGGTCAGCAGGGGCAGCTTGATCCACTTGCAAACACTTCACAGGTACACCAGCAGTCCAGTTCAGTAGAGTAGAAATAACAAACAGGACTCCGCAGCTGTGGTATTACCTTAGCAGAGACAGCCAGACCTCAGCCTCAGCAGGAGTCAGCAGGAGGGACCAACAGGGACACCAGAAGTTCTCAGCTGTGCCTCTCTCAAGGAAGCAGAGAGAAGACTCAAGACCCACAAGTATTGCACAGTTGGCTCTAAGCAAGCCTAGCTCAGCCTCTGTCACTGTCTTTCAAGTCCTATTTATATCCTCCAAACATCCCAATGTCCTCCATGGGTCTTCCCTCAGCACATGTGTATATGTCAGCTGACATCACTCTGCCAATCAGCCTGAGTCTGTGGAAGTGGCAAGAAACTGCAACTCAACTATGCAGTGTAAAGCAGACCAATCCATGCTTGTTGTTAGCAAAGAATCCTCTGTCACGTGTCCTTTCACGTGCTTGCTTTAGCAGACCATTCTCTCTCCTGTGTCTGCTGCAGCTAAACATTCCTTCATGAGTCTTTTACTTGTGCCCACTTTAATGAAATGTTCCTTCATGTGTTTGCCCCAGCAAAACATCTTCCAACACAACTGACTTTCCAAAGAACCATTAAGATTTCCACTTCAGCCGGGCATGGTGGCACATGCCTTTAATTCCAGCACTTGGGAGGCAGAAGCAGGTGGATTTCTGAGTTCAAGGCCAGCCTGGTCTACAGAGTGAGTTCCAGGACAGCCAGGACTACACAGAGAAACCCTGTCTCAAAAAACCAAAAAAAAAAAAAAAATAAATAAAAAATTCCACTTCAATGCTTCCATGCACTAGGCCTAGTCTTACTATAACCAGGAATTTCTTCTTTGTTTCTTTCTAGTTCTTGTTTTTTGTTATGCTTGAAATTTTAAAATTTATTTTATCTGTTTTTTTTGGGGGGGGGGGTTGAGACAGGGTTTCTCTGTATAGCCCTGGTTGTCCTGGAACTCACTTTGTAGATGAGGCTGGCCTCGCTCGAACTCAGAAATCTGCCTGCCTCGGCCTCCTGAGTGCTGGGATTAAAGGTGTGCGCCACCATGCCCGGCACTTATTTTATCTTTTGTTTTGTTTTTTGAGACAGGGTCTCACTATGTCCCCTTGACTGTTCTGGAGCTCACTCTGTATATCAGCTGGCCGCAAACTTAGAGATCCACCTGCCTCTCTGCCTGCTGTGTGCTGGGTTTAAAGACAAGAAGCACTAGGCTAGGTTCTGTTTGTTTTTTTCTCTTTCTTTTGTTTTTTCCTTCTGGTTTTTCAAGACAGGGTATCTCAGTATAGCTGTAGCTGTCCTACCACTCAGTCTGTAGACCAGGCTGGCGTGGAACTCAGAGATCTGTCTGCATCTGCCTCCCAAGTGCTGGGATTAAAAACATGTAAAACTACTGCCTGTTTTTTTTTGTTGTTGTTGTTGTTTGCTTTAGTTCCTGTTTTTTAAAAGGTATTTTAAAAAAGATTTATTTAACACAGAAGTGGATGCTCACAGTCAGCTATTAGTTGGAACACAGGACTCCCAAGGAAGGAGCTAGAGAAAGTACCCAAGGAGCGGAAGGGGTCTTCAACCCTCTAGGTGGAAGAATAACATGAACTAACTAGTTCCCCCTGCGCTCATGTCTCTAGCTGCATATATGGAAGAAGATGGCCTAGTTGGCCATCATTGGGAGTAGAGGCCCCTTGGTCATACAGACTCTATATGCCCCAGTACAAGGGAATGCCAGGGCCATTACGTGGGAGGGGGTGGGTAGGGGAGCAGGGCGGGGATGCGGGAGGGTAAGGGGAAATTTCTGGATAACATTTGAAATGTAAATGAAGAAAATATCTAATAAAGAGAAAAAAATGAAAAAAAAGATTTATTTATTTTATGGATATGAATGTTCTGGCTGCATGTATACCTGTATGCCAGAAGAGGGCATTGGATTTCATTATGACGGTTGTGAGCCACCATGTGGTTGTTGGGAATTGAACTCAGGACCTCTGGAAAAACAGCCAGTGGAATTTCTCTAGCCCCCTAGTTCCTGGTTTTTTTTTTAAAACCTTTTTAAAAAAGATTTATTTATTTATTTTATGTATGTGAGTACACTGTAGCTGTACAGATGGTTGTAAGCCTTCATGTGGTTGTTGGGAATTGAATTTTAGGACCTCTGCTCACTCTGGTCAACTTTGCTTCAGTTGGCCTCGCTTGCTCCGACCCAAAGATTTATTTATTATATGTAAGTACACTGAGCTGTCTTCAGACACCCCAGAGGAGGGCATCAGATCTCATTATGGGTGGTTGTGAGTCACCATGTGGTTGCTGGGATTTGAACTTAGGACCTCTGGAAGAGCATTCAGTGCTCTTACCCACTGAGCCATCTTGCCAGCCCATTCCTGTTTTTCTTTTCTTTTCTTTTCTTTTTTTTTTTTTTTATAAATATACCCCGAAGGGCATGGTGGCACAGGCCTTTAATCCCAGCACTTGGGAGGCAGAGGTAGGCGGATTTCTGAGTTCAAGGCCAGCCTGGTCTACAAAGTGAGTTCCAGGACAGCCAGGGCTACACAGAGAAACCCTGTCTTGAAAAACCAAAAAAAAAAAAAAAAAAAAAAATACATCCTGAGTGTCTTCTGAAGCAATATCACTATAGTTTTGAAACAGAACTAGGAATCTGTGACAGTACATTCACCTTGAATAAGCCCAATATTTAACAACAGTGTTATCTAAAATCTTGTTACTTATAGTATGGGGATCTGTGGAGGTTTTTTTTAAAGGAATATTTTGAAAAATTAAGATGTTTCTTTTCTTTTCTTAAAAATTATTTATTTAGCTGGGTGTGATGGTGCACGCCTTTAATCCCAGCACTCGGGAGGCAGAGGCAGGCAGAGTTCTGAGTTCAAGGCCAGCCTGGTCTACAAAGTGAGTTCCAGGACAGTCAGGGCTATACAGAGAAACCCTGTCTCGAAAAACAAAAACAAAAACAATATTTATTTTATTATTTATTATTAAAAGGTATGTATATGGGTTTTTTTGTCTGCCTGTATGGTGTATATCTGCAGACCAGAAGAGGGCATCAGACCCCATGAGACTACCACAGTTAAAGACAATTATGAGATATCATGGGAATTGAACTCAGGACCTGTGGCAGGACACCCAGTGCTCTTAACCATTGAGCCATCTCATCAGCCCCTCAGAACTTTCTTTCTTTCTTTCTTTCTTTCTTTCTTTCTTTCTTTCTTTCTTTCTTTCTTTCTTTCTTCCTTAAAAGATTTTTAAAATTTTATTTTATTTATATGAGCACACTGTAGTTGTCTTCAGAAACACCAGAAGAGGGAATCAGATCCCATTGCAGATGGTTGTGAGCTACCATGTGTTTGGTAGGAATAGAACTCAGGACTTCTGGAAGAGCAGCCAGTGCTCTTAACCACTGAGCCATCTCTCTAGCCCATTTCTTTTCTTAAAAAATGACTTTATGTGTATGGGTGTTTGCCTGCATGTGTACTGGGAACTAAACCCAGGTTCTTGGCAAGAACAATACAAACTCTTAACCACTGAGCCATCTTTTCGGTCCTGGCTTCTAATATTAACACACACACACACACACACACACACACACACACACACACACACACACTCGTTTTACCACCTTCCAGATCAAAAATAGACTATTCCTAACCTTCCAAAAGTTCTTTGTGCTTTTTTCCTGTCAGTATCCATTTCCCCTTCTCATTAGAAGTGACAACATCCTCTGATTTCTATTACTACTGATTAGCTTCCTGTTTTTGATATTACACACACAAAATTACACGGTATGTGTCTGGCTTCCTTTGTTGAATGTAATGGTTATTGCCCTTTTCCTTCTAGGTGTGTAAACAATCATTTTATGTTAAAGTGTAGTATGCTACTTGATGACTAGATCACACTTAACTTATAGATCCATTTCATTTTTTTTATTATTTTTATTTTTTTATTCTTCATTTTTTTTTCCGAGGCAGGGTCTCACTATGTAGCCTATGTAGCTCTGGCTGTCCTGGAACTCACTATATAGACTATGCTGACTTCGAACTCACAGAGCTCCACCTACCTCTGCCCCTTGAATGCTGGGATTAAAAGGCATGCACCAGTATACTGGGCTCCAGATCCATTTTCTTTTCCTTTTTCAAATTTTATTTTTGTTTCATATGCATTGGTGTTTCGCCTGTACGTATGTATGTCTGTGTGAGGGTGTCAGATCTTGGATTACAGACAGTTGTGAGCTGACATGTGGATGCTGGGAATTGAACCTGGGTCCTAGGGAAAAATTAGTCAGTGCTCTAACCCGCTGAGCCATCTCTCCAGCCCCTACATCCATTTTCTTATTGACAGACATTTAAAAATATTTTTAGGGCTGGGTGGTGGCGACACATGCCTTTTATCCTAGCACTCATAAGGCAGAGGCAGATGGATCTCTGTGAGTTCAAGGCCAGAATAGTCTACAGAGCAAGTTCCACTCCCTGCTCCAATGCTAACTGGCTCGGCGTTGTACAGGCTTTGTGTGGCAGCCTTGTCATGTCCAGAGAGCATTGATCTTCCTTGACCTCTGGCTCTTAAAATCTTTCATCTCCTTCTGAGATGGACCTTTAACAGAAATTTTCATCATCCAGTTTTGTTTTGTTTTGTTTTGTTTTGTTTTTGGTTTTTCGATACAGGGTTTCTCTGTGTAGCCTTGGCTGTCCTGGAACTCACTTTGTAGACCAGGCTGGCCTCGAACTCAGAAATCCGCCTGCCTCTGCCTCCTGAGTGCTGGGATTAAAGGCGTGCGCCACCACGCCCGGCAATCATCCAGTTTTTAATTGTTCCAAAAGTCTCTGTGCACCTTCTCCTGTACGTCTTTTGTGGTGCATGTTCAGCCTCTCAGAAGCAAACCTAGGAGAGTGTTAAGTTGTATGAGTTTAGGCTCTATCGGTGCAGCTAGTTTTCCTAGAGTGAACCAACATGCATTCTTGCCGTCAATGTAAAATAGTTTTGTTCCACATTTTATTTTTAGGCATTATGGTGGGTTTGTAGTGCTGTCTAGTGGTTTTAATTTGCATTTCACTGATGTGATAGTGACGTTGATCACAGAGACAGATTGGACTTTCCTTCCTTCCTTCCTTCCTTCCTTCCTTCCTTTCTTTCTTTCTTTCTTTCTTTCTTTCTTTCTTTCTTTCTTTCTTTCTTTCTTTCTTTCTTTCTTTTTTTCAAGACAGGGTTTCTCTGTGTAGCTCTGGCTGTCCTGGAACTCACTCTGTAGACCAGGCTGGCCTCGAACTCAGAAATCCTCCTGCCTCTGTCTCTCAAGTGCTGGGATTAAAGGTGTGCACCACCACGCCCAGCTTGGATTTTCAAAAGTGTTGACAACATCTCATTGCACACAGTCTTACAATGTGAATTTGATATTTGTCCCACTGAGAGGTAGAGTCCATGTTCCCTCTTTGAATTTTGTGATTATGGCAGAAATGATGACATGTTGCTTTTCAGACCAGGTCCTAAAAAAGCATTTTCTACGCCTTTAATTCCAGAACTCAGGAGGAAGAGGCAGGCGGATTTCTGAGTCTGAGGCCAGCCTGGTCTACAAAGTGAGTTCCAGGACAGCCAGGGCTATACAGAGAAACCCTGTCTCGAAAAACCAAAAAAAAAAAAAAAAAAAAAAAAAGCATTTTATTTTCCTTTTCTCTCTTTCTCCTCCTCCTCTTCTTCCCCCTTCCTCCTCCTCTTTCTCCTTCCTCTTCCTGCTCTTCCTCCTCCTCCTTTTCTTCCTTTGCCACCTTCTCTTCTTCCTCCTCTTCCTCCCTCTTCCTCTTCTTCCTCCTCTTCCCCTTCTTCTTTGACATCTTCTTGGGTATCTTGAGCATCCACATAAACAGTTAAAGTAACTTGAGGTCACCACATTACAATGGAGCTCATGGTAGGTCATACAAGAAGGACATGCAATAATCAGAATGGTGGTTCACACTTGGAAGAGCTCTGTGAGTTCTAGGCTAGCCTGGTCTACCTAGCAAGTTCCAGGACATAGAGAGACCCTGTCTCAGAAAACAAGACAAAACAGAATAGGACATGTGAAAAGCTCTTGAGACTAAATAGGAAAATAATACCAGCCATTCTCCAGCTGTCCTGCCCTCTTCAGGCCCATCTCTAATCACTATTTCATGAAATTAGGGAATAGGCTTAGGCATGACCCAAGACTTGATCATTTTAAGCTAGTGGGTCTCAGCGTGGGGAGGTCTTAACCTCATGGCACATTTTGCACTATCTGGAAACATTATTTTTGGTTGTCATAACTTGGGATGGGAAATGTTGCTGGTGTCTAGTGGACAGAGACTAGGAACTCTGCTAAACATCCCACATGACACAGGACAGCCCCACATGACAAGAAATTATCTGGGTCCTAGGGGCTGGAGTGATGGTTCAGTAGTTAAAAGCACTGGATGGTCTTAAGGAGGACCTGAGTTCAATTTCCAGTACTCACATGGCAGCTCACAAACCTCTGTAACCACTGTTGCAGAGGATCTGACACCTTCACACAGACACACACGCGCTCAAAACACTAGTGCACATAAAATAAAAATAAATTATTTTAAAAAGAGAAATTGGGGCTGGTGAGATGGCTCAGCGGGTAAGATCACCCGACTGCTCTTCCGAAGGTGATGAGTTCAAATCCCAGCAACCACATGGTGGCTTACAACCATCTGTAACAAGATCTGACGCCCTCCTCTGGTGCGTCTGAAGTCAGCTACAGCGTACTTATGAAGAATAATAATAAATGAATCCTTGGACCGGAGAGAACAACTGGAACGGGGCTGTACGGGGGCGGCCGGAGCGAGTGGGGCTGGCCGGAGCGAGTGGAGCAGGCCAGAGCGAGCGTGATCGAGCGGAGCGAGCAGGGTTGACCGGAACAAGGGCGGGAAAAAAAGAAAATAAACTTGAAAAAAAGAGAGAGAGAAATTGCCGGGCAGTGGTGGCACATGTCTTTAATCCCAGCACTCGGGAGGCAGAGGCTGGCGGATTTCTGAGTTCGAGGCCAGCCTGGTCTACAGAGTGAGTTCCAGGACAGCCAGGGCTACACAGAGAAACCCTGTCTCAAAAAACTAACTAACTAACTAACTAACTAACTAACTAACTAACTAACCAACTAACTAACTAACTAAAAATTACTTGGTTCCCAAATGTCTGTTGCATAAATGTTGAGAAATTCTAGTTTAATTCTCATAATCCACTAAATTTGTTATATAGCAACAGTAGGAGGAGCAAACACAAAGGCAGAGATGGACAGATGAAAAAAATGTGAATAGTTCAAAGACATCCGGGAAGGTCAGGAAGGGCTGAGTACTCAGCTAACAGGAATACTCTAACCATACCACTACATCATTTGTGAACTCCACCAGGTACTGGACACAGACCCCGGACTTGAACCCGTGATGCTGAGGACCAGATTTGGAGCTCTGAATGGCAGATGCCAATGCTCCCCTTGCTAGAAAGTGCAGAGTGCAGCCCGTGCATTTCCCACTCCTTTCCATTGCTCACTCTTGTGTCAGATGTTCAGTGGACGAGCCCTAGATTGTATGCAAAGTCTGCAAGTGAAACAAGAAAGAGGATCTTCTGACTTCTAGCAGGGAGGCAAGAGTGAAGAGGGGCGTTCCAAAGATGCACAGAAGCTAGGATCATTAGCAGAATCCTCTGACAGTATGTTGTAAGACACTGCTAGAAGCAGAATTTATCATGCCTACAGAGTAACAGGTGGGACTGGCTTTATGTTAGTTTACTAACTCTTCCATGAGCACATTTGGATTATTTTTAGTTTTTTTTTTCTTTAAACTTAAGCAAATTGGTAGAGTACTTGCCTAGCTAGTATGCACAAGACTGTGTTCCATGCTCAGCGCCACAAAACCAGTGTCTTTATTACTTTTCTGTTGCTGTGATAAGACACTGTGAACAAGGTAACTTAAAGAAGAGAGTTTATTTGGGGTTTATAGTTTCAGAGGGCTGCTGTAGAACTCACATATCCATCAACAAGCACTAGGGGGTGTGGGGAGAGAGAGGAGGGGAGAGGGAGAGAGAGAGGGAGAGGGGAGAGAGAGAAAGAGAAAGAGAGAGAGAGAGAGAGAGAGAGAGAGAGAGAGAGAGAACTATGAATCACAAAGCCCACTTTCAGTGACACATCTCGTCTAACAGGGTGAACCTCCTAATTCTCCCCAACTGGGAAGTTAGTTCCACTAACTGGGGATCAATTTTCAAGTACATGGGGACCATTCTCATTCAGACCACCACAGCTGGGCATGGTAATGCGTTCCTGTAACCTTAGCACTGGGGCAGTCAGGGCAAAAGGATCAGGAATGCAAGGTCATCCTTGCCTATTGTGCTGGCTAGTCTTTTTTTTTTTTCCCAATTTTTATTAGATATTTTCTTAATTTACATTTCAAATACTATGCTGAAAGTTCCCTCTACCCTACCCCCGCCCTGCTCCCCTACCCACCCACTCCCACTTCTTGGCCCTGGCTTTCCCCTGTATTGGGGCATATAAAGTTTGCAATACCAAGGGGCCTCTCCTCCCAATGATGGCCGACTAGGCCATCTTCTGCTACATATGCAGCTAGAGACACGAGCTTTTGGGGTTCTGGTTAGTTCATATTGTTGTTCCTCTTATAGGGCTGCAGACCCCTTCAGCTCTTGTGGTGCTTTCTCTAGCTTCTCTATCGGGAGCCCTGTGTTCCATCCTATAGATGACTGTGAACATCCACTTCTGTATTTGCCAGGTACTGGCATAGCCTCACCAAAGACAGCCATATCAGGGTCCCTTCAGCAAACTCTTGCTGTCCTGTGCAATAATGTCTGAGTTTGGTGACTGGTTATGCGATGGATCCCCGGGTGAATGTCAACCTGACACACGAACTAGAGTCATCTGAAAGGAAGGAACCTCAACTGAAAAAATGCCTCCATAAGATCTGACTGTAACGCATTCTTAAAAATTACTGAGCAGTGGGGCATGGGCCGGGCTCATGGTGGGTAATGCCACCCCTTGGCTAGTGGTCCTGTGTTCTTTAAGAAAGCAGGCTGAGCACACCATGAGGAGCAAGCCAGTAAGCAGCATCCCTCCATGGCCTCTGCATCAGCTCCTGTCTCCAGGTTCATACCATGTTTCTGTTCCTGTCCTGACTTTCTTCAGTGATGAACAGCGATGAGGAAGTGTAAGCTGAATAAACTCTTCCCTCCCCAACTTGCTCTGGTCATTGTGGTTTGTTACAGAAAATTTGAGGCCAGCCTACAAGACACAGTCTAAAACAAAACAAAAACCTTAGACAAAATGATACTGATGTTATATAGCTAGAGCCAGAGAAGTTTACCTTAAGTGTGGAAGTCAGAGAAGTTTACCTGAAGTGTGGTAGTATATGCTTGCAATTTCAGCTACTCAGAAAGTTCAGAAAGGAACATTGTGAGTTTGAGGCCACCCTGGGTAGTATAGTGAGACCCTGTCATCTTTTTTAAAAGATAGGGTTTCACTATGTATACCTGGTGTCCTGTAAATCACTATGTAAAACAGGCTGGCCTTGAATTCACAGACACCTTCCTGCCTCTGCCTTCTGAGTGTCAGGATTAAAGGAATGAGCCACCATACTCAGATCTTGTCACTTAACAACAACAACAAAAGAAATTCAAATTAAATAAACTTTAAAAAGAAATTTTAGGACTGGTCAGGTGGTTTCAGGGGTTAAGAGCACTGGCTGGTCTTCCAGAGGACATGGGTTCAAGTCTCAGCACCTGCAGCTCCATGGGCTCTAATGCCCTCTGTTGGTCTTGGCAGGCACTGCATGCAGATGGTACATACACATAAAGGCAAAAAATAGTGATACACAATGAAAACAGATAAACCTTTAAATAAGAGTAAAAGTGATTTTAGTTTGGAGATTATAACCTAAAAGAAATAACTACCCCAGCTTATCATACAGAAATATTTCCTGTGCTATTAGTTATGACTAGTGAAAACTGAAAATAGCTTAAGCATATAAAACAAGAAATGACTAATTTGGGATATTATAACAAACTTATAAGATTTTCTGAGATGCTATTAATTCTAAATATTGGCATTGTCTGCTTCATCTGCCTGGTAGCCTGATAATCTGATAACCTGAGTGTGACTCCTGTGACCCATATGGTGTAAGGAGAAAACTGATTCCAGCAAGTTGTCTTCTGACACACACACACACACACACACACACACACACACACACACAGATATTTTTAAAGCTCCAATTATACTGCTTATAATAGTGTAAAATTTAGTATTTGCATTCCAAAGCTCATAAACTTTCTTCTTGGTTTGGTTTGTAAAGTTTTTTTTAGAAGAGAAAAATACAAGGAAATGAGTTTCCCTTTCCTTTTAATAGGTTTCATCTATCCTGCAGCCAGTGGACGAGCTTCCCCAATAGGTGGCAGTACGGGATAAGAGCAGGTGGAAAGTTAGCCAGGCAGCGCCTCGAAGCCCTGCTTCACAAACATTCGCAGGAATTGCAATGATCTTGCTAAATCACAGCCTGTTGGGTCCTGCATTCAGAGTTTTTGAGTTAGGAAGTGTCTTAGCCTGTTTGTGCTGCTATAACAAAATACCTGACAGTGGGTAATTCAAATAGAAGTGACGAGAACAAGGCCCAGTGTATGAACTGAGCAAAGGTCATGTGAAGAACGTACGGAGACCGCAGCGGCAAGCACAGGGTCCTCTGCCTATAGATTATGGCTTCCAGGCTTTTTTTTTTTTTTGAAATTCCTAAGTGTGTGAATGAGTGGGTTTGATGTGTGTGTGTGTGTGTGTGTGTGTGTGAGAGAGAGAGAGAGAGAGAGAGAGAGAGAGAGAGAGAGAGAGACTGAGTAATCATGTTGGAGATTAGAAGACAACTTTGAGTTCAAATCCCAGCACCCACATGGTGACTCACAACCACCCGTAATGAGATTTGACTCCTTCTGGTGTGTCTGAAGTCAGCTACAGTGTACTTATGAATAATAATAAATACATCTTTGGGCCAGAGAGAGTGGGGCCAGCCAGAGCTAGCAGAGGTCCTAAAATTCAATTCCCAACAACCACATGAAAGCTCACAACCATCTGTACAGCTAGAGTGTACTCACATACATAAAATAAATAAATAAATCTTTACAAATAAAAGAGTCACAGTGTTTTATCAAAGCCACAGAAAAGTAATTACCTCCCCCCCACCACAATAGTCTGCATTCTCGTAGAAACCATGAACCTAAATAACCCTTTCTCTTCTGTCAGATATTTTGGTCATAGCAACACAAAAATCAGCGACACAGACACTGCACAGACCAATGTTTCTTTTGGCAACCTGCTCTTCCATTTACCCTTTAATTCCAAGGAAGCAAATGAACAAGATGGAGGAGACTCCCTTTCCCCCCACTGTCTCCTGGAGGCACTCCCAGGCCTCACAGTGAGGCCCATCGCTGGGGAACGTGGGCAAGCACTTGTATCCTGTAAACATCTGGGAATCTGGTTTGCCTTCCCCTCCATTTGGGGCGGGGCACATGGGTTTTACTGGGAACTGGGGGAAGCCTTTAAGATACACAGGCCTAGTCTGGTGGTTTGTTCTCTCTCTGTCCCCTCAAGGTTTCCTCGTTTCCTCTCCTTCCCGTGTCCTAGCAGCTCACCTTGCCCTACTTAACAAGGGTGATTGAAGGGTTTATGCTCCTGACCAGGAAGAGCACTTGGGTGCTAAATTCCATCCCCTGTCCTGAACCCCTGCTGTGCTCCTGTTTACCGGACCACTCCCGTCAGCACGTGGGTGTGTTGCTAGTGCTTCTATGTCTAACCGGACAGTCCTTTCCTTTGTTCACCACGTCTGATTTTTCCGTTTTTATTCTTCCATGAACCCTGATGAGATTTCGCCCTGATTTCTCTAGCACAACTGCCCTAAACACTCACATATCTCCCACAGAACACTCACATATCTCTCACAGAACACTCACATATCTCTCACACCCATCCATACATCCGTCAGCAAATCTTGACTCCATCTTATCTTCAAGCTATAAACAGACTTGGACCTCCTACTAGGACATTCCTCTCTTCCTGTGACTGTTGCTTATTCAAGCCACTCACCTGGCTCTCTGAAATACACCTTACGCCTCTAAATTCTTTGCTTCTGTCCTTGACCACCTGTACTTCCTTCTCTTAACTTCCTTTACTTTTATTTGTGCGCATCTGTGTGAGAGTGTGTTAAGCACAGTGCACATGTGGAGGCCAGAACAATGCCCCAGTTCTAGGGATTGAATTCAGGTCATCAGTCTTGGTGGCACGTGCCTTTTTACTCACGGAGCCATCTTGAAGGCTCCTGAAATCCCTTTTCTTTTTTAAAATTCGCACACCTTTAATCCCAGCACTGGGGAGGCAGAGGCAGGTGGATCTCTGAGTTCGAGGCCAGCCTGGTCTACAAAGTGAGTTCCAGGACAGCCAGGGCTACACAGAGAAACCCTGTCTCGAAAACAAACAAACAAACAAACAAACACCAACCCCTCCCAAAAAGTTTATTTTCTTTCCTTTTCTTTTATTAGATATTTTCCTTATTTACATTTCAAATGCTATCTCCTTTCTTGATTTCCTCTCTGAAAATTCCCTATACCCTTCCACCTCCTCTCTTCCCCCTACCCACCCACCCACTCCTGCTTCCTGGCCCTGGCATTCCCCTATACTGGGGCATAGAGCTGAAGTCCCCTTTCCATATAGTGGCCAATAATTTTCTTAAAATATAAGCCAAAGAAATCATGCCATTTCTTTATTCAAACCCTTCCCCATTTCATTCAGAATAGCACTCCAGTCCTAAGATCAGCACTAGGGAGGCTGAGTACCAGGCAGCAAGAACATATAACACGCAAACACACACCTATATGGGCTAGTGCTCAGGGTTGCGGTGCTTGCTTGCCCAGTATAGGCAAAGCCTTGGGTTTCAACCTGAGCACTAGTTGGGGAGACATCATCAGTATGAAGTAAGGCCTTGCACTATTGCCCCCTGGAGTGCTACTTAACTTTTTTTTTTAAAGATTTTTTTTAAAAAAAGCTTTATTTATTTATTTATTTATTTATTTATTTATTTACTGTCTGTAAGTACACTGTTGCTCTTCTCAGACATCAGATCCCATTACAGATGGTTGTGAGCCACCATGTGGTTGCTGGGTATTGAACTCGGGTACTCTGGAAGAACAGAGCCATCCCTGCAGTGAGTGTTACTTAGCAAGGTGCCTGGCATGTTCTCAATTCAAGGGCTGCTTCCTGCTGGCATCTCCCCTTCACGTGTTTATGTGGCTCTTGCTTGCTTTCTGAGAACTGCTTTCTCCAAACAGCACCTTCTCAGCCAACTTGGAGCACAATCACTCAAAGGGCTTGAGGACAAAACCACTGAGGTGCTCTGAAGAAGAAGGGACTCGGCTGGAGTGTCTTCCGATTTCAGCAGCAGGTTGGGAGAGACTGTCCAGCCTGCCTGACTGTAAGTTTCAGGCTAGCCTTCCCTGCCCCCTGTGCATATCACACGAGCACTTCTCTCTCCTCTTTTCTCTCTTTCTCCACTGTCCTGTCATCATCTCTTCCTCCCTTCCTCTTTCCTTTCTCTACCTCTCCATTGGTGGAATCTCTCTGAAAACAAAAAACAAAAAACAAAAAACAAAGCAAAAACCAAAACCAAACCTTGGGTAACTCGGATTTGGCTGATCTGGAAGTGCCATGCCCTTGGTGTGTTTGACAGAAAAACAGCCTTTATTGAAAGTGTTTTGCCTGGCCCCTTCTTTTATTCTAGATATGACGGAATGCTAAAGATGTGACGGCAGCTCCGAGCTCAGCGGGCTGTGGAGATTGCTCAGTGCTTAAGCCATTCCACAGGCAAGCAGGCGGATAAGAATTTAGAATCCCAGAACCCACGAGGATGCTGGCTGAGTGTTGCAGCTCACCTGTAACTTCATGTGAATCTCCTCAGAAAGGAGAGGCAGGGCAGCTTCAGAACACACTTCCTAGGAATACTAGCCATATCTGGGAGTTCTGGGTTTGATTGGGAGGCCCTGACTTGATGAAGAAAGGTGGAAGGGCCATCGATGATGACCCCTGAGATCACTTAGCCTTCCACAGTCATGTCCACCCATACACATGCAAACACTACATACACTGGTAAAGGGGAAAAAGCAAAACAACGTCCCCCTCAAGGACACAGATAACTATCAGTATCTGTAACGTCCAGGAGGTACCTTGTGTAAAGCTGTGGTCCAGGGCTACTTGTTGAGCCCATCTATGTGCAGGGAGGTTTGCTTTTAGTAAATATTCTGGGCTGCTGGCTGCAAACCAAAGTGAGGAATAAAGCCTAAAATAAAAGCAGGCCTGGTCTACGCTGACCTCACTGTCCATACTTTGTGCTATCTATCTGCTTTTCTGTTTTCAGTCTTGGGGATATCAATATCACTGGAGTGTGTGTGTGTGTGTGTGTGTGTGTGTGTGTGATCTCATATCTCCTAAAGACAAGAGGGAGGTTTAACTCTCACAGATTCTTGAAAAACCTCTAGATTGTCTTCTCTGAAACCTACCAGGTTGTCTTCTCTGACTCTTAGACACGAGACTGCCTGCTTTGCCTCAGCCTTTGAGGCCTGGTTCCTGCAACCTTGACTAGGAGCTTTGAAGGGAATGGAGAAAGGACAGACAGAAACACTTGTGCAATGAAGCTGGGATCAGGTTGGGTTTTCTTTTCTTTTCTTTTTTTTTTTTTTTTTTTTTTGGTTTTTCGAGACAGGGTTTCTCTCTACAGCCCTGGCTGTCCTGGAACTCACTTTGTAGACCAGGCTGGCCCCGAACTCAGAAATCTGTCTGCCTCTGCCTCCCGAGTGCTGGGATTAAAGGAGTACAACACCATGCCTGGCAGGTTGGGTCTTCTAACTGCTAAGGCTTCCTGGAATATCAGCCTGTTTATTAGATAGAACACATGGGGAGGTTAGCAAATCTTTGGTAGGGTGTCTTTGTAGGGATTCAGTCTCAGGTTCTAGACGTGGCCAGGAGGAAACCAGGATTGCTTATCTTTGTATCACTGGTCAATGTTCATAAATCCTCATCCTTGGACCTTCCCCCAAAAGCTTTGCCATCCCTCTCAAGCCTGGTTATATGGGCAACAGTTTTGCCAGTTTACCATAGGCCAACTAGTTTCTGAGTCCTTAACATGCTGTGCCTATGTCAAAATATACATTTGCTCAGGACTTCACCCACTCAGGGTTTCCCTACATTGCCCCATTTTCAGGATTTTCCCCAATAAAACTTAGGAGGCTAGAGCAGTGGTGGGTTCAAGGCAAGCCTGCTTACAAAGACTTGGGCAAAAAAGAAAGAAGAGAAGAGAAGAGAAGAGAAGAGAAGAGAAGAGAAGAGAAGAGAAGAGAAGAGAAGACTTAGCTTTTCCAAAGCACAGCAAGTGTATTTATACCACATTGACCCCTGCCTTTTTTTTCCTGGAATTATCTTTCCTGAGGTGGCTGGAGGTAACTTGATAATAGAGTCTAAAGCTCACACTTACCCTTTGACAAAGCACTGTGCTGGATATGGGTAGGTGTGTGTGTTCTTCCCTCTCTTTGCTTTGACATTTTCCATGCTCCCATGGATTTCCTAGTCTTTCTAGCTATCTCAGAGTAGTTATCATCCGTTGAGTCCACTGTGGGTGCCACTGAGATGCTCAGTGAGTGGGTAAAGGTTCTGGCCTCTAAGCCTGACAAGCAGCGTTCAGTCCCTGGGACCCACGAAGGCAAACACCGGCTCTCACATAGTTTGTGTTTTGACCTTCACACATTTGCCTCGCCCCCCCCCCCCCCCCCCCCCCCCCCCCCCCCCCCCCCCCCGCCCCCAGCTCAGTGGCTGAGCGATTGTGCTGAACATGCAGAACCCGGGGTTTACTCCTTAGTACAAGAAGATAAGTAAATAGCTAAAAAGAAACACAATTGAAACAGTTCACCCATTTGAAGAGTACAATCCAATGTTCTGTTTGTTTGTATGTATTTTCTCAGTGGTCAGGTTTAGAACATTTAAATAATCTTGTAAAGAGACCTTTCCCAGGCAGACTAGTGCACACCTTTAATCTCAGCACTTATGAGGAGGATCTCTCTCTCTCTCCTCTCTCTCCCTCTCCCTCTCTCTCTCTCTCTCTCTCTCTCTTGTCTCCAGAGCAAATCCCAGGGCAGCCAGGGCTATATAGAGAAACCTCATCTTGAAAATCCAAACCAACCAACCAACCAACCAACCAACCAACCAACCAACCAACCAAAAACCAGTATTATTATGCATGTGCACAGAATGGTTTGTGTGTGTGCATTGCGTGTGCATGAGCCTTTACCTGCTGAGCCATCTCACTAGCCTGTCGGTTTGTTTTAAATTTAAATCTCAAAGTATGCTTCCTTAAACTAAGCCCACTTACCATTGCTGGCTCTTGGAGGTAATTTTTACATAATAAAAATGCGTGCACTGTATATTTATATATTTATTTTTATAAAAAATCTCATCATATGGTTCAGACTCACCAAATAGCTTAATCTGCCCTTAAACGTGCATTCCTTCTACCCCAGGCTCTCAGCTTTGATTACAGGTCTGCAACACCATGGTCAACTGCAGTGTATAGTTTTAAAATTTTTTTTAGGTATATAAACTATTTATTAACAGCAAAGGCCCAGAAACTCATTTCTTCTTGAATACACCCACAGCACGGCCCCCGCAGCCAGTGGTCTTGGTGTGCTGACCATGGATACGAAGGCCCCAAAAGTAGAGCAGCCCCCTATGGGCTCAAATTTTCTTCAGCTGCTCCAGGTCCTCAAGCAGGTTATTGTCTAGACCATTGGCCAGAACCTGGCTGTACTTCCCATTTTTCCCATCCTTCTGCCTATTCAAGAACTAGTATGGGGGGCTGGTGAGATGGCTCAGCAGCTAAGAGCACTGACTGCTCTTCCAAAGGTCCTGAGTTCAAATCCCAGCAACCACATGGTGGCTTACAACCATCTGTAATGAGATCTGACACTCTTCTGGTGTGTCTGAAGACAACTACGGTACTTATGTATAATAGTAAATCTTTTGTGCAGGAGCAAGCAGGGACTGAGCGAGCCAGAGCGAGCGGGGTTGACTGGAGCGAGCAGAGGTCCTAAAATTCAATTCCCAACAACCACACGAGGGCTCACAACCATCTGCACAGCTACAGCGTACTCACATAATAAAATAAATAAATAAATCTTAAAAAAAAAAAGAACCAGTCTGGGATCTTGTACTGTTGTGGGTTCTGCATGATGGTGATACATGTTCCACACCATCCTCCGTGAGCTCTCCAGCCCTCTTGATGAGGTCAATGTCTGTTCTCCTCAACACCACATGAGCATAGCTCTACCCTTAATGGCAGTGATGGCGAAGGCTATTTTCTGCTGCCCATCGATGTTGGTGTTGAGTACTGGCAAAATGTGCTGGAACGTCCCAAGGATCACTAGAGACATGGCGGCATGGTAGGCCTCCTGTGGAAGAGCTAGTTTTTTAAATTTATTCTTGTGTGTCTGAATGTGTCATTCTCGGGGAACAATACCTTTTTGAAGACATACCTCACCTGCCTATGGCGCTCAGCAGGTAGGCTAGCTGGGCTGGCCAGTGAGACTAATGGATTGTTCTGTCTCTGCTTCTTCAGTAAGGGATGATAAGTGTGATAGCATGCCCAGAAGTTGTTTTTATAAACTTTTATTTTATATATATATATACATATACACTGTTGCTGTCGTCAGACACTCTAGAAGAGGACATCAGATCTCTCATTACGAATGATTATGAGCCACCATGTGGTTGCTGGGATTTGAAGTCAGGATCTCTGGAAGGGCAGTCAGTGTTCTTAACTCCTGAGCCATTTCTCCTGCCCTTGTTATTTATTTATTTATTTATTTATTTATTTATTTATTTATTTATTTAAAATGTGGGTTCTGAGGACCTATGGACTGACCTGCCTCTCTCAGTTGCAGTATAGTTTTCAAAGGGCAATTCTATAAGCTAACTTACCTGTAATTTCTAGAAAATCAAGTGATTCATATCCTTTTAAGGGAGTATGTTTCAGAGACAATTCCAAAACAAATGTGTGAGAGACTAGGACGGTGCCTAGATGGGCTCCAGCTTCTGGCCTTGTCTGTCCGTCATACATCTTTCTAAATGTCTGTGCCATCCTCCCTGTATCCCTGATGTTTCAAATTCGACCTTGACTCACAGTATTCCATCCACTGCCCTCCCCCGAGCCCCCCTCCCTTATGCTGTTTGACCAGTGGCCTCCCTTAGGTGGCCTTCACCTACGCTTTCAGGACTCACTCAATCTGCAGATGGCACTCCCAGAAAGCTAGTGAGAGTCACCTGCGGAGAGTGCCAAGAGAGTCTGACTGATTCTAGGAAGGGCAAAGAAAGGCACTCTGGAACTCCAGCCAGCAAATGGAAGCCACAGCTCCTCTCTTTGGACCCTGGGAGTGAAGACAAGAAAACAAAGTCACTGCAGAGAACTAAAGTGCTTGGGACTGGAGCAGTTTCCCCAGTAGTCAGCATTAATCAGGGTAAACGTTAGAGTGGAATAATGTGGAATTCAATAGAAATGTACATTCCATCCACCGGGAGCCAGATGGCTTCATCACAGCTGATGTTATTACAATGGATACAAAAGGAATTAATGATTCACCAGTTCGTTCCTTTCCTCCCTTCCCCCCACACCTTTTCTTCAGCTTTAACAAACTGGTCTGGAGCCAACTGCGACATCAGTTTAGTAATGACTTTAAGCACCATTTCTGCTGCTATCATGGCAATTTAAATTGTCACTTTCTATTAAAAGGTCTACCTCAGAGTGGTTTTAAGTGAAAGCGTTCCACACTGACAGTGCAATTAAACAAGAAAAAAATTCCTTTCTTGGGATGTCATTGCAAACACATTTTAAATAAGGGTTCAGCAGTGCCTTGCTAATTTAAACTACTGTATTGCTTTCTATTAAAGAATAGAAACCGAGTTGAGATTTCTCCCCATTTTCCTACTATGTGACACTTTGAATTGGCATCATGTCCCAGTCAAAGTCCTGATGTACCTATGGGGTACCTGAATCTAAAAAGTATCTCTCCTGAGGCAGGCATTAGACAGAAATGGTTTTCCCCGTGTGAAGGGGATAGGCGTTACCGTGTCCAGGCATTTGTTTTTAGAGTTGCCCTTTTCTGATCCAGCACACCCTCTCCCACACACTTCCACTGGTTAATCAGGGTGAGGAGTTTCAGTTGCAAGGCAGACTGCCTTACTAAAGTGATAACTCTCAGCTTTTTTTTTTTTCAAGGACAATTAGAAAGTGTAGTGCAGACAATAATTCTGAGCAGAGGTGTGCGAGTCTGTCTTCTCCCTCTCTCCCCTGAGTTTCGATCTTCAGGCGGTTTGTCCATTTCCCCAACCTCTTCTTCAATTGAGCCAAGGAAAGACACTTCAGACACTTTAGTCTTTGCATTTTAACACATAAATGGAAACAGAGCCCAAATGTTGAACGAGCCAGTACAAAATAACACGTTTTGCCCACCTCATTTGTCTTCTGGACTCCTGTAGCCCCAATAGTCCATAATTCCTAGGCATTTGGCTTAGATAGATTCCAGCTATCAGAGAGAATAACACAATTACATTCTTAGATGTTGGTGCCTTAAATTAGAAGTTGAGGAATATTTGAACAGCAGGAATGGCGGGCATTTTATTTTAATGGTCTTGAAGTGTTTCCAGTCTTTCTGACAGAACTTTATGTCATGAGCAATAGCCCTGTTCTCAAGCACATTAGGCCAGAAGTAAACGAGGCACGACACTTAAGTTGCTTCTGTACGTTCTCAATTGGTATCGTTATGGCTCTGAAGGACACCGAGATAGCATCTTGAGAAAAGTGTCCCGATGATGGGTATCGAGATGCAATTTTTTATGTCTACACAATTACATTTCTCACTCCGCCATATTCCACACTTGACTGCCAGGAGAAAAAAAAAGATGATCGATGTAAACCCAGTCCTCACAAGAATAATACATAAGCTGCTGGAATCGAAACTCATTTCATTTTACAAATTAGGCAAACTTTCTGGCAGTCCCATTCTCATTTTCTTCTTTTCTGTTAACATAACAGGCATTTGTATTTAACCCGAGGGCAGGTGGAAACAGAAAAAAAAAATGGCCTGTTGATTTGGGGACTGATGGAGGTCAGGAAGGGGTCACCTCAAAAAGAAGTATTACCTCTTGAAAGGTAGAGGTGGAGGGGAGAAGAGAGGCCACAGAAACTTTCTTTGCAATGAATAACATGGAAAATGGAGAAATCGATTAAAGTGTGGAGTGGGACATATGAAAAAGTATGTACAAGGGACCAAGCAAGGACAGCTTGTGCCTTTGCTATTGTTAGTTGGCTCCAAATGACAGGAATCTCTTCTGTTGCATTGGATTGTGTGTGTGTGTGGGGTGTTTCAGGGCTGGAAACTTTGGCAGAGTCCTTGCTTGACCTTCTTTAACTTCCTGGTAGCCATCAGCACCTCTCTTTAGCTTGTGGCTGCAGCCCTCCAACTGTGGCTTCTGTGTGTACAGAGCCTCCTTTTTGTGGTGTGTGTGTGTGTGTGTGTGTGTGTGTGTGTGTGTGTGTGTGTGTATGTGTGTGTGTGTGCACGTGTGCACATGAGTGCGTGTATACCCCCTCTCCTTTTTATCATTTTTTCCAGTGCTGGGGACCTTTTGCATGTTTGACAAGCACTCTACTAGTGAACTGCATTCCCAACCCCAGGCTATAGGATTGTTCTTTCCCTTCCCTTTCCTTCCTCCTCCCCCTTTCTCCTTCCTCCTCTCCCCTTCCGCATTCTTTTCTCCCTTCCTCCCTTCGTCATGTGAAAATGTCACTTTGTACTTTAAATAACTGCCCATTTCATCAGCCCTGGAAGATAGCTCTCTCGTTTCTTTTTTAAAAAGTTACACTTCCCAGTCTGTAGGTTGTTGCTTTGCCCTATTGGCTATGTCCTTTGCCTTACGGAGGCTTTCCAGTTTCATGAGATCCCATATATCAAGGCCTGACACTGTTACTGAGGCTATGGAGCTCTCACAAAAAGGGATCTATCATGACTGCCCTCAGAAAGACCCAACAAACAGCTGTGAGAGTCAGATGCAGCTATTTGCACCCAACCAATGGGCAGAAGCAGTTGACCCCTGTTGAATTAGGGAAGGCTGAAAGAAGCTGAGGAGAAGGGTGATCCTGCAGGAGGGCCAGCACTCTCAATTAATCTGGACCCCCGAGATCTCTCCAACACTGGACCACCAAGCAGACAGCATACACCAGCTGATATGAGGCCCCCAACACAGTACACAATACAGTAGAGGACTTCCGGGACTGTGTTCATTCAGAGATGATGCACCTAATCCTCAAGAGACTAGAGGCCCAAGGGAGTTTAGAGGTCAGGTGGGGTTGGGGGTGGGAACATCCATGTGGAGACTGGGTGGGGTGGGGAGGAGGTGTGGGATGTGGACCAGGAGGGGGATAAATTCTGGAGTGTAAAAAAAGATTAAATAAAAAAATAGAAAAAGAATAAAACAATGAAATTAACCAAAATAAAAAAGTTATACTTATTTATTCATATGTACATATGCATGCAGGTGCCACAGTGCATGTGTGAAGGTCAGAGTACAACTTGGAGGAGTCAGATCTCTTCTTCTATTATGTGATGTGGGGCTATAAGATTGAGTCTTAGCTTACCGGGGATTCCCCCACCCCCACCCCACCCCCCACCCCCGTGAACAACAAGGAGCCTGGGATCTATGCAAAAGCAAGAGGAATTTATTGTTCCAGTGTGCTGGGGTTGCCATCCTGCACTGGAAGGAGAGGTGGGGGATCGCAGGCAGCCCGTTCAGCCAGTTTTTTTTTTCCCAGCTCAGAATTACTTTTATTTTTTTTTAATTTTAAGGCATTTTTATTAGATATTTTCTTCATTTACATTTCAAATGCTATTCCCAAAGCCACCTATACCCTCCCCCTGCCCCGCTCCCCAACCCACCCACTCCCGCTTCCTGGCCCTGGCATTCCCCTGTACTGGGACATATGATCTTCGCAAGACCAAGGGCCTCTCCTCCCATTGAAGGCCAACTAGGCCATCCTCTGCTACATAGGCAGCTAGAGACACAGCTCTGGGGGTACTGGTAGTTCATATTGTTGTTCCTCCTATAGGATTGCAGATCCCTTTAGCTCCTTGGGTACTTTCTCTAGCTCCTTCATTAGGGGCCCTGTGTTCCATCCAATAGCTGACTGTGAACATCCACTTCTGTATTTGCCAGGCATTGGCATAGCCTCACAAGAGAGAGTTATGTCAGGGTCCTGTCAGACACATGATATGCACTCACTGATAAGCGGATATTAGCCCAGAAACTTAGAATATCCAAGGTACAATTTGCAAAACACATGAAACTCAAGAAGGAAGACCAAAGTGTGGATACTTTGCTCCTTCTTAGAATGGGGAACAAAATACCCATGGAAGGAGTTACAGAGACAAAGCTTGGAGCTGAGACGGAAGGAAAGACCATCCAGAGACTGTCCCACCCAGGGATCCATCCCATAAACAACCACCAAACCCAGACACTATTGCATATGCCAGCAAGATTTTTGTACAGCTTTCAGAGGTAGAATAGAGCAACAGCCACTAGGCACAATGTGACTGGCAGTACAGTGTGACTTTTAAACTGATTGCTCCTTAGGGAATAAAGTAGCAAGGGTTTTCCTTGTCTGTGGGGGCAAATGGTTGGTCCGCCCTGAGGAATGTGTTTGCTTGCTCTGGGCTTCCCTCATCTGCAGCCCCACCCGCAGGTTGGTCCCCCACCCCCCCCACCCCGTAGTCTGAGGAATGTAATTAGCCTCTCCCTTCCAGAGGAGAGGTGCCTATGTGCTCTCTGACCTTTCTCTTCCAGGGGGGGAGGGATGCCTATGTGCTCTATGACCTTTCTCTTCCAGGATGGGAGGGGTCTGGTGGAATTTTACAAAGGTTCTGAGCTGACCTCATCACTACCTAGGGATTGAACTCATGTTGGTAAAGCTCAGCAACAAACACCTTTTCCTGTTGAGCCATCTCAGGCTTTGTCCTTCTACTTTCTATGTCGATGAATCTGACTTCTCCTGAGCCCTCATATAAGGAATGCTAACATCTCATTTTTTATAATAAAAAAAAAATCAAGCTACATAGAGCCAATTACGAGGCAGAAACCAAAGTTTGAAACATTAGGCTACAGAGCCAGATTTTGAAAATACATATTATTTTACATGTATGGGTGTTTGTCTGCATGTTTGTGCACTGGTGTGTGTGTGTATGTATCTGGTGCCCTCAGAGGCCCAAAGAGGGCACTGGATCCCCTGGGGCTGGAGTCACAGGCAGTTGTGAGCTGCCATGTGGGTGCTGGGAATTGAACTCAGGTCCTCTGGAAGAGCAGCCAATGCTGTTAAGCACTGAACCATCTCGATCCAGCCCTTAAAGTCAGAATATTAACTACTATACACATTTTTTCCCCGAACAGGCTCATTGTTGTAACTTACACGATATCATTCCACAAAAACTTAAAACCTCACACCCAAAGTTCAACCATTTTTCAAAATTCAAATATATGGATGGCTCTGTTTCTACAGAGTCAAACACCTGTGGGCAGATGATGTTTCATGAAGTTGAGCACCAGGACAGGGAACCAGGCTGCTCTCAGATAACACTGTAATCATCTGAGTTTGCTGTATGAGCAACCGAGTGAGATTGATCAGGTAATGGAAGAACCGCCTGGTGGCTGAGTCAGTTGGTTTGAAAAGGCAACAACTTCAAACAACCCATTAAGCTTCCAGTACTAATAAATGTGTGCTGCTTCCTCCTCCTCTTCTTCCTCTCCCTCCCCTTCTTCTTATGAGACAGGGTCTCAGTTTGTAGCTTAGCTGCCCTGGAACTCATTATGTTGAGTAGGCTGGTCTTGAACTCACAAAGATCCTCCCTTTTCTGCTTCCCCAAGAGCTCTAGGTTCCGATGCACCACCATATCCAGAAATATGTGCTTATTATTATTATTATTATTATTATTATTATTATTATTATTATTATTATTTGGTTTTGGTTTTTCGAGACAGGGTTTCTCTTTATAGCCTTGGCTGTCCTGGAACTCACTTTGTAGACCAGGCTGGCCTCGAACTCAGAAATCCGCCTGCCTCTGCCTCCCGAGTACTGGGATTAAAGGCATGCACCACCACGCCCGGCTATATGCTTATTCTTAATGCAACTCTCCTTTTGGAAATAATGCATCATGCTTTGATGCTTAAAATATACCTATTCTTTCCTTGAACAGATTCAAATACTTTTCCTTTTCTCTTCCTTCTCTTCTATAGGACCAGTTTAACACTTTACATTTTCCAGGAACTCATGATTCAGCTCCAAGCCTAAGGCACCCAGGAGGATCCGAAATTCAGAATCTATCAGAAAATGTGAGCAGCAGAGATGTAACAACTCAGAATTATCGCACATGTATCTGTGCATGCTTTTGTGTGTGTATGTTTGTGTGTGTGTGTACAGAGGACAGGGTATCTAAGTCTCTACTATACAGTAAGAAATTCTTGTTTGGGCTAACTTAGCTCAAGTTAATTTTTGATTCTTGTACTTATGACTGAATTTGAAAATTAACATACATTCTGAGAGTGATGTGGGGATAAATATGTCAGCAGCAGCTCATAGACACAGTAAAAGGGAAAACTTGTCAACCCTGGTCACTCAGAGAGAGTGACCTCCAAAATGTACTGCTCAAATTTATCCTCCTGCTCCATTCCCAGTTCTTCATTTAAGTGATACAAATATTTGTTGTCAGCTGGAGAGCTAGCTCCATTGCTGTGAAGAAACACCACAACTAAGGCAACTCTTATAAAGGACAGAGGCTTGCTCAGAGTTTTGGTTTTTTTTTAAGATTTATTTATTACATGTAAATACACTGTAGCTGCCTTCAGACACTCCAAGAGAGTGCCAGATCTGATGGTTGTGATCCACCATGTGGTTGCTGGGAATTGAAGTCAGGACCTTAGGAAGAACAGTCAGTGCTCTTAATCGCTGTGCAATCTCTCCAGTCCCTTTCTCAGAGTTTTAAAGGCTTAGCCTATTATCATCATGTCGAGGAGCATGGTGGCAGGCTGGAGAAATAGCTGAGAGCTTTACCTCCTGCTCATCAGGCAGCAGGCAGCAGGCAGCAGGCAGCAGGCAGCAGGCAGCAGGCAGCAGGCAGCAGGCAGCAGGCAGCAGGCAGCAGGCAGCAGGCAGCAGGCAGCAGGCAGCAGGCAGCAGGCAGGGGGATTGTGGAGGGAGACAGAGACACATAGAGATAGACAGACAGACAGAAACAGAGACTGGGCCTGGCAACACACTTGCTCCAACAAGGCCATGTCTACTCCAACAATGCCATACCTTCTAATCCTTCATGGACAGCCTCTCAACTGGGGTCTAAGCATTCAAATATATGAGCTTGTGGGCGCTGATCTCATTTGAACCAGCATAGCTTACAACGAAGCATCAGATGTTTCATGTCTTACTATAGTGTGTCAGGGATGCTCTTATGGCTATGAGTACATACACCTAGAAATAAGGTGAAATTCTCTTCTCCATGGACTCTCAAACCTAGTGGAGGGAGACAGAATACAAATAAGTGGAGGTTGTGGTCATTTAAGGTACCAGAGAGAGGGTATTTCAGGTTGAAAGAGCAGCTCTGAGTGGGGCAGCTTGCTCAAGACAGGGACAGACAGCCAGTCCCTGGGAGAGGCAGAAAGAGAGGTATGGGCAATGCATGTTTTTGGTATAAGTCATAACAGCAGGAAGGTTTTTTTTTTTTAGGTCATAGCTAATAGTTGGTATATTTACTACATGGGAAATGAGAAACTATTGAAAGACATTCAAGAGAAAAGTGGTCCATAATTCACTTCTTCTTTACAGGGCCCTCCAGCCCATCTGGAACCTCAGCTTTAGTGGGGCAGAGGTCACAAGAGTTAAGTCTGAGGTCAGATTGGATACTTGTCGAGAACTTGTTTTGAGCAAAACAAAAGGACATAATTTTTTAAAAAATTCCTCTGGCTGCTGGGTGTGAACTGGTTCAAATGCAGCCAGGCCTGAAGTGAGGTCAATGCAAGTGAGAGGTAACGGCCATATTAAGGTGGGAGGCAAGAAGCACATAGAATGGGTAGAATGCCATGGGTGTGGGGAGAAGCTGGGGGATGCAAGCTAGGAGTTACAGATTGGATGAATGAACAGTGGGGAAGCAAGAGCCTAACTGTGTGGTGTTAGGGAAGAAAACAACCAAGGATGTGGCCATTGTTAGCTCAGTCAGAGTATAGATCTGGGGGCATCTTTTTTTTTGAAGCTGGGCTATTGGGATTGTTCATTTAAGGCTCCTATTTCCTGTGGGGCTGGCTGAGGTGAGACAGGCAGGACCATAATTTATTTAAACAGATGAAGAGGTATTGGTTTAAGAAGTCAGTGCTTTGGGCTAGTCTGATCTACCTTTGGTGGACTTTGATCTCAAAGAGATGGTGTGGACTGAACACTAGTTTTCTATCTCCGGGGGGGGGGTAGGTGGGGAGATGTGGAGTGTGGAAGGAAGAGGATGGGGGGGTGAAAGGGGGGAAGGGTCAGAGAAGGGAAGGAATGGAGGAGAGGGAAGAGGAAGACAGGGAGAAGTGCAGAAGTGACCATGAAGCTTGTCCAAGATGGTTTGTGATGAGCTAAGCCTCTCCAATGGAAGGGAGTGAAATTCTACTTAAAAGGCCGTTACAAAAGTGAGTTTACAGTTATAAAAGTGACTTACAGCAGGTACCCATGAGACTGTGCGTGCCCCACACATTACATGTTGCTTTCAAGGCTTGTCTGTGGCCGTGATTTTTGTAAGGCAGTGACTCTGATCCAGGCTGCATATTGAAAAACCCCTCCCTAGGCTTCATTGGACAGCTGGAGCAAAACTTGTGGCACTGGATTTGTGTGTTACTAGGGCTCCCTCCTCCTGAGAGCTCTCTTTAGATGACACCCATGGAGAGCTGTGGTGAGGAAACCAGTGGTCAGAAAGCAATTTAAACACAGCTCGTGACATTTAATAATGGCTGCTTTGATTAGCCGTTAGCCTTGAAGCAATGATCCCACACTAAGCATAGCTCCTGTCCAGAAAAGGACACTTTGTCTTGATTTTTTTGAGTGCTTTTTCATGCCACACGGTACAAAATGTGACCATCACTCAATGCCAAGTTTTCATAAGGAAAGTGCGCCCTAAAGCAAAACTCACCGGCCAATTCATACCCAAATTACCAAGGACACGTAAATGTCTGACTTTTCAACAGATGGGGCCTCCTGGAGATGGGAGGCACCACAGGACTGTAACAATTGTCACCGGTTTCCTCACCACTGTTGTCAAATGGCACTCCCCCAAGACTGGCTCATCTGGACCCCCTCAGTGACTTGTGAAGTTCGGCTTAGGTGACAAACCCTGTGGTTGTTGGAGTATGAACTCTGTTGACTAAGAAAAAGGGAGGAAGTAAGTCATTAACTAGCACCTACCCAGCTCCTGGCCTGTGGTTTTTCTTTTTCTTTTTCTTTGTTTTATTTAAAAATTTTTTTTTAAAATTTTTTCTTCAAGAAAATGAAAAGCAGAAGACGCTGTCTGCCGTTCCAGGTCTCTGAAAGAAGATGCCAGATCCCAAGGACGAGCATTCAACAGCTGTTTTGGAGCCGATTGTGGGAACAAACAAAAGGCCCAGTTACACAGCATCCGCGGCTCGGCTCGGCAGGCAGTTCGTACACAGTGTACAGCAGGCGATCAGAGCCAAGGAAAGCTCGCCAAGAAAAGACAATGCAAAAGGCAGTAGCGGGGGTGGGCTGGGGAAATCAACATTAGGGTTTGCGATTCAAATGATACGTAAACTTGAGAAGAGACTTGCTTCGCTCTGGTAAGAAAGCCAAGGGAAGAAGTCTGCAGCCAGTGGCCCAGGAGATGTTTGCTCAAGTTCACCTCCTACCCAGAGACCTTCAAAATTTAGCCTATTATCAATGAGACACAGGAAAATAAAAGCACATTCTTTTGGTGGGCTGGTGTGAGTGTTCCTCCTAGAAGTTCGTAATTACTCTCTCCTCCTCCTCCTCCTTCCTTTTGATTCTTTTGCTTCTCTCTCTCCTCTCCCCAGCAATTCCTTCCTTCTCTATTTCCTCCCATTCTCCCTTCCTTCATCTCTTTCCTGTCTCCTCCTTCCCTCCCCTTCTCCCTTCCTCTTCTCCCCTCTCTTCCTCCTCCCCTCTCTCTCCTTCAAGCCTGTTCAGAGTAGAAGGTGCAATAGACCAGGGGTGGGCTGTGTGTGTGTGTGGGGGGAGAGCAGCAGCGATTGTGGTAGCTAACTATGAACAGAACTGCTTTAACATGAGACAAAGAAAGAATTCATGCTATACACCAGGGTGGGAGAGGAAAGGGAAAATTGAATAAGAAGAAAATGGAGGCAGCAGGCCCTGGGGAGATGTAGGTGTACTCTGTAAATCTTAGAACTTAAGCGAAATACGCGACAGTATGAACTCACACTGCAAAGAGGGCTAGGGCAATCTTGCGCAACAAGTGGGAACTGGCCTCATTTTTGGCAAGGGACGAAATCAAGGACACATGGAAGATGACAAATTAGGATGATGAAGTAGAGTTAGTAATTTGTAGACATTGGAGAGTGGGCTGGCAATCCTCATTGTGACAGTTGGGGTTTCTGCCAAGTTTACCTAACAACTCTCTGAAGACCGGAGACACTTCATCTGGGATGTATTTGCAAGGATTTGTGAAACATTATTTTGTTTTTGTTTTTTTGGGTTTTTTTGGTTGTTATTGTTGTGTTTTATTTGTTTTCAAATCTAAACTATGTGGCTGTGAAGCCATGAAGTGTCCTGTGTCGCCCCACCTCCACGGCTTTGAGATAGCACTTCACTCTATGACCTAGTCTACTTTCCTGGCCCACTTCCTACCTCAGCCTCCTCAGTGCGGGGAGTACAGGTGCGCAGAGCTGCATCCTTTCCTGCGCTTTTCACCGAGGGCTGTGCACTATAGTTTTGAGTCCTACCTGGAATGATGATCAAGTTTCT
This sequence comes from Mus minutoides, assembly GCA_902729485.2. Taxonomy (NCBI): domain Eukaryota; kingdom Metazoa; phylum Chordata; class Mammalia; order Rodentia; family Muridae; genus Mus; species Mus minutoides. The sequence continues at coordinate 662,328 of LR753371.1, forward strand.
ATAGTCCTTAATGCACACGTTACAATTCTGGCCTGCACCCAAGTGTCCACCTCCCAGGTTAGATGATAGCCTTCATCCTAGCAGCCACCACCAGTCCACCCACTCATTGATTCAGCAAGCCCACTGAGCACTTTCTATGTTTAAGACATTATCATTAGGACATACTATTCTAGGCACTTAGGGTAAATAATAGACAAAACAATCTTAATCTCAAGGGTCTCAGTCTGATGATGACTATAGTGGGTTGAATCGTGTCCTAGCCTAACTCCACCCCAAATCCAAGACCTAGTTCCTGATACTGATAAAATGCTAGAGTGAGATTATTTTGGATTTATGGGAGGGGATGTCAATCCAATGAAAACGTCTTTTTAAGAGATCGAAAAGAAGAAAGAGAAGCAATGGCCATGTGAAGATGGAGATAGAGAACTGTACGCTCGCTGGGTCAAGCCAAGGAGTGTGAGGGGTTGGCAGCTCCCACCAGAATTGAGGAAAGACGCATGATACTGGTTTTCCTCCAGGGCCTTCAGTGCTTTGATGAGTCAGGACAGGAGATGAAGCAAAAGAGGAAGCAATTAGAGAAGGTTTTGTGTTGGGGTAAAAAGGAAATACATGAATTTTGACATTCAGACAAGGTGGACCTAGGGATGTAGCTTATGCAGGGGTGCTTGCTTAGCACAGGGGAGGCTATAGTTTCAAGCCTTAGGCTGAAAGAGTAAAATAAAAACGGCCGTATCAGAATCAATCAGAGTGGTGTAATAAATTGGTTATATGGGTCCAGTCACCTCAGAATGTACTTCAAATAAAACATCCGTCTGGCTACTAAGGAAGGGAACAGCACCCTCTTCTAGGAAATACAAAACTGCTAATCGAATTTGTCCTCGTTTGGTTGCTTTTTTTTGTGAGCAGTGTGCAGTCCAGGCCTGTCTCAAGCTCACGATCCTACTGCCTCAGTGTCCCACATGCTGGGACAACAAACATGCACCCCCACACTTGTCTCATTACACAGTTAAAAGAGGATTTATTTTTATTCCAGAATTGGCAGAGGTGGGAAAAATCTCTGTGAGTTTGAGGCCATCCTGGTTTGCATTTCCAGTTCAGTCAGAGTTGAATATATGAAGTGGAAACTTAAGGGTTCTCTGGAAAGTTGGTTGGATGGTGTTCTCCTAAAACAAGCACACGAAAGGACAGGTGATGGAGGAGTCTTTGCTATTCTTTGGGCTTGCTGGTGCAACTAGCTGTGCAATCTTTGTGAGTCTCGTGTCTTCACTGATCTTCGCTTCCCTGAGAGAGGCACAGCCGAGACCTTCTCCTGGTGTCCCTCCAGGTCCCTCCTGCTCACTGGAGCCCCAAAGCTGAGGCCTGGCTGTCTCTGCTAGGTTGTGTCACCTCTGTTGCTAATCCAACTCTACCGAACTGGACTGCTGGTGTATCCATAATGTGTTTGCAAAGGGATCAAGCTGCCACTACTAACCTGTGAACTGAACTACCAATTTCCAGACAACATAGATGGGAGTTGCTCCAAAGAACCTTTCTAAACAGGTCCACCTCCTCACATTGGGTATCACCTACAATTTTAATTTTTTCAAACCCTATTTTTAAAAAAAGATTTATTTATTTATTATATGTAAGTACAATGTAGCTGTCTTCAGATACCCTAGAAGAGGGCATCAGATCTCATTACGGATGGTTGTGAGCCACCATGTGGTTGCTGGGAATTGAACTCAGGACCTTTGGAAGAGCAGTCAGTGCTCTTAACCACTGAGCCATCTCCCCAGCCCTCAAACCCTATTTTAAATGATGGATCTTAAATGCTTTAACCTACTTTGTAGCCCACTGCCCACCAGAGTTAGTGGAAAAGAAAGTGAAGACAAGAGTTGCTTCAAAAAAAGAAAAACCTTTCTAAACAGGTCCACTTTCCCTGTATCCTTTCTTTTCCACTACCTCTGGTGGGTTACAAAAAAAGATTAAAGCACTTAAAAACCATCGTTAAAAATAAAATAAAAAATTAAAATTACATTTACATGTACATGGTCTGTGTATGTGTGAGCTTGCATGCGTGCATGTGTCCTTCCACGCTAGCTACATGTGTGCAGGAGCCTGAGGAAGGCACACAAGGATGTCAGATCCTCGTGAGCTTGAGTTTCGGGCAGGTGTGATGTGGGTGTTGGGAACCAAACACTGTCCTCCAGGAGAGGAGCAAGTGCTCTTAACTGTTGAGCCTTCTCTCTAGCCTATCACAAAACAGTTTGAAAACAATTCTATTAAGACACACTTGACATACTTAGAACTGCTCATATGAATGTCTATAATTCGATGAGTTTGCTCGCACACAGGCAAACCTCCACAATGCCATCATTACCATCAAGGTAATAGACACACTCAACACCTCTCAAAGTCTCGTTGTACCCATTTGTTTTTGTCTGCTTTGTTTTATGGCAAAAATATGTACCACAGAATCTACTGTGTTAACAGATTTTTTTGAGTGTAGAATGCCATCTCACTAAGCATTAATTTGGTTGCAGCTCTTTAGAGTTTATCCATTTAGTGTAACCGAGGCCATCCCTTTGGCAGCAGCTCTCCACTTCCCTTGCTTCCAGATCCCTCCATGCACATTTATTAATTATGTCGGCTCTACTCTGTGTGAACTGCCAAAGCAAATAATTAGAGAGTTGTGGCATTTACCTGTCTCTGTCTGGTACCTTGCTATTTCCATACAAGTTGGTGAATTGGGGTTTTGGAGAAATGGCTCTGTGGATAAAAGCGATCCATGGCTGCTCTTCAAGAGGACCGGGGTTTGATTCCTAGCACCCATCTGGTGACTAACAATGCCTGTAACTGCATTGCAGGAGACATGACACACACAGGCAAAATACCTGGACACTTAAAACAAAAACAAATTTTAAAACAAGTTGGTGATTGGCTCTCCAGGGAATCTCTAGGGATTCTCTAGCATTTATCATCAAATTAAGTGGCTTGAAATGTTTTATTCTATTATATTTCTGGAGACCAGAAGCCAAAGTCAAAGTATTCCAGGATTGGTTCTCTGACAGAAAATGGGTGCCATGCTTCTCCCTAGCTTCTGGTGATGTCTGACAGTCCTTGGAATTTCTTAGCTTACAGTTGCATAATTGTCAGTCACTATTACATTGTTGACTTTATGTTTCTTTTTCTTTCTTGAGACAGGGTCTCTCTTTGTAGACCAGGCTGGTCTTGAACTAGAAAAGATCTCCTTACCTCTGCCTCCTGAGGGCTGCCATTAAAGATGTGTGCTATAGCCCAGAAGACATCCTGCCCAGCACCATGTGTTGCAGGAGGGACAGAAAACACCCAGAGGTCTGGGTGCCCCTACGATGAGCAAGTAAGTGGGGGAGAGATGGGAGAAAAAAGAGACATGGAATGGTGTGCACACTGTAGAGAGGCTGAGCTGGAAACTGGAGGGTGGAGAGGGACAGCCTGATGTGAGTAGCCTGTGCTGCCACCAGAGGCTATGGTGAGGTCCTGGCCCATTGCTGCTTCTGAAGATCATGTGGGGCTCTGTGTCAATGTCTGTGGCCCATGTTACCACCAAAGGTCATTTGGACATCCCTGGTCTGGGCTGCTACCCTGTGTCATATCAATGTCTGTGGGCCGTGCCAAGCTGGCTCCACCCTTCACTGGTTGTAGCACTGTTGGAGTGTGGGCCCCAAAGTTTACCCAGGAACTAAGACAGAGAGCTGGTCCTGGTGATATGTCCCTGGGGGTGTGAGTGTGGGAGAGCTAGCTGGCTGACCAACTCAGCTACCACCCAGGCCCAGATCCAAGGATGAGCCACTTTGTCCGCCTGAGTATATAGTGTTTTCAAGGGCTTATCTTTGCCATAGCACAAGCCAGAGCCACCTGCCCGCCCCCTTTGGCTTTTCAAGATAGGGTTTCTCTGTAACAGACCTGGCTGTCCTGGAATTCTGCAGATCAGGTTGATCTCTAAATCACAGACATCTGCATTCCTTTGCCTCTGGAAAGCTCGATCCAGAATGCTGCAATTAAAGGTGTGGGCCACCACTGCTTGGCCAAAACCTTACTTTTTAATGGTAATCTTGTGTTCCATTATCTGGCCTTACCGGTTAAAAAAAGCCCAGTTGCTGAAAACTTGGGTTGCTTGGAGTTTTGAACTCCTGGGAATAATGCTGCCATAAACTTTTTTTTTTTTTTTAAGATTTATTTATTCATTTTATGTGAGCACACTGTTCTCTTCAGCTACACCAGAAAAGGATATCTGATCCCATTACAGATGGTTGTGAGCCACCATGTGGTTGCTGGGAATTGAACTCAGGACCTCTGGAAGAGCAGTCAGTGCTCTTAACCGCTGAGCCATCTTTCCAGTCCTGTCATAAAGTTTTATGACAAGATTTTGTGTGCACATGTTTTCAGTCTTCTTGGGTATACAGCTGGGTATCAGATTGCAGGATCATACGATAATTCTGTGTTGAACTTCTTTTTCATCACTGGAGATTGAACTAAGGTCTTTGTACATGCTAGGTGAACCCTCTCTCCCTAAACGTTCTTAGTTTCCTCATTTTAATCTGGGTCACTGTACACTTCTGCGGCCCAGGAAGAAAAAGTTTCAAACTCCCTTTCTTCTTCCCTACGTCCCTTTGTCCCTAAGCTTGTGCTTTACTCCTATGTCTCAGGCCTGACAGTGTGGATTTCAAGAGAACGGTGCTACTGTCTTCCTACTTTAGGCATCCTTAGTCAGGCAAGGAAGCAGTGAATTTATCTTCTTACACGTGTTACATCCTTACATGTCACTTCTTGTAAAACACAAACTGCAAAAAAAAAAAAAAAAAAACAAACATGCTAATGTTTAGTTTTTTCCTCCTTAAAATGAGACAATATCCTCTCTCTCTCTCTCGTTCTCTTTCTCTCTCTCTCTGTCTCTCTCTCATAGACATGAACACATGTACACGGAGAGCATACATAAAAAGAAAGATTAGCTTATTTTTTAAATTTAAAATATTATTTATTTATGAATGAATGTTTTGCCTGAATATGTATGTGTACCGTGTACCTGGTACCCACAGAAGTCAGAAGAGGGCATCAGGTCCTCTGGAGCTGGAATTATGGGTGGCTGTGAGTCGTTTGGGGATACTGGAAATCAAACCGGGTCCTCTGCAAGAGCACTGAGTGCTGTACGCTGAGCCATCTCTTCTGGCCCAGTGAAGAAATTTTATATATCAATTGTTGTGAAGGCTTGGGGTCAGGGGTACTTAAAATACTGGTTGGGTTCACAGTGTTTTTTTTTTTTTTCCTTTTCTCTTTTAGTGCTGGGGTAAACAAAGTAACAAATTGATGGGAACATGGGGAAGGGGACAAGAGGGGTGAAGCGAGGAGAAAAGAAAAGCAGATGTACATGTGGTATGTGTGTGCTTCCTCCCTCAGCGTGTCCAGATGCCACTGCACACCTGGCTGGAAGGATGAAGGGGAGTCCAGATAAGAACCTTTCCCAATGAGCTTCAAGTTACAGCAGATCAGGGACCACTTGATGGGCTGTGGATCTCAGCTTCTAATCCCCATATATGTGTTTATTTGGCATTTTTAATATGTGATAGTTATATGGGGGTGTGTGGGGCAGAGGTCAGGATATCACTTACACTGGGGCCTAGGAGAGGGGACTAAAAGGGTTTTAAGGGAGGTGATGGGTGATAAAAACAAAACAAAACAAAACGAAACAAAACATGTGACATGAAAATGGAAGGGGGACATGGAGGTAGAAGGGGACAACTGGGGACAAAAGGGATATGAGGAGGGCATAAGGAAATTTTTAAAAAAATTTAAAAATTAAATCTTATAAAGGCAACCTATTTTCTGGTTTTGAATGAGGGAACTCACATTTTCATTTGGAAGAAGTTTTTAGATTTCTTTTTTGTTGTTGTTGTTTTTTCGAGACAGGGTTTCTCTGTATAGCCCTGGCTGTCCTGGAACTCTGTAGACCAGGCTGGCCTCCAACTTAGAAATCTGCCTGCCTCTGCCTCCCAAGTGCTGGGATTAAAGGCGTGTGCCACCACCGCTCGGCAAGATTTTAGATTTATTTATATCATTTGATGTGTATGAGTATTTTGCCTGGATGTATGTATGTGCAGCACAGCTGTGCCTGCTGCCTCTGGTAGTCAGATTACCCCGGCACTGAAATTATGGTTATGAACTACCATGTGGGTGCTAGGATTGAACCTGGGTCCTCTGCAAAAGCAAAAATGCTGCTGAACTATCTCTACCTCTAACACAGTTTCATGTTTTACTGAGCTCAAGAAATCAAGTAGCTGGCTTCATGCCTGCTATGGGAGGGACTACTACATGCACATTTATGCGGAAGACATTGTGGATACAGAAAGGGATGGGGAACTGGGTCTTGGATCTAAGTTAGCACTTAATGCATTACGTTCTATAGACCAGAACAGCGTGTCTTTCATGAGGACAGGAGAGAGTGGAGACGTATAACTCGTCAAAGTTTTTTCTTGAGAGTGATAAAGTATGCTATTGGATGCAGGGGGGAAAATGTTGACTTATGACTTTCTCTTAAACGTGTTTAAATAAGATCTAATTTGGAGTTGATTGCTGTTTTATCTCTTCAAGTCCTGGAAAATCTTAGCTGATCTTGTACACTGCTGACTTCATTAAGAGTGTTGTTTTGCTAAGGAGTCCATGAATTCCGGTGGTTAGATAGTCCTCTAAATTGCAGGGATGGGAGAGAGCAGGATGACAGCTAAAGCCAGCTAGACTCAGTTGTCTGTCTGACTTGGTATCTTATCTTTTCTCTCCTGCAGATAAAACCTGCCTGCCATTAACTTCTTTTTGTTTCTTCATCCAGTTTCCATCCTGTGTGTTAAAAACAGGCTCAACTTTGGGAAAAGATGAAGGCATATGCTCAGTCACTTGTCTAGGGTCTCTCGATTAGACGACCCAAGACTAGAATCTAGTTACCTTTGTGCTTAAATTAAAATGACTTGCATTGCATTTAGATAAAAATCATTATTTTTGCAAATATCATTTGGGGGCTATGCATACATGCATACATACATACTTACATACATACATACACACACACATGCACACACACACACACATGCACACACACACACACACACACACTTTCCATTTTATTGAGGTTTCAACCTCTGTCTGGCCCAAAAAGTTTAGTTTGCACAAAAACATTACCACAGATAGTTTTTTAAGACTTTGAAAAAGTTCTTCGTTGGCAATTCTATTAACCATTAGACAAGAAATTAGAGAAACAAACAAACTGTCTGCTTAATTCAGCTCTTCAATAGAATTTCACTTAGGAATATGTGTTTCCATCCCAGAAATGATTAGTGGATGGTTAAATTACAAGAGGAAGAAGAATTAACATTTTGAATGAAAGCGTATATAATGAGGGAGCTTGAAGTAGGAGAAAATTACTCCCAAATAGAATAGAGTTTTGAACAAGAGAAAAACTGGCCCAGCTATTTCTGTACATTACCCATTTCAATCATTACACTGTGGGTTCCTTTTTAGTTTTGGCTGGTCTTTTATTAATTCTCTTTTAAGACAAGGTCTCATGATGTAGTCCAGCCTGGCCTGCAACTCCTGGTCTTCTTGCTCCCAGCTCCCCCACTGCTAGGATGACAGCTGTGGGTCACCTCACAAAGCCGCTTGAATACTTTAGCCTTTCCATCTCGGGCTTTGCTGGAGCTTTCCTGTGCAAACAAAGCACGTTCTTCATCTAGAGCCTCAGAAGAGCGTGCAGAGTGCTCCGAGACACAGGGAGAAAGCTGGTCTCACTTCCTTTTCATTTACTATTCTGACAACTTAAAAAATACCCAAGAGCTGGACATAGAAAACAAGGAGGGATTTTAAAAATATTTAAGTGTGTGTGTGTGTACATGGATATGTGCCTTCATGTGCTATGCCATGCATGTGGAAGTCAAGGAACAACTTTGTAGAGTCAGGCCTCTCCCTCCATCTTTATATGTGTTCTGGGGATTGAACTCAAATAATCATTTAGGCTTGTGTGGCATCTTGGTGGCTCCATCTTAACCATTTTTCTCTTTCTTTTTTCTTTTAAACTACACAGTTCAGTAGCACAAAGAACACTGGCATTGTTTTCCAAGTGATTTTTCAGAGCATTTCTGTTCTGCAAATGGCAACTCTGTATCTATTAAAGACTAATTTCTCCTTGTCCTTCCCCTCTTAGCTACCTTTTATATTTTCTCCTTCTATGATTTTTTAAATTTTCTTTTTATTATTTTATTATGTTGTGGGTGTTCAAATAAGAATGGATGTCATAAGGTCATATATTTGAATATCCCACCCCCATACACACACAGTTGGGGGAACTGTTTGGGAAGGATTAGGAGGTATAGCCTTGTTCTGAGAGGTCTGTCATTCGGGGTTGGAGGTTGAGACTTCAAAAGGCCGATCATCCCCAGTAGCTCTCTCTGCCTGGTGCTTGTGGACTGAGATGTGAGTCCCGAGCTACTGCTCCAGCATGATGCCTGCCTTCAGGCTGCGGCGGTTCCTCCCACGATGCCTGCCTTCAGGCTGCCTCAGTGCCTCCCATGAGGCTACCCATGCTCTAACCCTCTGGAACCCTGAGCCTCAAAAAACAACTTTTTCTTCCAAGTTGCCTACTGCCCATGGGAGTCAGAATAGGGCATCAGATGCCCTGGTACTGTAGCTACAGATGAGCTGCCATGTGGGTGTTGGGAATCAAGCCCTGGTCCTCAGGAAGTGCTTTTAACCACCA
>LR753371.1:671185-686467 GCA_902729485.2 Mus minutoides
GGGGAGGAACAAGAGTGAAGCCCCGAGGGCCAGCAGAATGAATAGAAATATACAACCTTAGGAAGTAGGAGGTGGGAGGAACTTGAAGAATGTACCAGGGACCTGGGAGGTGAGACAATCTCAAAACTCAAAGGGAGGGACCTTAGATGAAATGCCCTACAGCGGGGAGAGGGAATGCGTAGAATCCATCACCAAAAGATAAACAGGGCATCAAGTGGAGGGATAGGGTTGCTATCCCCCACTCAAAGACTCTGACCCAGAATTGTTCCTGTCTAAAAGAACTGCAGGGACAAAAATGGAGAAAAGACTGAGGGAAAGGAAGTCCAAACTGGGATCCAGGTCAAGGGCAGACTCCAAGGCCTGACACAAGACCTAACACTATTACTGATGCTACGGTGTGCTTACAGACAGGAACCTAGCATGGCTGCCCTCTGAGAGGCCCAACAAGGAGCTGACTGAGACAGACACAGATACTTACACCCAACCAATGTACTGAAGTCGGGGACCGCTGGGGTTGAATTAGGGAAAGGCTGGAAGAAACTGAGGAAGAGGGTGACCCACAGGAAGACCTTAACTAACCTGGACCCCCGAGATCTCTTAGAGACTGAGCCACCAACCAGGCAGCATACAACAGTTGGCCTGAGGGCCCCAACACATATATAGCAGAGGACTGCCTGGTCTGGCTCAGTGTGAGAAGAGGCACTTAACTCTTGAGAGACTTAAGGCCCCAGGGAGTAGGGAGGTCTAGTGGGGTGGGGTGGGGTGGGGTGATGGGGACATCCTCTTGGAGATGGGGTGGATGGGGAGGAGGAATGGGATGACAAACTGTTGGAGGGCAGAATGGGAGGGGAATAATAACTGGACTGTAAAAAAAGGATTAAAGATGAGAGAGAGAGAGAGAGAGAGAGAGAGAGAGAGAGAGAGAGAGAGAGAGAGAGAGACTGACTTTCTAATTAGCCCAGGCTATGATTTCAATGTTTTTACATATTTCACATGAATGGAATCCTACTGTGTTTGCCCTTTTGTGATTCACTTCTTTTGCTTAGCATAGTATGGGACAGGAGCTCTTAATTTTTAAAAATTTCTCTTCAATCTCTGTATTACAGGGATGTGAGCGGCTCTGGTCAGTGGGTATGCATTGGTGAAGGCTATCTCCACAAGGATGGAAGAGCATTCATATTGTCCTGCTCTAAAGAGGCTGGCAGAGCTTAGATAATCATTCACAGAAGGTCTAAGAGACAAGGGTGTTGCCTAGGGTAAGGCGGAGGTGGCAAGCCATAGCTGAGAGCTATTGTTATATCAGTAGGAGATTGCATCTTTGTGATTCATTCTCGCTAATGAGGTGATCAGAGAAGTCACTGAGAAGCTCTCAAGGGCAGAAGGCTGCATGTTTCTGCGTTTGCCTGAATACTGCTGAGCTATTTTATATCTACCATACAGTTGAACCACATTAACTTTAGTGGATGCATCATCCAGTTAACTCGTTATATACAAGCTGTCTGTACACATGACATCTTCTCAGCCAAGTAGCTGTCACTTTTGGGAGTTCAGCGATGTCCCCTTGCCAAAGGATTATCCCAGCTGAGCTTGATGACTGTTTACATCCCCTTCTGGAGTGGAGAGGTAGAGGGTCACCAAACCCTCACCTGTGTATGCACTGTTGTATTCAAATCTGCCTTAATAGGCTTTTGGGGGGATGGATTACAGTATCTATAGGCTGGGGAAGTATAAGGCAGGGGATGCTTTATATTTGTAGCTATGGGTAAGCTGTCATTTCTGATATGTAAAGATGGTCTGGTGAGGCCTTTTGGGGGTGGGGAGCGCTAACATCTCTGTAGGTGATCCTTCACCTAGGCTCTGTAAGGAAGTCCAATAAAGTCACTGGTTCCCCAGAAGGACCTTTAGTGGGATAATGCCACGATTTGCCATTGGACCTTGGGAGAAGGGGTAGTTGTTGGAATTTTAGCAATAGGCTAAATTTAGAGGGAATGAAGCCAAGACTAAGCCTTCACATCTCTTCAGAAATCCTGGCTGACAGAAAAGGCATACATAGGTGGAATGCAGTGCTATCAACGAACACAGGCGAGGGAATGAAGCCAAGACTAAGCCTTCACATCTCTTCAGAAATCCTGGCTGACAGAAAAGGCATACATAGGTGGAATGCAGTGCTATCAACGAACACAGGCAGTTCTGAAGCGGAAACTCCATGTCTCAAACATGTCAGAGTGGACTTCCAGGATTCCCTTAGTGCACTCATCTGTGACAAACTAAAATTAGTCCCTTGGCGACCATTACAGCTGTCAAGAACAGAGTCCTGACTCATATGGCCTGAGTACAAAGTCCTTCAGGCTCAGCTTGACTACCTTGTCCAAAGGAGGATCTAAGGAAGTGACAAACAGCCCCCTGGGAGTGAGGCCATGACGTTTTCAGGTACACAAAAATAGCACTCATAGGAAAGAAATAATGTCCCAAGAAGGCCACTTGTTTGGAACTGGACAGATAAAAAGGCCACTCTTTAACCAGGTCAGCTGCTTTAACACCGACAATTTGAGTTCTGTCTTAATTTTCCCAACCTGTGAAACACAAGATTGCCAATTATTGTATTGTCCCTGTGTCCTGACAATATGGAACCCAGGACACACTAACAACACTTCTTTAAAATTTCCTCTGAATCCCTTAACCTCTGCTTATCCAGTTCAAATCCCTCTTTCCTCTTATATTGGAGGAAGTGTCTCTCAGGACCCCTGAAACGATCAATGTTTTGCCGGCAATGTTTAGCTACACGAAGCTAAGTTGGGATGGTCTACAGGAGTGTTCCTTGTGGGTTTCTGCCCAAGCCTCTTTGCTGCCAACTGCTTAGCGTCAGAATTGTGAAAGAGAACTGAGTAGGCACTGTAGGGAGCCATTCAACCACTCTTTAAAGACGGCATCGACCGATTCAGCTGTTCTGGCATAAATGACTCTTAAATTGGCATTAGGCAGTGTCAGCTGTTTGATCTTGAGCCCGAGAACACCTGGTGTAGTCATGCGAGAATACCTGGTGTAGTCACGCGAGAGCCACGAGGCAGCTCGGTGATTGGCCAGGACAGGGTATAAATAGGCTGCTTGCGGTGGGGCCATTTGCCATTTGCCATCATGCTCTGCGAAGCTGTAAGTGCATCAAGTTCCTGAGTAAACCGTTGGGGAAGAAACCTGTTTGTCTTGTGTCTTATTCCCGCTGGATGGGGTAGGCGCACGACAAGGCACTGCTTTCAAACCTTGGCATTTTCTTCTTTCCTCATTCCCGTCTCCAACAGAGTTTTACGCCCGACATCCCTCTTTTTAAAATGGCCACTATTTCAAGGGAAACTGTGTAGGAAGCTATTGTTTGTGAAAATTAAACAGAATATAGCATTGTGCTGAGCAACATCAGTGTAACTAGGGATCGATCATTGGATGCTACGGGTTTATGAGAGATGTAGCTTCATGACACAAGGGGTGCATCAGGCTCTGTTTGAATAGGGGTTAAGAGAACCTAATTGTCAGGCCTAGAGCTTGGGACTAAGGTGAATTTAAGTTAGGCACTAATGTAAAAATATAATGTAGTGCTAAAATTAAAAAAAAAACTTAAAGGCAAAAATATCATTAGTTAGCAGTATTTTGAAAAAATGTTTGAGCAAAAAAAATCTATGATGAATGCAAATTTTTTAAAAAAGTAAAAAAGCCAAGTTGAGTGGTTGGTTCATGCTTATAATCCCAGCACCCAGAAGGTGGAATCAGACAGATTTGGAGGCCAGCCTGATTTCTAGGACAGCTAGGGCTACATAGTGATTTGTATATCCAGACCCTGCCTTAAATAACCCATATATATATATATATATATATATATATATATATATATATAAGCACTGACTGCTTTTCCAGAGGATCCGGGTTCAATTCCCAGCATCCACATGGCAGCTCATAATTGTTTGTAACTCCAAGATCTGATAGCCTCACACATGGATGCAGGCAAAACACCAATGCACATAAAGATAAATAAATAAATAAATAAATAAGGTGTGTGCCGCCACTGCCCGGCTGTGCTAAAAATTTTTTAGGCCAGGTCCCAGAAGGTGTACAAATGAGACACGGCAAAGGATGGCTAAAGAGGAGACAGAAGCTGTACCACCAGTTTTTGGTGGCAGGTACCCACTGTTTCACATATGAGATACAGCCTCAGTCTTTACGTAATTTAAAGTAAATTTGAAGAATCACAAGTAACTACTAGCTGTCCTATGCAACAGTGTAAGTAACATCCAGACTTCAGCGGGGATCAGGCCTAGGGATGGGAGAATCCAGCAAAGCTGCAGTGTCAGGCTACATCCTACAGCAGGCTTGGGATTCGGAATTCTCTGTCACTTCCCAGCTTTTCCATAGCCGTACCTTCCACACGCCATGAAAGGATCTAAGCAAAAATGCTCATTCTCACTTAGAGGTTCTGGGGTATCCGGGTACAGCTTGGAAGCTTGTCTCTGTCTCTTTCTTTCTCTCATCTCTTTCCTCCTTCCCTCCGTCCCTTCCCTAAACAGGATGGTCTTGAACTCACTACAAAGCCAAGAAAGTCTTTGAATTTCTCATCTTACTTTAGTGACCTCCCCAGTGCCAGGATTATAGGCATGTATTATTCCAGCCTGTTTATTTTCTAATTAAAAAATTTTTAATATATATTTTTTTGTTTGAGACAAGGTCTCTCTACATAGGTCTCTCTACAAGGTCTCTCTACATAGACCTCTGTCAGTCCTAGAACTCATTATATAGACCAGATCTCAAATACCTGCCTCTGCCTCCTGAGTGCTAGATTTAAAGGCCTCTGACACCACACCTGACACCACACAGCACCTTATTAATGTACTGCGGAGTGAATTCAGGGCTTTCTGCACTTTAGGTTAACATTCTAACAACTGAGTGGCATCCCTGGCCTGAGTACCTTCATACTACTACTACTACTCTCTCTCTCTCTCTCTCTCTCTCTCTCTCTCTCTCTCTGAATGAGTGTCTTGCCTGCATGCCTACATGCCTACATGCCTAGTGCCCATGGAGGTCAGAAGAAGATGCTAGATTCTGTGGAACTGGAATTGTGGGTGGTTATGAGCTATCATGTGGATGCTGTAAACTTTGTAAGAGCAACAAGTGCCCTTAACTGCTGATCCTGAATTTCTTTATAAAAAAGTACACATGCACTTGCGCGCGTGCACACACACACATACACACTGAGTATGGATGGGTGTTTTGTCTTCATGTATGTCTGTGGTGTACCTTCTCTGTGTGTTGAGTCTCCTGGGACTGAAGTCACAGGCAGTTGTGAGCTGTCATGTGGGTACTGGGAATTGAACTCTGGTCCTCTGCTAGAGCCACCAATACTCTTGATTTTTTAAATCTTTAATCTTGTTTTACAGTCTGGTCGTTACCTCCCTTCAGTTCTGTCCTCTGACAGTTCCTCATCCCATTCCTCCCACCCTGTCTCCAAGAGGATGTCCCCATCCCCCACCCCACATCCACCTCTCCACTCCCTGGGGCCTCAAGTCTCTCACGGGTTCTCTCATTGAGGCCAGACCAGGCAGTCCTCTGCTGTATATGTGTCAGGGGCCTCAGACCAGCCGGTGTATGCTGCCTGGTTGAATTAGGGAAAGGCTGGAAGAAGCTGAGGAGGAGGGCGACCCTGTAGGAGGACCAGCAGTCTCAAGAAACCTGGACCCCTGAGATCTCTCAGACACTGAGCCAACAATACACTTAACCTTTGAACCATCTCTCCAGTCCCCAAGAGAGGGCTTGCATTATTTTTTAAAGATTTATTTATTTATTTTATGTATATGAGTACACTGTAGCTGTACAGATGGTTACGAGCCTTCATGTGGTTGTTGGGAATTGAATTTTAGAGCCTCTGCTGGCTCTGGTCAACCCCACTTGCTCCTGTTGGCCTCACTTGCTCTGGTCAACTCTGCTTGCTTAGTTCCTACTTGCTCTGGCCCAGAGATTTATTTATTATTATACATAAGTACACTGTAGCTGTCTTCAGATGTGCCAGAAGAGAGTGTCAGATCTCATTACAGGAGATGGTTGTAAGCCACCATGTGGTTGCTGGGATTTGAACTCAGGACCTTTGGAAGAGCAGTCAGTACTCTTACCCGTTGAGCCATCTCGCTAGCCCAGGACTTGCATTTTTAATGAGCTCCCAGAGATGGCAGTGCAGATTGTCTTAGGACGTCCCTTGGTACATGATACGATATTTGGGTTGTATTAATTTTCTTTTTTGGCCAAGAGAATTCGTGAGTGAAATGAATGCTGTTAGCTCCTTTCAAGTATTTTACTCAGTAAAAAAGTACAATCAACCAGAAAAGAGGTTGCTGGGGGCATCAACCTTATCTTTTATCTGGTTCCACTTCAAATGAGGATAGCTGCGTTTTAGCCTCCAGCCTCAACTGCTTTCATACCCTTTAATTAAACGCACCGGGAAAACCTGGAACAGGGAGGGACAGAAACCCAAGAGACATCTTGATCATCATGCATTTTGTTAGGCACTATTTTACTTTCAGAAGAAAATGTTACCTGTTTCAGAAAACAAGTCATGCGTGCGTGAATACGTGGGTGAGGTGGGGACATGCGTGAGGTGGGGACATGCGTAAGGCGCAGACGTGCGTGAGGTGGGGACGTGCGTGAGGTGGGGACGTGCGTGAGTTGGGGACGTGCGTGAGGTGGGGACGTGCGTGAGGTGGGGACGTGCGTGAGGTGCGGACATGCGTGAGGTGGGGACGTGCACGAGTTGCAGACGTGCGTGAGGTGGGACATGCGTAAGGTGCAGACTGCGTGAGGTGGGGACGTGCGTGAGGTGGGGACGTGCGTGAGGTGCGGACGTGCATGAGGTGGGGACATGCTGTGGGGATGCAGTGCGGACCTGCGTGCAGCGTGGATGTGCGTGCAGTGGGGACGTGTGTGCATGCATGTTTTAGGGGTGAGGGAAAAGCCAGTATGTAAAGTTACAGAAGAGGGACTTGCATTTGCCAATATTAAACAGTTGTAATTCCTGTAGATATTAGGGAGATTCTCTAAATTTATCATCACGGTTTTACAGTAAGTACAGATTCTTGATTGGGCCATAGAAAGGAATTATATTGGGTAGAAAACATTGCATTGTCTTAAGATAGGCAGACATCTTAAGCCTGAGAATGTTAAATGGATCTCTTAATGGGAAACAATGGGTACCCTCTTGTTATTTCCACATTCTAGTGTGTTCCACAATGTCACCCATACATTGGGCAGCTGTTCTTTTCTTAACTACACCCCATGCCTACAAAATTCCCATTTAGATAAAAGAATCCTATTCAGCATTGTGCATCTCAATTACAATCTGTTTCAAATTGCAGATGTTGGAGAACAGCAAAAGCCCACTGCAGCAAAACTCCCCACAGGTAAGAGAACCTTTACCTAGGGCCTGGCCTTTCCCACTGGAGCTGGGCCTGATCGGGAACTCAGCAGGCACTCTGTTGCTGGCAGGTCGGGGCCGGGAGGTGTCTCTTGTAGGTATGGGAATTGTATGACCTTTTCCAGCTCTTTTTACATTTTTTCACATGTATGTGGTCTGCATGTGTATGTGCGTAGGTTTGTGCCTTTACATATGTACACGTGTATGTGGAGAGCCAAGGTTGAGGTTGACCATTATCCACAGTCTCTCTTCCAAACCTCATTTATCGAAGCAGGATCTCTCAATCAAACCCAGAACTTTTCGGTATGGCTAGCCAGCTTCTTCTGATAGTCGGGTTTTGTAGGAATTTAAGGCAGGCTGCCACACCCACCTGCATGTGTCTGGGTTCTGTGGATCTGGCCCTCAGGTTTGCAAGGCAAGTGCTTTGACCATGGAAGTTTCTCCCCCCTCCCCCTCCCTCTATTTGTCACTCTTTCTCATTTTTCCAGCATACATTCTTCCCAGCCTGTAAAAGTGGACATTCTCAAAGACTAGATCCCAGATTTTCTTCTTTATAATTTCTATATATTTAGCTGCTATGTTAGTAAAGACATATTTATGATACAGTCCTTTCTTTAAACTGTGCCTTTCTGACAATCTTTTCATTTTCATTTTTATCTTTTAATTTTTTTTTCCGAGACAGGGTTTCTCTGTGTAGCCCTGGCTGTCCTGGAATTCACTCTGTAGACCAGGCTCACCTCGAACTCAGAAATCTGCCTGCCTCTGCCTCCCGAGTGCTGGGATTAAAGGCATGCGCCACCACTGCCTGGTTTATCTTTTAATTTTTAAAGGTAAGATTGCACATAGCCATACAGGTCTTGAACTCCTGATCTGCTAGCCTCCAATGCTGGGATTATAGACCTGTGCTACCACACCTGGTTCCCTTCGTCATTGTTTTGCATGTATGTGTTGGCATGTGCACATATGCATGTGGAGGCCAGGGTATGACTTTTAATTAAGTGCTAGTCCTCTAGAGCAGTGCTTCTCAACCTTCCTACCCCTGTGATCCACTTTGCAGCTTTTGAAAACACCACTATTTCCTAGACTAGAGAGATGGTCCAATGGTTAAAAGAACTTGCTGCTTTTGAAGAGAGCCTGGGGTTCAGTTCCCAGCACTTACATAGTGGTTCACAACCATCCATAACTTCAGTTCCAAGGGATTGGATGCCACCTTCTGACCTCTGCAGGCACACACGTGGTGCAGATATACATGCAAGCAAATGCTCAAACATGTAAAATAAATACATCTGAAAAATATTATGCTGGGCGTGGTGGCGCACTCCTTTAATCCCAGCACTCGGGAAGCAGAGGCAGGTGGATTTCTGAGTTCGAGGCCAGCCTGGTCTACAAAGTGAGTTCCAGGACAGCCAGCGCTATACAGAGAAAGAGAAACCCTGCCTCAAAAAAAAAAAAAAAAAAACAACAAAAAAAACGAACAAACAAAAGAAATCTTTGCCGGGCGTGGTGGCGCACGCCTTTAATCCCAGCACTTGGGAGGCAGAGGCAGGTGAATTTCTGAGTTCGAGGCCAGCCTGGTCTACAAAGTGAGTTCCAGGACAGCCAGGGCTACACAGAGAAACCCTGTCTCGAAAAACCAAAAAAAAAAAAAAAAAATTAAAACCCTGCTACTTCTTACACTCGGCTTCCTCAGCTGTTACACATTTTCACTGCATTTACAACACTTACCTGGGCCCATATTCCCATCACCTTCATGGGACTCAAGGGAGAAAGGAATGAATGTAAACCCATATCTCATGCTGCTTACCACTTTGTAAGGAAAAGTAAAAGTTTTGACTAGATTCTTGAGTCTTCTTCCAGCGTCCATAAAATGATAGCAGGCTAACTTGTCTTATGAACAGGATAAAAATCTTAAGGCCCTTCATAGTTCTGTTTTATGGAGCAGTGTTGAACTACATACAGGCAATGAATCCCCCTACCTCAGACTCCAAAGTGTTGGCTTTACAAGTCTGAGCTGTCATTCCTGAAATTTTGTAGTTTTGGTGTTGTGGCATCCCTTATACAGTACTTTTACTGATGGGTGTTCCTACTGATGCAGTAGAAACTCAAATTAACAGAATTGATTAATAGAATAGAAAGAATAAACTGATAGTTTTGCTTGGGAGACATTAAGTCGCACAAATGGAATTTAGCTAAAGGAACACAAAGGACCCCCAAAGAAAAGTAGTTTACTAACCATGCCTGTTATAATGAAAATGTATAGTGCCAAGATGGAAATGTTTATTCACCAGGATTGATCAGCCATTAGGCCCATCCCCAAAGAACATGCTACTGGCAGGCAGCTCAAGGGGGCAGAGCAAGGTGGTAACCATCCTTAAGGTCTGGCCTGCCACTAAGTCCCCTATGCTCATCAGGAAATGCAAGAATCTGTAGGTGGGCAGGATGAACCTGGGTAAGAACTATTTGAAAAGAACAGCCCTTGTGCACTTAAAATGATTCTGGCAATATCTTTGCTGTGTAAATCTGCCCAAGTGGCTAGCCTTGCCATTAATGAGGCAGTGGGGGAACGGTGTGGGGAAGAATAAGATCTGGCCCCAGGAGGCTTGAGCCCAAATCTGGGCCTTGGCACTTCATAGCTGGGTATCCCTGAGCACATGATTTAGGCTGCCAACTTGCTTTTTAAAAAACAAACAAACAAACAAACAAACAAACAAACAAACAAACTGGGGGAGCACTGTGGTCCCTGCCGCCTCCGTCGCCACCACCTCCGTAGGGCCCTTCATGTCTACGCAGCTTGGCCCTCGGCTCCCCACACCGACACCAAGAACAGCCACGGCGGACGGTGCTGGAGCAGGTGCGGCGGCGTGAGTGGGGCCGACGGCCCAGTCAATCCCACTTCACTGCCTCCAGGAGACCCGCAGCTCACTCATCGCTCTCATAGTGGAGCAGCTTAAAAGCCGTGGGTTCTTTGATAGCTTCTGCTGGGACTGCCTGGCCAACACAGACACTAAACCAGCTTACCAGAACCCGAGGTAGACGGTGGATAATTTTGTGTCAACACATCTGGACAAACAGGAATGGAATCCTGCAATGAACAAGAACCAGTTGGGAAATGGGCTGAGGCAGAGCATGGTTCAGTAAAGCATGTTGGAAGCAGGAGTGGACAGGATCGTTTCTCAAGTGGTAGACCCCAAGCTAAACCACATCTTCAGGCCACAGATAGAGCGAGCAATCCGTGAGTTCCCTGGCCACCCAGAAAAAAAAGCTGTGCCAGCTCTGCCTCCAGAACCTGAAAGCCCAGATCCTCCAGTGCCATCCTAAGATGCTTCCTAAGAATATGCCCGGTACCTTTGGAAAGCTCTAGTTAATGAATAAATGGGTTCCTGTTTCATACAAATATAACTTTGGTTGACCAGGGCCTTACTGATGTCAAGATTTTGGCCTTGACTGTGGTGCTGTCCACACTGGATGGAGAGCAAGTTTGCTGGTGGGACAGTTACCCGTACTTGCTCATGGACTGTGTCACCTTTGATTAGCCTTTTGAAGGCTGTGACCCCAGTAGACACTAGAGGTTTAAACACTACAGTGACGTAGTGAACGAACCTTTATACTTGAACACAGACACTGCATGTGGATGCTAGCGCTTGCGCTCTGTGGTATGCAGAAGCCAGGCTGGAGGCTAGCTGGTCAGGACAGCGAGGGGCAGTGGAGCAGCTGTTTGATGGTGGGTTGTGATATGCTAGAGCTACAGACTGGAGCGTGTGGCAGTTAGCATCAGCAGCCTTAAGGCTGTTGTGACCTTCCTGTGCTTGGGGATCTTAGTGGTTTCCTTACCTTGTCAGAGGTAGTGTTGGAGCCCTGGAGTGAATGAGGAAGCTGAGATTTGGGGTGCAGGAGCGAGTCACCCTGGGGGGCCCCTGCTTACTTCTCAAGTTTGTGTTTTTAGAAAAAAACCTGCTAAAAATAGTGGATGTTTTACAATAAAAAAAACTGTATGGGGTTCTTTCTTTCTTATTAATCATTTTATTCATTTACATTTCAAATGATATCCCCCTTCCTGGTTACCCCTCTAAAAACGTCGCCATCACATCCCCCTCTCCCATTTGCCTCTATGAAGGTACTCCTCCTTTCAAGGACTAGATAAAAACATTGTAGACAGAACAGTGCCTTCCACATCCTGAGAATGGGCAAAGGGTGGATGTATCCTATACTTGATGGCCTGGGTGTTTCAAGAAGCAGAGTATATTTTCCTGCAGATGATATATGAACATCCTGGATATGGAGGACTGTTGTATTCAATTTTACCAAAATGGATATTTGTTGAAAACACCACTACAGCACTAGTGAGGTAGCTCAGAACATAAAGCACTTGCTGCTAAACTTGGTGATCTGAGTGTGATCTTTGGGACATGGAAGGTGGAGGCATAGACTGACTCCCATATGTTGTCCTCTGACTGCCCCATGTTCAGTGTGGCTGGTACATATGCACATGCTCGTGTGTGTGTGCACGCGTGCGCGCGTGCGCGCACACACACACACACACACACATGATATAATTAAAAAAAAACCCACTATTAACAATAAGGTCTCAACCCTACACAACTGTAACTATAACTAAGGAATGCTGAGAGTGAGGGAAAGAGTCTTCCCTGGGAAAGAGCACATCAATTAGTGACCCATGAGCAAATGGCCAGCCCTGAAAACATACATACAAACACCATAGCTGCATATGTAGCAGAGGATGGCCTTGTCAGCCATTAATGGGAGGAGAGGCCCTTGGTCCTGTGGAAGCTCTATGCCCCAGTGTAGATGAATGCCAGGGCCAGGAAGCAGGAGTGGGTGGGTTGTAGAGCAGGGGTAGGGGGGAGGGTATAGAGGATTTTTGGAGAGGAAACCAGGAAAGGGGATAGCATTTGAAATGTAAATGAAGAAAATATCTAATAAAAAAGAATATATATATATATATATATATATATACACACACATATACATACATACATATACTAACAATTAATGAAAAAAGAAGCCATGATTTGTAAGAACACAAGGAGGGAAATATAGGGCAGAGGTTAAAGGGAGGAAAGGAAAGGGGAAAATGATAAAATTGTATAATAATCTCAAAACAGAAAAGACTGCAAAACCACTATATTCATTACCAGCAAGACTCACCTTTCTCTAACCAATAGGATGGTCTGGTGGCATTTCAGCGATGCCAGCTTCATTCAACAAAGACAAAAACTATATTTCTGTCAGCTGGGAGGGAAGAAATATGGGAATAAGACCCTGAATAGAGAGAAAATGGCAACACAATGGAGACCACTGGAAGGGAAAAAACAGATGCCACTAAACGGTAACTGGAAACAAAGGCAAATTTATTTGTCTGAAAAGGAAGGGTACATCACTGGAGCAAAACATTCTGCTTATTGTACCTGAATGGACCACTTACAGAGCTAAAGGAGAAAAGGGCAACAAAACTGGTGGTGCACTGAGGTCAGATCTGCTTAAGTTCTTTGCGACTGCTCACTGGGCTACTTCACTTCTCCCAAGCGCAGGCACCCACTCCCAGCAATGTCCAGGATGCTCCAGTCAGCTTGCTGTCACTCTGGTGGCAAATGTGACCAGCATGCTTGAAGGAGGTCAAATCTTTGTTGAAGAACACNGCACAGGAGTGCCAGCCTAGGCTGGACTCAATTTCAGTGTGACAGCCCTAATCAGGCCAGGTTGGGGGTGGTGCACACCTTTACTAGTGAGCGGCACTCCGGAGACAGAGGCAGGTGGACATCTGGGAGTTTTCAGGTCACTCTGGTCTACACGGTGAATTCAGGACAACCAGAGCTACCCATAGAAACCCTGTCTCCATAAATTAAAAAAAAAAGTCATTAAGGCTATATCCCTCCTTCAAAAATTTGTTAAAATAGCAAAATGCACGTTTGTTTTAAATCACCATTTACAAATAACCCCTAAATCACTAACTTTAAAGTGTATTATTCCCGTTACAAAAAGATATACTAAGTTAATTTTATGTGCTTGGGTGTTGACATGCATGTATATGTACCGTATGAGTACCTGGTGCCCACACAAATCAGAAGAGGGTATCAGATCTCCTGAAATGGAGTTAAAAGATGTTTGTGAGCCACCATGTAGGTGCTGCAAACTAAACATGGCTCCTGTACAAGAGCAACAAATGCTCTTAACCACTAGGCCATAGCTTAAGTTCTTATTTTATCTTAAAGGTATATTTGTGTGGGAGGGGCACCAGTACGCCAGTCCTCGATCTGGGCCAACACATGTCAGATTTTCTGGACCTGGGTGTATAGACAGGCTGAGACCTGCCTGACATGGGTGCTGGGAACCAAACTCCAGTCTTGAGAGAACAAGTGCTCTTCACTGCTGAGCCATTTAGGCAGCCTGATGGTACTGTACCTTTTATATTTATCTACTGACAATCTGGAAGAGACTAAACATTTGGATGTGGAATCACATTGGAACACTACAATAAACATGACTATATTGAAAGCAAAAAGAATGACAAGCAAAATTGCCTCAGTTTTTAATATCCTTTCTCTGATTCTACGTAAAACTTGGGCATTGCGGGTTTTTTTTTTTATCATTTTAAACTATATTAGGACATTCAAAACACCATAGGAGAAGTAAAAACTGAGACTTGCTTTAGCTCAATGCTGGCACATTTTAAAGAGATTTAAGACTCAGGATTTGGGATGTTTGGTGAGCCTCCTGTTCTATCACTCGGTTTACCAGCTGCATGCTCACTGTCAGAGTACTGAGTGCCTGGTTGGCCCACAGTTGGTATGTGTGGTATGATTCTCAGATGCACATTCTGGCTCTGAGTCTGCCTCTGCTGTACTAGGGTAGCAAGGTGCTCCAAGCGCTGTGAAGAAGCACTCTGCCTGTGACTCTGCTGAGCGGAGCCTACCTGAGATACCACAGATGTCAGGGTCGGTTGAGCCCCTCTGGCCCCACCAGTGTTAAAGAGACCAGTTTGCTCAGTGCTAAGGCAACTAGTTTGCTGAGCTGGCAAGGGCAACTGCTGATTATTATTAAACCCTTGGGAAGAAGCTGGTGGCACTGGCTGTGGGGGGACAGGAGCCTTGAGTGTCTGCTGCTGTTTTGGAATCAATACATATATCTGCTGTGGCTGTCCCTGGGATGGCGTCTGGGCCAAAATGACAGAGCCACGGGGAAGCTTTACAGTTAAGGGATTTGCCGTATTATTTATAATGATTTGCATAGGTGACTTTACGGGGTGCTGTGCTGGCCTAGGTAGCTGCTGTCTGGTTGGTAGAAGGATGTTTTGAGTGATTCCTGTAGCAGCTGGTACACTAGTGGGGCACCCTGGGACCTGGGTTGAATTACCCACCAAACTAGATTTTTCTTTAGACTTTACTATATTGATCACATCTGTGCTAGTGGTACTGCTAAGGCCCAGGAAATTCGGCTTGTTTTCTGATGACCTAGCAGTAGGCTGGAGAGCTGGAGGAAGGGTGTTAACTGTGTTCATGCTCACAGTCGCCTGCTGAACCACAGTGCTTGTCTTAGGAGCAGGTGGTGCATTCTGACCACAGCTGGCAGTTGAAGAGCCCAGATTTGAGATCTGGGTAAGTGCAAGTGGTGGAAGAATTCTGCTTTCCTGCTCTAAGACTGAGGTGGGCACGAGACCAGTTGCAGGCTTTGCCACCAGACTGGTTGCAGGCTTTGCCACCACACTGATTTTGGGAATTGACGCCCCACTGATTATGGGCTTTGGCACAAGACTAGTTGTGGACTTTGGCACCACACTGATTGTGGGCTTTGACACCAGACTAGTTGTGGGCTTTGACACCAGA
>LR753371.1:1027094-1101807 GCA_902729485.2 Mus minutoides
TCAGAGGAAAGATGGCTGCGGCGCGCGCCCGCGGGTGTTCTGGCTGGGAGAGGCCCAGCCTCCGGTGGGGCGGAGTTCTCAGTTCCTGCCCCTGGAGTAAACTGCTGACCCGCTGCTCCCAAAACCACCTCTGCACTCATGCGTAACCCCAATGCGATCTTAAAGTCCTGGGGTGTCCCTAGCTGTGTCCGCTGGGCTCAGAGGAAAGATGGCGCGGCGGCGCGGTTCTGGCTGGGGGAGGAATGTATTTGTTATATTCTCAAATGCCTTTGTCTCTAGGTTTGATGTATACCTTTGTGTTTTCCTTCCCTGCTCTCATCTGTCTGTCTTTCCCACTATATTCTAAGCTAGTCTGGAACTTACTATGTAACCTAGGCTGGCTTTGAGCTTCTGACAATTGTTCTATGTCTGCTTCCCAAGTGCTGGGGTCACAGGTATGAGCCACCAGGGCTGGCTTATCATCATCATCATCATAATCATCTGAAGTACAGGATTTTTTGTTCCTTTTATTGTGTTAAATTTTACCATCTTAAGGGTATACAAAGATAACTCAGCAGTTAAAAACATTTAATACTCTTGCAGATGACTTAGGTTTAGTTCTAAACACCCACATTGGGTACTTACTACCATGTATAACTCTTGTCCGAGTGGATCTGATACCCTCTTTTAGCTCCATGGGTATCTGCATATATGCAGTGCACATAGATTCATGTAGGCACACACACACATTAAATAAATGATCCTTTTTAAAGTGCCACCTTAGCCAGGCAGTGGTGGCGCACGCCTTTAATCCCAGCACTTGGGAGGCAAGAGGCAGGTGGATTTCTGAGCTCGAGGCCAGCCTGGTTCCAGGATAGCCAAGTAGCCAGGAATACACAGAGAAACACTGTCTCGAAAAACTAAAATAGTGCCACCACCTTAGTGATTTGTAAGTGTTCAAGACTATTAAAATATTTATATTATTGGGAAAGAAAGCTTTAGAACATTTTCAGCTTGCAAAATTGAAAGTCTATGAAATAAACATCAATATCATTCCCAGCCTCTGAAATAACGAGTTTACTCTTTGTCTCTATAAATTTGAATAGTTCATATACTCTATATAAGAGGAACCATATGGTATTTGTCTTTTTGTGGCTGACCTATTTCACCTAGCATAATGTCCTTAAGGTTAATCCACATCATACTATGTAATGGGATTTCTGTACTTTTTAAAGCTGAACCGTATTCCATTGTATGTTTATATCACATGTCATTTATCCACTGGCTCATTGATTGATATTTGGGTTACTTTACCTTCTTAACTATTGTAAATAATACTGCCTTGTGCAAACATTTCTTTGAGGTCCTACTTTCAGTTCTTCTGCATATATCCAGAAGTGAAATTGTTGGATAATATGAGACCTGTATTTTTTTAAAGAGAAATATACTACTAGTGTTGGCAGTCAATCGCACACAAAGAACCCAAAATTTCCACATACTCTGGTTTTTGTGTTGTTCCCTTGCTGCTAGAGGCCATCCCAACGGATAAGGAAGGGGTGTGTCCCTCTGCTTTCACTTCTCATTTCTCTGATGATGGATATCTTTTCACACACATGCTGGGCCTTTACTTACCATCTTTAGAAAAAATGTTTAAGTTCTTTGCCCACATTTTAGTAGGCTTGTTTGCTATTTTGTTGTTAAAGTTCTTAATCACTTTTAGCAGATGATCCCCCTTCTCGGATGTTGGATTTGCACATACACCCATTCTTTACATTGTCTTTTCATTACATTGATTATTTCTTTGATAGACAGGAAATTATAAATATGATACTCCATTTGTTTATTTTAGTTTTATTGCCTGTAATCTTTGTGTTAGAGCTACATAGCATTAGCTTAATCATTAACAATTTCAATGTCAGGAAGCCTGTCCAGAATATTCTAGGAGTTTTGTAGGCTGGGGCCTTTTTGAGCTCTTTTTGCTTTAGTTTCATATATTTTATTCTTAACAGTATCTGAGGAGTTTTTATATTATTATTAATTTAGTCCCCAATTCACCACCAATGCTTCCATTGGAGCAGCTAGAACTAAGAGGGACCCACTGAATGAGTATGAGCAAGGAGGAGGGCCCTTTCAACCGAAGAGCTCTCAGGCCTCATGGAGGCTCTAAAAGATGTCCTAACGGGTAGTTATGAGAGTGAAGTGAAGGCATACAGAACATGCTGAGCACAGGGCTGGCGGACTTGAAATCCCCAGTGCCTGATGGCTCCTGTTTCATACAAGGTGTTGAGGGTGCCAAGCTGTGAAGAAGGAGGCAGCCTCTTGGCAGGTTCTAAATGTTGAGCTCATTTTGTTTGTTTGTTTGTTTGTTTGTTTTTTGGTTTTTTGGGACAGGGTTTCTCTGAGTAGTCCTGGCTGTCCTGGAACTCACTCTGTAGACCAGGCTGGCCTCGAACTCAGAAATCCGCCTGCCTCTGCCTCCCAAGTGCTGGGATTAAAGGCATGCGCCACCACGCCCGGCTTGAGCTCATTTTTTAATGACACAAAATAAGCTTCCAACTTTCTTCCTATGCAGGTGGGCGTCCACCTTCCTAGCACCATTTACTGGTGAGACTATCCTTTGCCAGTTGAGTTGGTCATGGCATTCATTTCAAAAGCCGTTTGACTATGCATGCCTGAGTTTATTTCTGGCTCTCTATTTTGTTTGTCCATGTGTCTGTCTGTATGCTAGTACCATTGTCTGGATTTTAGCTGTGTAAGAAATCAGGAAGTGGGAATCATACAAATTTGTTCTTTTTCAAATTTGTTTTGGATACCTGAGGTTCCCCAAGATTTCATATAAATTTTAGGATATTTTTCTGTTTCTGAAAAAAAAAAGAAAAAGAAAAAACCAATAGGGTTTTGAGTTGGGAGACTGATTTGAGCATTGAGTAGCACCAGCATATTAGCAGTAGTAAATGTTTTAATCCATGAACAC
Source organism: Mus minutoides (assembly GCA_902729485.2). Classification (NCBI taxonomy): domain Eukaryota; kingdom Metazoa; phylum Chordata; class Mammalia; order Rodentia; family Muridae; genus Mus; species Mus minutoides. The sequence continues at coordinate 1,030,048 of LR753371.1, forward strand.
AAGAATAAGATGTCGGCCGGGTGTGGTGGCGTACGCCTTTAATCCCAGCACTCAGGAGGCAGAGGCAGGCGGATTTCTGAGTTCGAGGCCAGCCTATAAGACATAAGATGTCTTTCCATTTATTATGTCATCTTGAATTTTTTTCTTTAATGGCTTGAATTTTCCATGTAAAATCTTTCATCTCCTTAATTAGGTTGACTCCTAAGGAATTTTTCATAAATCCATTATAAATAGAATTGATTTCTTCATTTCCTTTTCAGGGATTTTATTGTTAGTGTATAGAAACACAATGAAAAGCTGGGCGTGGTGGCGCATGCCTTTAATCCCAGTACTCGGGAGGCAGAGGCAGGCGGATTTCTGAGTTCGAGGCCAGCCTGGTCTACAAAGTGAATTCCAGGACAGCCAGGGCTATACAGAGAAACCCTGTCTCGAAAAAAAAAAAAGAAAGAAACATAATGAAACTTGTTTGTTTATTTTTTTACCCTACAAACTTGCTGAATTAATATTTATTATAAGAGTTTTTAGTGTATTAATTACCCTTAGAGTTAGGGGGAGGCACAGAGTTCTTAGAAGAGCAAGGCAGTGTCGACTGGAGTTAGAAGTCTACTAGGAGTGAGGGCCTATAAAAACGACCCAAAACTTGATTGGGGGGAATTTGTACAATTCCAGGAACCCTGAAATTCACAGCGTCATCTCCCCCTTGAAGTTTAAAAAAGCGGGGATACTGTATAATAGTTACCATTGTCTATTGTATAATAGGCGGAAGCAGGCAGACCGTGACGGTCAATTTTGTTGTAATACTCATGTGTGTGACATTTTTGTTTTCAGTGACATTTCTAGCCCTTGAACCTTCTAGAAAGAGAGTTCTGATAACTGTAACTAGTTTTTACTATGTTGGTGGAGGATCCAATGGACTGTGTCAGGGATTCTGACTGCATGGTGTTTCAGTCTCACGGTTACAGAGTTCACAGTGAGAGACAAGACCGGCTCAGAGGCTTGCAGTCATTTGGGGAAGGTGAGTGCATGTGTGAAAGAACCAATGGTATTCTTATTTTCCTACAAATTGAGTCAAACTTTGAAAAAAAATCTTCTGAGATTGCTTTTTACCCAGTCCTTTGGGAATCGTGGTCTTCCATCTTCCAGCTCAGTGTAGAGGAATGTGGGAGAGATAGGCTGCTCCACCGGACCAAGGCAAGTCAAAGGAAAGAGGCACTGTTGGGTGGTATGTAGAGCATTGCTGGGCTCTCTATGCTAATCATCACAGGAAGGATGAGGATTACATTGTCTCCTCTACCCTCGCCTGACCCTTACTAACTTAGGAACCCTGAGCAAACTGCATAGCCTCCATGGCTTCAGTAGACTGATTTTGTTGGTAAAATCCCCAGGGAAATGAGTATGGTCTAATAACAAATGCACCTCTATATATCTGCAGGGTCTGCATATGTGGATTCAACCAAGTAGGTTGAAAATACTTTTAAGACTTTATGCCTTCACTGAACATAGCCTCCTTTTTCTTGTCCTTATGCCCTATAATCTGTACATTATTTACATAACATTTATAATTGTTTTGGGTGTTCATCTAAAGATGATTTAAAATATACAAGAGGATGCATATAGTCCCATTGAAAAATTCTATGCCACTTTATTTAGCCCAAATTGTTTTGAGCTACACTAATTTATACATATGTCTGCATGTGAAAGTCAAAGAATGCTTATGGACGTCAGCTCACTCTTTCCACCAAATGGGTCCTGGCATTGAGCACAGATGCCCCACCTGCTGAACCTTCTCACCATTTTATATCAGGTACCTGAGCAGCTTCGGCTGTTGGTATCCCAGGAAGTGCTGGGTTCAGTCCCCTGCAGGTACTGAGGGACAGTGGTATTCAGTGTTCCTTTAAATGCTTCCTGTACAGCCAACTCAAGCAGACAATTTTATTTGCTCTGTTTTATAGCTGAGGAGACTGGGCAAAACATTGCAGTGTGACTATGATATTAATTGGGATCCAACCCTGATACTTCAGTGGGAATGGAGGGGCCCACATGCCCCAGTAAGACCCGTAACTGCCCACTGGACTACATTCTTTTTGGTCTTGGCTCCATGTGGTGCGATGACACTTGTCCCTGTTAAACAAGGAAGAGTGTGAAAATGAGTGCAGTGATGATTGGCATGTACTTTGAATCTGTTTAATGAAAGCTTTGTCTCATAGGTTTCCACACACGGAAAGAATGATTTAGGAGGGAGAGGCTGATGATCATTCTGAGCAAGAAGCATTTTGTTTTTAGACAGTGGTCTCGTCAACCAAGAGCTATCATTTTGTTTAATGAGTTCCAACCCAAATAAGCAGCATAACAAGTGAGCCTCAAAATCAGTTAGTCAACCAAAAGGCAAACATTTTGTAACCGGGAGATAGCTTTGCTTTATAGCCTTTAAACAGTATAATCTTAGAGCACCCCTGCCATCTTCCCAACCGGCAGCATAAATACATGGGTTTTAATCATTGTACTGCAATAGTTGGAGCAGCCAGCTGATAGGAAGCTTAAACCTGGTTTATTCCTGGGGGAGAAAATGAGCTTAGAACCATGCGGTGTGTTTATTTTATTTGTATGTTTTCAAAGCAACTTCGAGGGATTAAGAATTCAAACACTATAAACATGACAGTCAATAACACCTTATGCTTAAAATGATATGCTAAGCCCACTGGAGTATACAAACTCAGCCTGAGGAAGAGAAGTCCAATGTGAGGACCTGTTTCTCTACAGTTCCATGTTTAAAAGAGACATCAAATGCACACTGGTCTGGACTTTGATCCACTAACACCAATGTCACCAGTTCTTGAGATATTAATTGCTTTGGAGATTTTGATATATTTTCTCATATACTTCTCTATAATTTTTCATGATTGTTCTTAACGTAGGTTACTCCCAGCATGGTACCACTTCCATGTAATAGCTTTAGTACCTAATCCAGAGTCAAAGTCCTAAATAATACTTGTGGATTTGTGTGCTTTTGTGTGAAGTGGGTGGCACAGAAAAAAAAATTAGTGGGGTTTAAATTATCCTTTAACCTTTCATGCCTCCCTCTTCAGAAAATTCACATTGTCCAGTTTGATTTTATCTATCTATCTATCTATCTATCTATCTATCTATCTATCTATCTATCTATCTATCTATCTATCTATCTTGTGTGTCTGTCTGTGCACATGTACATACCATGGCTGGCAACATATGGAGGTTAAAGAACAACTTACAGGGTCTGTTTTCTCCTTCCAGCATGTAGGCTGCAGGAATTAAACTCAGGGTTGGCAGCAGGTGCCCTTACTGTGCCAGCCTGATTTTGACTTTTGAATTTAGCAATCTATGCTGTGGGAGTCTGCACAGTCTTTAGAGAAAGTTCAACAAAAAATGTCAGTACTTCATTCCTTGGCAAGAAGCCTTTAGTGTGACTAGGAAATCTGTAGAGTTGGTCTTCCCTAAACATAGTTCCTAGTTCAACGGCAAGCTGGGATTTAGAGAGAGGAAGAGCCCAGTTCAAACCCAAGTCCAGTTTGATTATGGGCTTCGCAGTTTGAGGTGCTTGTGACAGCCTTGACAGCCTGTCGCTCAGACCTCTTGCTTAGGAGAACTTCTGTGAACTCGTCTGAGTTGAGCTTTAGTGAGACACTGAGGTGCTCCATGCCTAGCCCTGTTCCCTTCCTTGTCTTCCTCATAGGGGTGATTGACATTCAACATCAGATGACATCACTATCTGTGGCCTTGCCCTGCATTCCCCTGTCTGCTCTAGAGACTCTGAGCCCTCCAAGGACCTTTCTCCTATATATCCTTCCAGCCTTTGCTTCACGCAGGGCCTGAAGAACTAGCATGGCTAGCCACTTAACTTCTGTGTGACCCAGTTTCCTCACCTGTAAATCAGGGCTATGATAGATAATCTGTCTTGATTGCACTGAATCAATGTAAATCATTTCAGAAAAAATGCCTCATTTCTGTCGCATACAAGCTATCATTAATTTCCAGCTTTTTACCTCCTCATTGCCTACACACAGATAGTATCTCTTTTTGAAATATTATGAGGTTGTTTTCTTCAGACCCTGCTTTACTTAAAGTTTTGTTGCAGTGAAGAGACATGATGACCAAGGCAAGTCTTAAAAAGGACAACATTTAAGAGGGGCTAACTTACAGTTTCAGAGCATTAGTCCATTATCAGCATGGTGAGAAGCACGGCGAGAAAGTTCAACAAAAATTGTTAGTACTTCATTCCTTGGCAAGAAGCCTTTAGTGGGACTAGAAAATCTGTAGAGTTGGTCTTCCCTAAACCATAGGTTCCTAGTTCAATGGCAAGCTGGGATTTAGAGAGAGGAAGAGCCCAGTTCAAACCCAACTTAAGCACAGCAGCATGCAGGCCACCATGGTGCTGGAGACAGAGCTGAGAGCTTTACACCTTGATCTAAAGGCAGCAAAGAAGAGACTGTGTTCTAGACTGGGCAGAGCCTGAGCAAAGAAAACCTCAAAGCCTACTGTCAGAGTGACACTTACCCAACAAGGTCACACCTTCTAATAGTGCTACTCCCCATTGGTCAAGCATTCAAACACTTTATGTCTATGGAAGACATACCTATTCAAACCACAGGCCCAAGGCATTAATTAGTTCGATAAGCTCCCCCCTCACCACCTTGCCTATCAACCAGTGTAAATAAACTGACAACAGTCTTTTTTTTTCCCAACAGGGTTTCTCTATGTAGCCCTGGCTGTCCCTGAATTCACTCTGTAGACCAGGCTGGTTTCCAACTCAGAGATCCACCTGCCTCTGCCTCTGCCCCTGCCCCTGCCCCTGCCCCTGCCCCTGCCCCTGCCCCTGCCCCTGCCCCTGCCCCTGCCCCTGCCCCTGCCCCTGCCCCTGCCCCTGCCCCTGCCTCTGCCTCTGCCTCTGCCTCTGCCTCTGCCTCTGCCTCTGCCTCTGCCTCTGCCTCTGCCTCTGCCTCTGTGATGAAAGGTGTGTGTTATCACTACCAGGTGAAAACAGAATTTTGATGTAGGTTCCCTGAGAAATAACCCATAGGCCATTCAAACAATGGAAGTAAATCAGGAAATGGTGCTGCCTAAAGTAGTCCATAGCAGTTTTTAGTTATCCCAGCATCCCACAGTGGCAAGCTGCTGAATACGCATGCCCTATATGGTTTTCGTTTTTGTTTCCCATCTCCACTTCTCTTCCAGAACCTCCTCACCCAGCTCTCAAACTTAACCTGCAATTGCTCATATAAGAATAATGATCACTAAAGAATGTACTAGTCAGAAAATGTTGTACACTTACACAATGGAGTACTACTCAGCTATTAAAAACAATGAATTTATGAAATTCTTAGGCAAATGGATGGATCTGGAGGATATCATGCTAAGTGAGGTAACCCAATCACAAAAGAACATACATGATATGCACTCACTGCTAAGTGGACATTAGTCCAGAAACTTAGAATACCCAAGATACAATTTGCAAAACACATGAAATTCCAGAAGAAGGAAGACCAAAGTGTGGATACGTCAATCCTTCTTAGAAGGGGGAACAAAATACTCATGGAAGGAGTTACAAAGACAGTTTGGAGTTGAGACGAAAGGAATGTCAATCCAGAGACTGTCCCACCTGGGGATCCATCTCATAAACAACCACCAAACCTAGACACTATTGCAGATGCCAGCAAGATTTTGCTGACAGGTCTCTGATATAGCTATCTCGTGTGAGGCTATGCCAGTGACAAATACAGAGGTGGATGCTCACAGTCATCCATTGAACTGAGCAGGGTCCCTAATGAAGGAGCCAGAGGAAGGACCCAAGGAGTTAAAGGGGTTTGTAGCCCTATAGGAGGAACAACAATATGAACTAACCAGTACCCCCAGAGCTCCCTGGAACTAAACCACCAGTCAAAGAAAACACAGGGAGGGACTTGTGCTCTAGCTGCATATGTAGCAGAAGATGGTCTAGTTGGTCATCAATGGGAAGAGAGGCCCTTGGTCCTGTGAGGTTCTATGCCCTAGTATAGGGGAATGCCAGGGCCAGGAAGCAGGAGTGTGTGGGTTGGGGAGAGGCAGGGGGGTGGGGGGGAGGGTATAGGGGATTTTCAGAGAGGAAACTAGGAAAGGGGATAGCATTCGAAATGTAAATGAAGAAAATATCTAATAAAAAAAAAGAATGTACTAGTCTTTGGAGGGGGGAGTCTTCCTAATGCTTATAGGAATGAACTGCTTTTTATTTTGTTTTTTATTGTGTTTATTTTATTGCTTGTGTGCCTTCACTAGTACATCTCCTATTTTATGCACACTTGGTATGATTTGTATGGTTCTGTGGATAGAACCCAAAGGTTTGGATGTGCTAGGAAGCTGATGTATCACTGAGCTACTACTCTGCTGCTATAATAAAACACCATAGCCAAAGCAACTTGGGGAGGAAATTTCATCTTACATCTTATAGTCTAGCATCCAGGGAAGTCAGGGCAGGGTCTCAAGGCAGGAGCCTAGAGGTAGGAACTGACACATAGGCCAAGGAGGAGCCATGCGTACTGACTTTCTTAGCTTTTTTCTTTACATTTCCCAGGACTACCTGCATGCATTAATCACTAATTAAGACAATGCCCCCACAGGCCAATCTTAGGGATTTTTGAGGCCTTTTCTCAACTTTGGTTCCTTCTTCTTGGATAACTCTAGCTTGGGTCAAGTTAACAAAAACAACAATAAAAAAACCCCTAAAACAAACAAACAAAAGCAAAAAAAAAATAAAACCCCCAAAACAAAACAAGATAGCTATATTCCTAGTCTTATGTAAAATCATTTATAAATGCTGTACTATTACCTGGTGTAAAAAGGCTGTACCTTGGCTGTGATATAGCTATATTCCCAATAGATACTAGAATAATTTTAAATTCTTGAAAATTTTTTTACAGATTTGAATAGATGGCCATTGTACATTTTTCTTCCTTTTAATTTTGGAAAGGTCTTATTAAGCAAGGACCCGGTCCTGGCTAGCTAGCTATTTGCCTGGTGGTTGCCAGGATGTTGATTACGTCTTTGCCCTTTTTTCTTGTATTTGAGAACCCACTTGTACTTAACAATGTTACATAGCTTCATGGGGCACTGTCTATGTGTGGGAAAGCGACCACGTCTCAGATCACATCTTGCACGAACTTGCTATGTTGATGAGCCAGGAACAAGTGTGCCCTGCTTTCTTTATATTCTTGATCACTTAATACCTTCGTTGAGGCCTGTGAACAGGAAGTGTCATGCAGCCATCATTGTTTTGGGGAAGGGCATATTGCTATTGTTTTAATTGTAGTAGATCAAGAATGGCCTAGAAGGAGAAGAAATACATTTATTGCATTATCAAAGGAGAAATCTAATGGTTTTTTTTTTTTTTGGTTGTTGTTGTTGTTGTTGGTTGGTTGGTTATTTTTGCCCCCTCATTTTTTTTCAAATGAGGATTTCTTTGGGAGATGTCTTTAGACACTAAGGTTTCTAGGAACACTTTAGCCTTACATTTCCACATCACTGTCCCTTATTGAAGGAAATCAGAACAGGAACTCAAACAGAGCAGAAAACTGGAGGCAGGAACTGGTGCAGAGGCCATGGAGGGGTGCTGCTTACTGGCTTGCTCCCCCTCGTTTGCTCAGCCTACTTTCTTATAGAACCCAGGGATGACACCACCCACAGTGGGCTAGATCCTACCCCATTGATCACTAAGAAAATGCCTTACAGCCAGACGTCATGGAAGCCTTTTCTCACTTGAGGCTCCCTCATCTCTGGTGACTCTAGCTTGTGTCTAGTTGACATAAAACTAGCCAGCACACTGCTCCTTCAAAACACTCAAGTTCAGTTCCTGCATCCACATCATATGGCTCACAACTACCCATAATGCTAGCTCCAGGAGATCTTACATCTCTGGTTTCTGTGGGTACCCACACTTCTGTGCACATGTTCTCCCTCCAACTAAAACCAATAAAAAGAAATTACAAAAAGAAATACCATGTGGATCAAATTAAATTGTGTCATAACCACTTAGAAAGCAACATATTGTTGTATACCTTAAATATAGACAATAAATAAAATGTATAGAAAAGAGAAATTTCAAAATGAAATCCACAATGAGACATTTCACATCACTTAGAGTAACTATATTAAATGTACAAAGAGTAGCATGTACTGATGAGGATGTGGAAAAGCAGAGCTCTCATACACTTAAGGAGAGTGGATGTAAAAGTACTGCAGGTGCTTTGGAGAACAGTGTGGCCATTCCTCAAAAGGTTAAACATAGTTATTCCATGATCCAGCAGTTACACTCTTAGGTATACACCAAAGACACACAAAAGCAGGCATCTGTACAAAAATCCACACGTGAATGTTGATACTAGCATTATTTATAATAGCCCCGAAACAGAAGCAATACAAATGTCCATCAACCAGTGAATGGATAAGCAAAATGATCTGCAAGCACACAAGCATATATTGTTTGATATTAATATATGATACTTTCAAAACCTTATGTTAAGGGAAAAACTCCAGACCCATAAAAGAATATTGCATTTATTAGAAGTATCTGGCAGATGGCATGGCCATTGTGCACATGAACTCACTGTAACTATGATTCTCTACATCAAACATGCACAAGATTGGGTCTGTCAACATTCTGTCATGGAAGGGTAAGGGGGGGGCAGGCTCCTGAGGCCACACCTCTCCCCATGGAACAACTGGCAGTTAATGGTTGGGTTGGGGAGAGTGTGTTCTTTTCTTTCTTCTTTCACTTTTTTTTAGATTTATTTATTTATTTCTATGTGTATAGGTGGTGTTTTTTTTTTTTGCATGAAAGTCTGTATATCATGTATACATTGTCCCTTTAAAGGTCAGAAGAAGGGGTCAGATCCCTTGGAACTGGAGGTACAAATAGATTGTGTGTGAGCCATCATGTGGGTGATGGGGTTTGAACTCGGGTCCTTTGGAAGAATACACATTGCTCTTTATTATTATTATTATTATTATTATTATTATTATTATTATTATTATTATTGTATAAGTACACTGTAGTTGTCTTCAGACACACCAGAAGAGGGCATCAGATCTCATTATAGATGGTTGTGAGCCACCACGTGGTTGCTGGGATTTGAACTCATGACCTCTGGAAGAGCAGTCAGTGCTCTTAACCACCGAGCCATCTCTCCAGCCCCACAACTTACTTTAAAAAACAAATATGTAATTAACACCATTTCTCCTTTCCCCTTCTACCTCCCATATTCTTCCCACTCCTTTTCAAATTCATGTTTTTTTATTATTGTTGATTATATGCACGCATATATGCATAAATATATAACTGCATCCTGCTGAGTCCATTCATCATTGCTTGTAAGTTTATGTTTTCAGGGCTGCCTGTTAGATACTGGATAAGCAATTAGTGAATTCTCCAGCAGATTTCTAGCTCTTATATCTTTCACCTGTTCTGCATTATTCCTTGAGCCCTAGGTGTAGTTGTGTTTTAGATCTATCAACTGGGGGCTGAGCATCCCATGTTCCAGTCAATCATCTCTCATGCTCATGTAATTAACCATAATTAAACTCAGCAGATCACAAAGATATCAAAGTAGGAAGGAAAGTTCTTGGAAAGGATATCAGTGGGAGATGGGGAGTGAATAAGTTATAATCTGTTATGTATATGTATGAAATTGTCAAATATGTTTTAAAGGAATGNCTGGGGGCTGAGCATCCCATGTTCCAGTCAATCATCTCTCATGCTCATGTAATTAACCATAATTAAACTCAGCAGATCACAAAGATATCAAAGTAGGAAGGAAAGTTCTTGGAAAGGATATCAGTGGGAGATGGGGAGTGAATAAGTTATAATCTGTTATGTATATGTATGAAATTGTCAAATATGTTTTAAAGGAATGTCCAGATTATACAGAGACAGAGAGTAAATTAGTGGCCAACAGGGATAGAGAGTTGAGAGAATGAAGCGACTAATAATGAACACAACGGATTCTTTTTGGAGCGAAAAATATGTTCTAAAATTGGATTGTGGTGATGGGTTGCTCAAATCTGTGAAGATACTAAAAAAAAAAAAAGAGCAAGCCATATATTATTATAAGTAGGTGAATGCTGTGGCTTATGCTATAGCTCAGCAAGACTATTTTTACTATGTTCTGCTTATTGGCCACAAGCCAACAAATACTAGCAAATGCCTGAGGTCCAACTTGCCCCTTTGTGTACTTTCAATCTAAAATGATTAATGTATTTATTTCAAAAGACAATGTAATATGAGAATATGTAGTGCCCCCTCCACGGATATTATATGTGTGTGGTGCACAGACAAACATATAGGCAAAACACACATACACAAAATAAAAGAAAAAACTTTTTTTTTAGTAAAACATGTGGGCAATCACATCCTTCCTAATGTGTGGGTGGACATACCTCTGAAAGTGGCTATACCATGTGTCTTAGTCAGGGTTTCTATTCCTGCACAAACATCATGACCAAGAAGCAAGATGGGGAGGAAAGGGTTTATTCAGCTTACACTTCCCACATTGCTGTTCATCACCAAAGGAAGTTAGGACTGGAACTCAAACAGGCCATGGGGGGATGTTCTTTATTGGCTTGCTTCCCCTGGCTTGCTCAGCCTGCTCTCTTATAGAACCAAGACTACCAGCCCAGAGATGGCACCACCCACAAGGAGACCTCCCCCCTTGATCACCAATTGAGAAAATGCCTTACAGCTGGATCTCATGGAGGCATTTCCCCGACCGAAGCTCCTTTCTCTGTGATAACTCCAGCCTGTGTCAAGTTGACACAAAACTAGCCAGTACACCATGTAACGAGCACCCAGCTCCAGGAACAACATGCCTGACATTCCAGATGCCCTGTTCATACCCCCTGAATAACAGGAGTGTTTTCATTTGAGCATCAGTTGATAGTGTATCAGACTGGTGAATCTACCATCTGACATTTACGGAGCAGGGTCAGTGGCGATGACATACCACTGAATATGAATTGAGGTCTCTGTTCTCTATGCCTCGACTCTCCTGCTTTCAGTGTTCTGCCGTGTGGTAACCTTAACCTTCACCTGAGTGGCAACCCTATCTTGTATCTAGTTTCAATCACTGAGAGGCAATGGGAGAGTGCAATTGGGCTGGTCTCGCTGAGGGTTTGTTTCAGGCAAGTGATGGTCTTCCCCAGCCCTACACATCTGGCAAAGATTGGAATGGAGGGCCTACTGAAGCAGTTGCAAACAAAGGCCAGGTATTCAAAACTAATGACCATTCCCAAGGTTAGTGGCATGTTGAAATTCTTAGAGCCCTAAAAATGTAGTCATGCTCGGGACCCACTCTAGAGATTTTGAGTTAGTTAGCCTTCTACATAACAATGGGCATCGAGATTCTTTTAAATACTCAAGTGATTCCAGTTTAGAGTCTTTCTTGTTTTTTTGTCAGGATGTTGCTCAGTGTCAACATTAGCTTAGTGTTAAATGTCACGTCTCAATCACTCCATAACATCAGTATAACCCATGCATTTTTTTGTTTTGTTTTCCTTAGAAGGCCTGCACACCACTGTTGTAACCACATCCCTGTGTCATTTAGCTTAATAAGAATTAAGATGTTTTAAAACAACAGTGAGCCATGAAAGTCAAATATTTGAGATGTTTTCCCATCTCTTCTGCAGATAGTATGCCTTGACCAAATATTGTGCATATTGGAAGAAACGATTGTTTCAGATGTGTAAATTACATGAGATATTTGCACAGCCACCATTTCTGACCTGTTTGAATTGGTCCCATATTTCCTACAGAGAACACAAGCCTTCAAAAGGGTGTCCAGGATATGAGGCTAACAACCTAATAGAGGGTATAGTTAGCTAGTTTACCAGTGAGGCAGTTAGCACATATAAGTAGAGCCTTTGTGGTCACCAAAACACAGGAAATATGGACGAATGTGTTAGAGTAACAAATAATGAAGACAGAGACACAAGGCCTTACCTCCTGATTACCAGGAAATGATCAAGCACTCCTCAGTGTTCTCCTGGGAGTTCTCATGGGAATTCTGATGCATGAGCTGGAGTTTCCAGAAGCCCCATCTTCTCACAAGGCATGCCAGTGGATCCTGGCCAGCAGTTCTGTTCCAGCAGAGCTCAAAGCTGATGATACATTTCCCCACGTGATATCAAAGCAGTGGTGGGTTCTGCCTTATATTTTTATAACCAACAGAAAGAACCTATTTTAGAGAAAACAGGCAAAGAAGGGAGCTGAGGGTAGCAATTTCTTAGCCTGCTCTGTAATTTCGTCTAGTATTCTCTGTTGAAGGAGAAAATCATCCCCATGTTAACAGACAGTAGAGGATGAGGGAAGGAAAGATCAGAAAGTTTGGTCCCAGAATTCTCAATGTGTTGAGTGGGGAGGAAAACCTCTTTATATTTCAGTATCACACGAAGGCATTCGCCATTTATGGAGAAAAAAACAGATGCACAATTAAAGTATCAGTCAACAGATGGATAGATGGATTGATGGATAGATGGATGGATGGATAGATGGATGAATGGATAGCTGGTGAAAAGTGCGGTAACAAAAGGTAAGAAGAAATGAGAGTTTTGATTAAGAACATGAAATTTGAAGCTTGACTATTATCTAGAAAGGATCTCAGATGGGTTAGACAGCCTTTCTATGCTCCAGTGCTCGCCTGTGTAAAATGTGTGTACCCCATGATGCCTGGCACAAAGTAAGCCCCTAAAAGTTAGCTTTCATTCATGTTATGGTAGTATCCTTGTGATAGCTTCCCAAGATATTGCAAGGGAATAGAAGAGAGTTCTCTCTGCTAGCTTGAAGTCATCATAGAGAATAATCCTTCCCCCACCCCAGGTCAGGGGACTTCTGGCCTAGGATGAGCGGGAGTGTGAGCAAGAGGGGAAGGAGACAGAATTGCCATTAGTGGCAGAATAGAGGAGTTTGTGGGTGACAAGCTGGATCTAAGGAAGACTTTAAAAGGGATTTGAAGTTTTAGCTATTTATTATAACATTGCTGTTTATGTATTATAAGTATTTTGTCACATGTATGTATGTGTATTAGATGTGTGCCTGGTACTCATGGGAGCTGGTTACAGATGATTGTGAGCTGCCATGTGAATGCTGGGAACCAAATCCGGGTCCTCTGCAAGAGCAAGTGCCTTTACTCTATGAATTTTCTCTCCATAACCATGATTTGTATTTTTGATCACAATTGCTTCCATTTTTGAAAGATAGACAACATGCTAGAAAGATACGTAGAAGGTGCAATTTTATTTTCAATCCACAGAAAATGACCACAATAGAATGAGGTTACAAAGATTTTGTGCTATATTCAAGACCTGGAAATTTAGAGATCACAGTTTGGAAAGTATGTATTGGCCTGTTTTCTGTTGGTATAACAAAATATCCAAGACTGAATAATTTATAAAGAATAGAGGTTGCTGTAGCTCACACTTTTAGAGATCTAAGAACTTCTGGTTGGCTCTAGGATCCCCCTTTCTGTATCATAGCATACTGGATAGTATCATGATGGGAATACACGTAAAGGGAGGGACCACAGGAAACCAGAGATTGATTCAGGGTCTAGGATTTCCTTCTTTCTATTTGAAATAAAACTAACTCTCCCCAAACTAACTTACTCCATAAAACCAGCATCAGTTCCTTCTAGGAGTAGTGGCCCTAAATGATCTCATACTTCAGCAGCCTTATCTCTAAATGCTCCACCACTTCAGCACTACCACTTTGAAGATCAAGCTTCCAGAACATGAACATTTGAGTGTTACCAGAAAGCTGATGGAGCCCCACACTGGCCACAATGTGTTAACAGGGAAATCGGAGTTGTCTCTTTTGGTTCTCAGTCCCATTAAATGAAATAGCAGACTCACAAGGAAGTTTGAAGATAGTTTAGTTTGTTAGAGTTTAATAGAAAAACAACAGGGCCGGCAAGCTGTTTATCTTGGAAGAGATGAAGCCAAGTTCCTTTGTAAGCAGCCACAAGGTAGACCAGCAGCCACATGGTCAAAAGGAGGGGCAACTTCAGAGAAAAATGAGGAAGCTAAAAGAACTAGGGGAAGTATGATTAGGAAATGAATAGAAAGCAATGAAAAGGGAAACTTAGGCTTGTCTGAGAAAAGCGGGTAGGCTCTTCCGTGCTATATAATGGAAGCTCTGTGAGTGACTGCACTGAAGGTGGGGTTCCTAGGGGGTGGAGTATATTATCTCACTAAGGAGACAATTGTTCTTCCCATCTCCTTAGCACCACAGCCTTCCTGAGATACTCCATTGGCCAGGTGATTGACAGTCTCAGATGGACTAACATTTACGGGAGAAGACAACAGTATGTAATGTTCTAATCTTTGGAGTAAATCAGAATGTCCACACATGGTCATCAGGGAGCAAGTTATCAGTCATAGCCTTTAAGGATCCTAAAACGTTCCCTACTTAGGAATGGGAACCCTAAAATCATTTAGGAGGTGTGCTGAAATTGAAACAATTGGGACAAGCCACATTTAAATCACAGCAAAAATCATTGCTGTTGTCTCTGTATCTGATATCCAGGCCTTTTACCCTCAGCAGTGCTATCCAGATAGACAGATTTCTAACTGGCACCCTGGTAAAAATGACTGTTTAGCATCTATTTCCACCTCTTTACAGTGTACTTTGATATATATGTATCAGAGGCTAGAAATAGGAAAACTACATTTCCCAGACTCTATTGCAGCTGTGCCATTTCAGTTCTACCAATTAGATGTGGTTGTGTGTGGTGAATTCAGAACCTGTTTTATTGAAGTGGACTAAGAGTCAAGGTAGGACGCTTCCATTTGTAAGTACAGGTTACAACAGGTCTTGAGTAATTCCAAAGCCAATGGTTATGGCAGTGTGTTCCTCATCCTCAGATTACATCTGCAGGCAGTAATGCTGGAGCCAGACAATGACAGAGCACGTTCTTGATTTGCTTACACAACTCCTTTCTGAGGGAGGAGACTTGCTATCAGGAAAACTGAGTTAGCTTGTGTGTGCTGTCTATCTGCCATATTTTAGGTTCAGATGGGCAGGCTCTTTCTCAACAGCCCTACCCAGTACAGGGGTCATCTTCTCTTCTCTAACGCTTATCTATTATCTATAGCCCTCTATTAGGTAGCTGAATTGCAGAATAGGAGTCTGTCTTACCTTTTACCCAGAAGATACCTGGGATTTTCCTTGCAAACCAAGTACTCTCTCTGTACTAATGCAGATCTGGCTGTCCTTCTGCCGTTAAGCTTTATTTTTAGTTATGTTCATGTACATAGCAGGGTGGGGCTGCTAAGTGCACCTGAGAGCATTTTGTCTGCAGAAGGCAGAAGTGTGGGATACCCCAGGAGTTGGGGTTACAAGTGGTTGCGAGACACCTGATGTGGGTACTGTGACTTGCACCCAGGTCCCCTGGAAGAAAACACATGAGCCTCACCTCTGAGACTTTTTTCCGGCCCCTCCTTTGTTTAACTGCAGCATTTACCTCCTGAGATGCCTCCATATGCACTATGTAGGTGTGACCTGCACACAGACACTTGAGACCTAATTCATGGGGACTTGCCAATCTGGAGGTCCCATCACTGGGGTATATGTTCCTGGAGGAAGGCGTGCCTTTGAAAATCCTCTATAAGTCCAAACATAATGGTGTATGACTAGAATGTCAGCACTAGAAAAGTTGAAACAGGAAGATCATGGTGTTAAAGACAAGCTGAAAGCCTAGTGCAGTCCTGTTTACAAAAAGGAACCCTAATGAAGAATTCACGGGAAAGCCCTGGTTCCAGGTGATGGGACAGAAAGGAAAGGCTAGAAAGCAGCCAGTGTCAAAGCCTCCTGGCACCTAGAGGGTGTGCCTTCCAACTCCCTCCAAGCCACAGAGGGCACAGTTGTGTGGAGAGCTGCTGGCCCAAGCTCTCCCAGCTCTGCATGAGACAGCAGTTTGACCTCTTATTACAAAACCTCACAGAAAGGCTAAGATGGTATCAGCTCTGTTGCTGTTACCTTGCCAAGCATTTGCATGCCATAAACTGTGCGCAACGAACTCAGCAATTACCTCTTGGACTTTGAAAATTGCATAGAAAAGAAGACCTCATCTCAAGAGAGGATGTAGTGTCAGAAGGGGAGGGGGACAAAAGTAGGAGACAAAGTCCTCTGGGAGCACAAACCACGAGTTTCCCTTCCAGAATGACTAACAGCAGTTAGTCTTTTGTTCCTTGTCCAAGGAACATGTTGAACAAGTATAAAACTGGACCAGGCTGTTTATAGAAAGATTCTGAAGGCACCAGGCATGTTGGGCGGGCGATCATGATGCACACCTTTAATCCTAGCACTCAGGAGGCAGAATTAGGTTGATTGCTCTGAGTTCCAGGCCAGCTTTGTCTACAGAGTGAGTTCCAGGACAGATAGGGCTATCCAGGGCAACACTGTCTCAAAACAAAACAAAACAAAACAAAACAAAACAAAACAAAACAAAACTGACAAAAAATAAATAAAGGAGGCGGGTGGTGGTGGCACAGGCCTTTAATCCCATCACTTGGGAGGCAGAGGCAGGTGGATTTCTGAGTTCAAGGCCAGCCTGGTCTACAGAATGAGTTCCAGGACAACTAGGGCTACACAGAGAAACCCTGTCTCGAAAAATCCTAAATAAATAAATAAATAAATAGATAAATAAATAAATAAAGGCATCAAACCCTCCTGCTGTAATAGAAGCCCAGGGCACGTTTTCTTTTCTCCTGATCTCCATCCACAAAGAACAGATATCATTAAAACAAGAGGTGGTGATACAGGCCAGAATGCCAGCATTCAGGAGGTGGAGTCGGGAAGACCAAAAGTTCAAGATCATCTT
This sequence comes from Mus minutoides, assembly GCA_902729485.2. Taxonomy (NCBI): domain Eukaryota; kingdom Metazoa; phylum Chordata; class Mammalia; order Rodentia; family Muridae; genus Mus; species Mus minutoides. The sequence continues at coordinate 1,046,919 of LR753371.1, forward strand.
TTGCTATACAGTGAGTTCAAGTTCAAAGATGGTTTAAGCCATACAAGACTCTGCATCAACAAATACACAAACAGAACTACAAACAGAACCTACCAAGGCAAGTCAGAGAGGCTTCTTGGGCACTAAGGGCCTCACCCCACTACTCACTGTGCATAATAATCTCCAGGAAAAAGCTGAAGAAAAGTCTGTATTTCCTGTAGCACAGGCCCAGCCTCTGTGCATATAGATGCAAGAACAGTGACTATCATGTCAGAGGAGACTGTAGTAAAAAGGCAGCTTTTGATTTGGTTTGCTTTTTTAACACTGGGCCTCACTATGACGTCCAGGCTGACATGCATTCTCAGTCTTCCAGCCCCAGTCTCCTGTGTTTTACAGGCATGGACCACTAAGTCACCTTGAAGGAAGTTAAACCTCAAATAAGAGTCATGAAAACCATTTTTTTTTATTTTTCTTTTCTCTTTATTAGATATTTTCTTCATTTACATTTCACATGTTATCCAGAAATTTTCCCTTAACCTCCCGCGTCCCCGCCCTGCTCCCCTACCCACCCCCTCCCACGTAATGGCCCTGGCATTCCCCTGTTCTGGGGCATATAGAGTCTGTATGACCAAAGGGCCTCTCCTCCCAAGCAGCAGGGCTCGGTTTGTAAAGTGCATGCAATGCAAATACAAGAACCTGAGTTCAAATTCCAGAACCTACATGTGTGCTGGCACGTGCTTGCTATCCCAGCGACAGGGCAAGAAGAGGCAAGAACATCTATGTTGCTCACTGGCCAACCTGTCTAGCCTAACTTGTGAGCTCCAGTGAGAGACCTTATCTTGAAGGGCAAGGTGGGTGGTTACTGAAGAATGACACCCAAGGTTGTTTACTGATATCCATATACATGCATGCACACATACAGAGAGAAGAAAGAAAAGGAAGACAGAGAGGGAAAGAGGGAAAGAAAGAAAGAAAGAAAGAAAGAAAGAAAGAAAGAAAGAAAGAAGTCAGAAAGAGGAAAGTAGGAAGAAAAGAAGGAAAAAGGAAGTCAGCAAATGAAACTCAAGCCTGTCCCCTCAAACTAAAACCTTTAGTATGCCAGTGCAAACTAACTCAAGCTCCTACAACCAAGGAACAACCTTTTTGGCCTAGAGAGCAGGCCTCAAACAGTTCCCCCTTTCTTAGGTAGGGTTCTCACTTGTCACCTGAGCGAGCTGCACCTGACTGCGGTGGTAGCTTACAAGACAACAGTGAAGTAGTGTCCTTCCCTTTTCTTCCTTGTCTCACTCTCCCACTGCCCTGCTAATATTTCCAAAGCTCTCCCAAAGAAACCACTCACAACCATTGGACATGCCTGCTAGGCCCTTCCATATAATCAAGGCACTTGGTGTAAAGTCTTAAAAATCCTTTTGTATCTTAAGAAACTTTCCCAGATCTTTGATTTTTATCATATTACACGTCTGCTCTGGTACTAGAATCATACCTGGACCACAGCAAGTGAATTAGTCACATTTCTGTTGTTTTGATAAAACATCATGACCAAGGCAACTTCTAGGAAGAAGAGTTGATTTGGGTTGTGGTTCCAGAGGGTTAAAGTCTATCTTGGTGGGGAAGCATGGTTGAAGTGTGGACAATCATGGTGGCCAGAGCAGGAGAACAGGGCACAAGTGGCATGAGGCCTTCGATCCCAAAGTCCACCCCCAGTGACATACCAAGGCTGAACCCCCTCCCCTAACAGGGCTACCAACTGAGGACCAAGTGTTCAAATGCCCAAGACTATGGGGACGTTTCTCATCAAAATCACCACTGCAAGCTTTCATTTGATAAATATATTTCCTGATAAGTTAAATACCACGAGAGAGGAGATATGTTAAATATATTAGAAAGAGTTCTAATTTGGAATCTTGGTATGTTTTTTGAGACTTGACTACAGACCAGGGGCTCAGATCTGTGATCTCCCATCCCACCCTCCTGAGTATGCGATTGCAGGAGCATACCATGACTAGCTGGGATTGTCTTCCTCTATCCCCTCCCTTCCCTCTTTCCCTTATATATATCATATGTGCCCATGGATGTCAAAAAAGGGCATTTGATTTCCTGGAGCTGCAGTTACAGACAGTATGAGTCACTGTATGGCTGCTGGGAACCAAACCTGGCTCCTCTGCAAGAGCAACAATTGCTCTTAACTGCTGAACTAGCTCTCTAGCTCCAATACCATTATCTTAATAGGTATTATAAATAAAGCTTAGCATAATTTTGTGTTACAGCATATTTCCTCACTGTTCTTTCCCAATACTTGTCTTTGGATAATGTGTTTACCCCTCACTTCCATATATATATATATATATATATATATATATATATATATATATATATATATATATGTGTGTGTGTGTGTGTGTGTGTGTGTGTGTGTGTGTGTGTGTGTGTGTGTGTGTGTGTATGCTTTCTCTGTGCAAGGCATTGAGGGGACTGGAAGAGCTTAAATAATTCTGGAAGGTGAGAAACACATTACAGATGAGTAAGAAATCAAGGCAATGTTACAGCGATACAAAAAAGGTAGTTCAGTAATAGAGCAATTGCCTACTATGTACAAGTTCCAGGTCCCCTATCCCACATTAGAAAGTTCCAGAGCATTAAAGATGTCTGGAAGTACAGCTAAGCAGGGTAAGTGTGCAGCTAAGGCAAAACGGTAACGGCAGCATCTCCCCCTGAGGAGTAACATCTTTCATTAAATTACATTTTAAAGATGAAATATGCAAAGTGTTATTCTCCCTGCTTCCTGCATCAATCTATTCTTTTAATGTCTAAAATATTAAGAACTATTATCAAGAAAAAGTGCTATTAAATTTTGTTTTGTTTTGTCCCTATGATTCTACAGAATTGTATGTTGGGGAATTAATTTTTGGTGTGACAGTAACAGCACAAAGATAATTTTCTTAATTCAAAGGATTGGGACTGGAGAGATGGCTCAGCCATTCTGAATACTTGTTCCTCTGGCAGAGAACCCAGGTTCAATGTCCAGCACCCACTTGGCAGCTTCCAACCATTTGTAACACCAGTTTCAGGGGATCCGGGGCTTTTTTTTTTTTTTCCACTGCAGGCATCAGGCAGTCATGGTGCAAGATATGCATGCAGGGAAAACACCCATACACATACAATGAAAACATTAAAATGCAAAGGAATGTGAATCACAAATAGGGACTCCTTTATCAATGATATGTTTTAAGATTTTACAAAAAGTATCTGTAATATGGTTTTGGAAGGACAGCTCACTGTACTTCTAGAGGACTGAACTTCTATTACCATCAACCAATTTAAGAAGGCTTAAAAGCTTCCTGTAATTCCTACTCCAAGGAGATCTGAACCCTCTGATCTCTGCCACCATTCACTCACTTGGACATGTCTCTCCCACATACAGATAGTAAAAATAAAAGATATCTTTAAAACTTGCTACGTCAAGAGAGGCCCCTTGATATTGCAAACTTTATATGCCCCAATACAGGGGAAGGCCAGGGCCAAGAAGTGGGAGTGGGTGGGTAGGGGAGCAGGGCGGGGGGAGGGTAGATGGAACTTTTGGGATAGCATTTGAAATGTAAATGAAGAAAATATCTAGTTTAAAAAAACTTGCTACATCTAGGTAGTGGTGGTGCATGCCTTTAATCCTAACACTCAGGAGGCAGAGGCAGAGACAGAGAGATCTCGGAGTTTTCAAGGTGGAGTTCCAGGAAAGACAGGGCTATACAGAGAAACTCCATCTCAAAAAACCAAAATGAGGCGGGGTGGGGGTGGGGGAAGAGGTCGCCCAGAGACCAGCCTACTGCTACTCCAAGCAACAGAGGTGTGCAGACTACATAGAAGCCAGCAAGTTGTCATATGGCACCGGTGGGCTGTAGACACCCAGAGACTTCTCACCACCATGCCACAGAGAGTGTGCAGGGGAAGACACCCAGAAGCCTGCCCGCCTGCTGCATGGCCCGCCTGCAGTGGGAGCCGCTACTATGTGCAAGTATGTGGTGGACAGATGAGAGAGAAAGAGAGGTGGAGCAGTTTGAGAATGATACAGAGAAATGGAACTGGAGGTGCAAGGGCGGAGAGAGAGAGCCTGTGGTGAGTAGCCTGCCCTGCCACCTGAGGCTATGGTGAAGTCCCAGCCCATGCTGCTGCAGAGGACCACGTCTGTGCCCACGGCCTGGCAGCAGCAGGGGTCTGTGTCCATGTACCTGGCTCACATTACCACTAAAGACCTTGTGGATCGCTGCTCTGCCACCTGGGACCATGTTGATATGCAAGGATTGTGCAGAGCTGACCCCACCCCTCATCTGCTGCAGCACTCAGGAGTGTAGGCTCTGGGCCTCACCTAACCAGCACAGTAGGACTGGCCCTGGTGGCAGGGGTATGGGAGAGCTGCCCCTGCCACTTGTCTGCTGGGAGGTGCTGTGGGCACAGGGGAGATACCCTCCCTGCCTCTGGTTCCTTGTCACCTGTAGCAGGTTGTAGAGCTGGCCCCGAGGTCATGAAAGCAGGGTGGGAGAGCTGGCCCTGTCCCTCACTGGCTGCAACACCCTGGAAAGTGTACCTCAATTGAGCAGCACTGTAGAGCTGGTCCTGATGGTTTGGGTGCAGGTACACTGGCCCTGAGGGTATAAGAGCAGGAGTGCTGGTCCTGATGGTATGGGTGCAGGTACGCTGGCCCTGAGGGTATAAGAGCAGGAGTGCTGGTGCTGATGGTATGGGTGCAGGTAAGCTGGCTCTGAGGGTATAAGAGCAGGAGTACTGGTCCTGCCTCTTGCCAGCTGCAGCATTGGGAGAGCTAGCCAGGGCTCACCCTGGTGGTGTGTACATAGGAGACCTGGCAGGCTGACTGTCTCAGCTATCACCCAGGCCCAGATCCAGGGCTTTGAGTTGGCCCAACATCTACATCATCTATGAACTGCTTAGGGTAGGTGAAATGATCAGTCCTGCAGATCCAAAGCTGCATGATCTCCATGATACAGGGCAACAACAGGGTATCTGAGAAGAGTAGCCAGATTAATGACTCATTGCAATGAACCTTCGCAAGTAATGCTGTGGGGACAAAAGGGTATATTGTGGGACACACTGACAAACTACAGCTTCCTCAACGATGACATGTTTTCTATGCTTTGTTTTGTTTTGTTTTGTTTTAATTTTTGGTGGGGGGAGGTTGCAAGGGTGGGGGATGGATGTGTAGAGATGGGGAAATTAGTGGGATTCAGTGTACGTAATGTGAAACTCAAAAAGAATCAAATATAAAAGCAACATATTCCATTAAGATGTAGATACAACGATTTTGAGATTACTTTGGTTGTTTTCAATTCTTTGACTGGTACAAATAAAGTTGTGTTTGTCAGTTGTGAATAAAAACAAAAAACAGAAACCTTTCAAATTTTACTTTTATTACTGGGTTACATAGGACTATTTTCGTGAAAGTAATATACTTTGAACAACCCCAACCCAGGCCCTGCCATCTTCTCCTTTTCTTCTCTTCTCCTCCATTATTTCTTTTGTTCCGTCACACACTTGTACTTCTACATTCACATCATCTGTATGTGATGTTATGTATCCATGTAGAATCTTAGAGAGACAAGGACTCACTATGTGGCCCAGGCTGGCTTCAAACTCAATCCTCCTGCTTCTATCTCACAAATGCCGGACTTATAGGCCCGGGTCACCCCATCTGACTGTCATTTCTTTTTTAACTTTAAATTGTAGCTTCTAAATGAGAGGTGATGCCATTTAAGTTTGAAAGAATTTTAGAAATCTATGATGGCATCAAAAAAAAAGTCATAACTAAAGAAGACTGTTGACACTTAAAAGTGTGAGGTCTAAAATTGGAAAGCATCCTACTAAACTTTCACACAGGTGACAATTGGCACTCAGTATTCCACCAGCACAGACATCATACAAATTGAAGGATGCTTGTACTTCCTTCTGGTTAGAATTTTCCAAGAGTTGTTCAGCATGCCAGGAAATCTCAGAGCTGCCACTGCGCCCCACCTGCATCAGTCTACATCTTGAGCTGTTACTTATAGTGATGCTATGATAGAGCGATGGAATGCTTTATTATGTTCTCTGATGTTGCTATACCTGAAGGTTTGCAACATCAAACTGTGAAACTCATGTTATTTTATTAGGTATTTCTTTTAGCTGTTCTTTCTATTAATCATACCACTTATTACAACTATGTGCAGAGGTATATGGTATCACCTATAAATTTCATTTCAAGCTGGTACAGGAGGCTACTAAATACATTTTAAAAAGGCTGTTGGGCCTTAGACTTCAGTTTTAAATAACCAAGCCTTAGCATATGATAATATATCTTTTCCAGTCCCAAAGCAGTTATTCTGTCTGCCTACTATGTGATAAAAGAGTGATTATCATATTCACGTGGCTTCAAGACTAAAAAGGTTGTTCAACCCTGCCATAGTCTCTGCCATCTGTGGTCTACAATAACAGTTTCATCCATTTTCACGATAACAGTGCTGAGAGCTTGATTGTTTGTTCTGTGGAATATTTGATGCCCTCTTAGGAAAAAAAAAATACAGCCGGGAGTGGTGGCGCACGCCTTTAATCCCAGCACTCGGGAGGCAGAGGCAGGCGGATTTCTGAGTTCGAGGCCAGCCTGGTCTACAGAGTGAGTTCCAGGACAGCCAGGGCTATACAGAGAAACCCTGTCTCAAACAAAAACAAAAACAAAAAATAATCAAAAAGGCCAGTGAATCAAATCTTGAAGAGAATTTCAAAGTGAAGAGAATCTAAGTTGCCTTGAGTTTAGAATTTTCCCTGGAGGAACTTGGAAGCAAGCATTAACAAGCACACCTATTTAGTGCTAAGTCATACACACTGGCATTAGACATCTCAGTAGGAAAAGAAGCAGTTACTGGGATGCATATAGTACCAAACAAAATTAATGCGGTTTAAGCTGGTTTCAAATATGAACCTACAGATCATGTTGTCAGCACAGTCAAAAAGGAAAACGTATCATCAGTGAGAAACCCTGTAATAAACACACAGGGTTGACCTTTGACAAGATTGCAAAGTAGCTGATGTTTGTTTCTAGTACTTCCATATTTCTCTGATGGCCTTTTCTATTCATAACACCCCTCACAACTGCAAGGCAGAGGCCTCAGTCAACATGGGATTAGCAAGCTGGTTTTGAGATGAGAGGCAGAAATAGAAGAATGGCCTAGAGTCTTACAGGACAGCAAAGCTGTAATACAGAGCTTCAGAGATATCCTCCCTCCAAAACAAAGTAGAAGAAAATAATTGACTCCTGAGAAGTTTTCACACATACATCATAAACAGAAAGTTAGACAGCAGACAGATGGACACACACATACTAAGTAAAACAAACAAAAACTATAACAGTTCTTGTATGGGAAAACAAATTTGTAAACCACCTGCCTTCTCATTAATCAAAGCAAAAGTATCCAAGATTCACTGGAGGCAGTGGAAGGCAGTAAGTAGTTCAGCAGTGAGCCTCAGCACACAATTTCTGTCTTTTTGGGAGCCCTCCAGTTAATTCTCAGTTACTAAAAGGCATGATCAGGCCAGACCAATGAAAAGCCCGAAGATTATTTTTCTTAAATAACAAATTTCATTGAAAGTATATAGTGAGGATTAAGTATTTAACAAGGTGATTCTAGATTAAATTTTACAATGTCTGTTTTAAGAGTTTATTTTATAATCAGAAGAATGCCAGATGCATGTCAATAACCTCTGTATTCACGAGGGTGAGGCAGGATGATTGCTGAGTGCTTGTGGTCAGTCTGGTAATAGAGAATTAAGGACCACTCTAGGACCACCCTAGGACCACCCTAGGCTATGTAGCAAGATCCCACCTCCAAAAGAATCAGAATGGTTGCATATAAAGGCAAATGACCTTTAAACATTTTACTTTGGAAACTTGCCTAAAACATTAAGAGATTGTATTAGTTCTTTGTCTTTCTGCTGTGGCAAAATACCTGACAAACACAGCTTAAGGGAAAAAGGTTTTATTTTGATACACAGCGCAGAGGTTGCACTATTATGGCAGGGAAGGGGAGATGGCAGGAACAGGAGATGGCTGGTCACAATTGCATCCACAGTAAGGAAGCAGAGAGCAGTAAATGTTAATGCCTACCCAGCTTTCTCTTTTTTTTTTTTGCAGTTCAGAATCCCAACCCATAGAATTCTATCACCTACAGTTAAGGTGGGTCTTCCCACTTCAATTGATATAATCGAGAAAATCCTTCATACGCATGTCCAGAGATTTGTCTTCTAGGTGATTCTGGATCCCATCAACTTGGCAACCTGGCTGCACTATTGCTGAAATTCTATTTAATTTATTTAATTTTTAATTTTTAGAAGATACTTGGCGTCTGTCTTTTGTTGTTTTGTTTGGTTTTGACACAGAGTCTCTCTCTATAGCTCTGGCTGTCTTGGACTTCCCTATGCAGACCAGGGTGGCCTCAAACTCACAGAGATCCTTCTGCTTCTGCCTTCTGAGTGCCGGGATTAAAGGTATATACCACCATGTCCAGTCTATTTTTAAATTTTTATTTGGGGATGGGCTGGGGTAAGACAGAATCTATGTAGCCCTGATTGGCCTTGAACTCACCTTGTAGGCCAGGCTGCCTCTGAACTCAGAGATCCACCTACCTCTGTTCCAGGATGCTGAAAGTAAAGACATGCACCATTACACAGGGCCTCTGATTTTATTTTTATTTTTTACATTTTCATTTATTTTATTATTATGTATGTGTGTTTTGCCTGCATGTAAATCTGTGCAAAATGTATGTGCAGTGCCCACAGAGGTAAAAAACTGGTGGCAGAATACAGAATTCCTGCTGTGGTCACAGTGCCTCCATGTGTGTGCTGAGAATCAAACCTAGGTAATGTGGAAGAGCAACCAGTACCCTTAACCACTGAACCATCTTTCCAGTCCCCTTTTTACTCTTTTGTAATTTGATTTTGTGATCCTTGAGCATAAACTTTCTTTTTACAATAGTATTTGGTTAGCTCAGGCCAAGTAATTACAAAACCTTAAAACAGTGAGGAATATGCATATTCTGTGTAAACATGTGTAATTCTTACTGGCTGGACAGGCAGACTCTTGGTTAATACTTTTTTATATTCTACTAAGGCTGGCAACAACCCTAAAGTGTCCACTCAGCAGCATAGACTTCTATTTCATCATCATCTCCAAAGGAGAAGGCAGAGCAGCTGATCTCCAACTCCTTCCTGAGCTCTAAATTACCAAAAGTAGATTTTAATATAGTTATGTGCCCTATCTCTGGATTAGAGGCCGCAAAATACCCTATTTAGAGTTTTCCTTGAGGTTAATGTTTTTACTTTAATAATTATAAACAGGAGGAGAGTAGAAAATGTTTCCTTTTTTTTTCCTCTTCCCATAGGAAATCTTTTGTGGGTAAAATATTCACCAGGTAGGTAAAGCTTATAATATCCACAAATTGGTAACTTCTTGGGAAGAGGAAGGGTTAAGGCATTGAGAGTTGGTTAATAGAAGGAGAGTGTATGAAATGAAAGCCACATTTGTCTCTGCCTCCACAAATATCTAGAGTGTGTTTGTTGGGAACAGGAGTTGTTCCCAGTCACTATATATTCAGTGCTATCTGAAGTGGTGACTTCTATTTGATTTCGGGAACTGTCAGGAAAGTGTGTAACAGCAATTGTGACAATTGTGACATGAAATGAGAGTATTCCTAAGCTTGACTCTTCCCATCCATGCAATTTTGAGGTGGATGCACATTTTGGGCCATAGGTAGCACTTTGAGAATCAGAGTACTTTAATAGTCATGCTGACTAAATGAAGTTTTTAAAATGCAGATCATTTGTGTAGTGAACACCTTTGGCTAAAGAAGTAGTATACTTTCTGAACATTGTCCAACAATTATAAATGTATCATCTAAAATGGTTCAACTACAATTTCTTGATAAAAATCCTGTAGCCTAAGACGTCTTGGGACCACTCCCTTAGCAGTTTTTGTTTTTGATTTTGAGAAAATGACATCTTAGATGTGAAACTCAGGGCTATAAAGGTACACAGGAAGGTCACTTCAACTGCTTGATTGGATCTCATTCCCCTTCTGTGCCTCTATGAGAAAGCAGCCAAAGCTGGGTAAATTAGAAAGAATGGAAGTTTAATCTGCTCACAGTGCTGGAAGCTGGAAAACCCAAGAACATGGTGCTGGCATCTGTTCAGTATCTGGTGTGCTGTGTCATAACACATTGGAGAGCGAAAGGACAAGGGCATGTAGACCTGAGGAAGAGGCAAAACAAGGACAGCCTTGGTTTATAGCAGCCCACTCTCCAGGTAATTAATCCAGTTCTTCCAGACTGGGAATTCACTCCCATAAGAATCACCCTACCACCTGTCAGAGCTTGTTACACTGCGGGCCACATTTCAACACGAGTTTTGAAGGGGGGTGCAGACTACAGCAAATCCTGCTTAAGAGGGCATGAGTCTGGAAGGATATTCTAAATATACCTAAAGGCTGTATTTATGTGGTCACTGTGGAGTATATGTATACTTTCAAGGAAGGACTAATGGAAATAACATACAAGGGAGCCTAAAAGACTCAGTAAACCAGTGCCGTCATACATATGAAGTGCACACGGTAGCTAAATTCAGAAATAATTCCAGAAAACTACAAAGAATCTACCCTCTGGAACATGGGAGGTGTCACAGACTAAATAATGTCCCTCCTCCATCTTAATCTATTTTGTGCTGCTATAACAAATTATGTGGGGCTGGATAATGTATGAATAATGGAAATGTATTCCTTATAGTTCTGGAGGCTGAGAAGTCTAAGATTAAAGTACTGGTGTCTGGCTCCTGGTGAGAAACCTGTACATTAATCCTCCTTTGCTGCAGACCTGAGGCAGAGCAGCAATGTCATGACAGAGGATAGCTGCTCACATCATAGCACCTAAGAAGCAAAGATGCTGAATGAGAGACCGAGGCAAGCTCCTAAGACACACTGCCAACAATCTGCATCTTCCACCCAGGGCTCATCTCCTACTTTGTATGCTCTCCCAATAATGCCATCAAGTAGAGACTACATCTATGGATTGACCCACAGATGAAGTCAAAGTTCATGGCTTTGTCATTGATTGGACTTATTAACCTAGGGACCATATCTTCAACATTTGAGCCTTTGGGGAGACACTTCTTATGCAAACTACAATAGCCAACTTGCTGTGCTGAGTCCTGGTGAGGCAGAAGGTGAAAGGTGAAAAATGAAACAATGTACTGATATGGAAGAAGAGCTGAAGAGAGTACACTTCTTTTGTGCTGACATAATTAGTCCATTCACAAGACTGGAGGTAAAGAATTTTCAGGAGACCACACTTTGCAATACCATTGTAATGAGGATTACATTTCTGGACCAGGAACTGGCCTGTGGGCTATGGGAACACTCAGACCACAGCAATCCTTCCAGATATCCCTTTCCTACTGCCACAAACCTGTCTCTGCATGCTCTTAAGGTGACATGAGACTTTGCAGATATGATCAAGTTAGTGATCCAGAGATGAGAAGATGTTCCTGGATCATGTGGATGGACTCCAAGTCCTTATAAGAGGGAGGCAGGAAAGTAAGGGTGGGAGAAGCTGTGACATGGTGGTGGCTGTTGGACTGGCACTGGTCTGAAAGGAACACAGGCGGCCTCAAGGAGGCTGCAGTCTTAAGGTTCTGCCCTCTTCTTCAGCAGCATTTGATGGAGGATTTTTTTTACACATCTGTGATAGATAAAAGTAAACCCTATTTTTTTTTTTATTGTAAACCATGTACCAAGTTTCTGGCCAGAATTGTGTAGAATAACTTAATCATAATTACATTCTATTAACTAATATGTATGCATTTTTATACACAATTATGTTGAAGTAACGTTCTAAAAGTTAACAAAAACAAGTAAAAGAAGTCTGCAGTCACAAAGGTGGATCCTCCCTCTGCTGGTTAGCTGTCAACCGACACAAATTAGAGCCATCTGAGAGGAAACTATCTCAGCTGAGAAAATGCCTGAGGGGTATCTTCTTGATTGAGTATTGATACAGAAGGGCCCAGGCCTGGGCTGAAGTCATTGTTTGTATAAGAAAGCAGGCTGAAGAGCCACAAGCACCAAGCCAGTAAGCAGCACTCCTGTGTGGCCTCCCAGTTCTTGCCTTGTTTGAATTCCTGTCCTGGCTTCCCACAGTGATGTGGTTGTAAGCTGAAATAAATTCTTCCTTTCCCAATTTGCTTTTGGGCATTTTTTTTATAACTGCAATGGAAACCCTAAGACATTCCCCCAGAGCTTCTAGAATGAATAAGGTCCTTTGTATTCCTTGATATATTTTTAAGTTTATTTTATTTTTATTTAACAGTAATTGTATTATAGGTACAACGTGATGTTTTGGTATGTGTCTGTACCATAAAATGATCAAATCAGAAATTTAACATTTCTTTTCCAGTTAAAACATTCAAAATAGGGCTGGTGAGATGGCTCAGCCGGTTAGAGCACCCGACTGCTCTTCCGAAGGTGATGAGTTCAAACCCCAGCAACCACATGGTGGCTTACAACCACCCGTAACAAGATCTGACACCCTCCTCTGGTGCGTCTGAAGTCAGCTACAGCGTACTTATGAAGAATAATAAGAAATGAATCCTTGGACTGGAGAGACCAACTGGAGCAAGTGAGGCTGTCCGGCGAGCGGAGCCGAACGGGGACGGCCAAAGCAAGCAGGGACGGCTGGAGCTAGCGGGGCCAGAGCGAGTGGGACCGAACGGAACGGCTGGAACGAGCGGGGCCAACCGGAGCAAGCGGAGCTGATCGGAGCAAGCCGGGCCGGCTGGAACGAGCGGGGGCCGTAAGGGGGCAGCCGGGAGCGAGTGGGGCTGGCCGGAGTGAGCAGAGCTGGCGGGAGCGAGCGGGGTTGACCGGAACAAGGAATAAAAAAAAAATTCAAAATATTCCCTCAAAATATTTATCTATTTTGACTTGCTCCATTTCTGACCTGAGCTAGTTCACAACCTCTTTAGGGAACTTGGTACACCCACACACACACTCTAAGGAGGTTACCATCAGGATACCAAACATATTGCAGACACATAGTGCCCTGCATCCTAGAACTCTTGGATTCAAGTGAGCCTCTTACCTCAGCCTCCCTAGCACCTGGAATTACAAGTCTGTGCCATCATAGCTGGCTCCTTTGAAATGTAAAATTTATTATTATTATTATTATCATCATTATTATTATCTATGCCCACTGTGCAGTAGACAATCAGAAAATACCTACACTATGTAACTAGCACTGTGTGCTGATTGACCATTTTCCATATGCCTGTTCACAGTCTTTGATTTTAGATTTTTGGTTTTAGTCTTTGATTTTATCTCCAGAACTGTGAGATAATAAATGTCTTGATTTATAAAAGTCATCAAGTTTGTGGCCATGTGTTATAGCAGCTATCAGAAACTAACACAGGAGGAGTAAACAATGGTTCCAACTCAACAGGCATGGCTTCCTGAGAGCACTGTAGATAAATGGTTGGTAGAAGTGTTCAAAGAGTCAGCCACCTTAAAGGCTTTCCTACTATTGGCTGGAAGTGGTCCCTGGTGAGCAAGTGGACATGAGCTCTTCCAATATGGAATTTATAGGCATGAGAGAAAGACTGGCACTAAGCCAAAAGGATATTCTCTTGAAGGTCTCAATGTACTGGAGAGGAGGAATATATAGTGCTATGAAAGGAATTAGAAGGAGACCCAGTTCAGTCAGGTAGTTGGGAGAATTCTGAGATATGATGTTTAATTCTAAGTATGAGTAGGGATTACCAATTCTGTGATTGAAGGTGGAAAGAGTATTTATGTTTCTGACAGAATGAAGATCATGTCATTGGTAAGTGGATATTAGCCCAGAAGCTCAGAATCCTTCTTAGAAGGGGGAACAAAATACCCATGGGAGGAGTTACAGAAACAAAGTTCAGAGAAGAGACTGAAGGAATGAACATCCAGAAACTGCCCCACCTGAGGATCCATCCCATAAACAACCACCAAACCCAGACACTATGGCAGAGATCAACAAGAGCTTGCTGACAGGAGCCTGATATAGCTGTCTCCTGAGAGGCTCTGCCAGTGCCTGGCAAATACAGAAGTGGATGCTCACAGCCATCCATTGGACTGAGCACAGGGTCCCCAATGAAGGAGCTAGAGAAAGTACCGAAGGAGCTGAAGAGGTTTGCATCTCTATAGGAGGAACATCAATATGAGCTAACCAGTACCCCCAGAGCTCCCTGGAACTAAACCACCAATCAAAGAAAACACAGGGAGTGACTTATGTCTGTAGCTGCATATGTAGCAGATGATGGCCTAGTCGGTCATCAATGGGAGGAGAGGCCCTTGGTCCTGTGAAAAACTCTATTCCCTAGTATAGGGGAATGCCAGGGCCAGGAAGCAGGAGTGGGAGGGTTGGAGAGCAGGGGGAGGGAGGAGGGGATAGGGGAAACTAGGAAAGGGGATAACATTTGAAATGTAAATAAAAATACCATATATATATATATATATATATATATATATATATATATATACATATATATATATATATATATATATATATATGAATGAAGTGATCCAATAAAAAAAAAAAAAGAATGAAGATTGAAGATCATGGCCAAAGGCTGCAGGTGGGAAAAACAGATAAGAATGGGAGCCATGAGCAGGACAATGACACTTGGAATGAGGAGAAGCAGAGGATTCAAGAGAGGGACAGGACATAGAATTGGGAGGTTTGATGGTGAATAGAATGCAAGAAAGTGACAAGTGAGGTTCCAGGAGTAATGTGTTGGTCCTAATTTTACATGCCTGGTCAGTGGAGCCACAGTTCTCGGGAAAGGAGTTGTCCTGTAAGAGAAGGACATGAGGAGGAGCACAATAGCACAGTTTTGGTCATGAACAGCTTGAGGGAATCATCGAGGCATTGGTATGGAAGTAGCCTGAAGTATTTGGAAGTCTACGAATTAGCAAATGGCAAAATGGAGTTGGAGGAATAGTAAGGATGGTCCTCCTAACTGCCTACGGAAGTCGGTTCCCTCCTGGCTGCCTTCTGATTAAGATGCAGAACTCTTCCAGCACCATGCCTGCCTGGACCCTTCCATGCTTCTTGCCATGATGATAACGGACTGAACCTCTGAACATGTAAGCCAGCCTCAATTAAATTTTGTCCTTTTATAAGAGTTGCCTTAGTCATGGGGTCTCTTCACAGTAATGGAACTCCATACTAAGACAGTATCTACAGGAAGAGCAGCACAACCCGGGAAGGACTGCATGTGTGTGCTAACCCCATCAAGAACATTCTGTCTGTCTCTGTCTCTGTCTCTGTCTCTGTCTCTGTCTCTGTCTCTGTCTCTGTCTCTCTCTCCATTTGGGCTACTGGGACAGAATACTATTGACTGCATTGCTTATAAACAACAGACATTCACTTCTCATAGTTCTGTAGGTTACAAGCCCAATGTAAATGTGGCTTTTACGTCCTCAGATGAAGTGATGAGATAAAAGCCAGTTGAGGCCAGAGCATTTCTTTCTTTGTTCTAACCATCCCTAGGCCTAGGTCTGGAAGCTTCTAGCCTCTGAACAACCTAATCTTCAAGCTAGGACCTTGACGGCTTCGGCTTCCAGCCTCTGTCTACTAACGTAGGCCTAGAATGTTTCAATCTCTGACACGGTTGAATAAGTTCATTCTTTCTAGCTTTCTGAACTCTGCGTGACTGCTTCAGCTCAGCTGTTTAGGCTCAAACTTCTCTCCAATCTGACTGGTTTAATCTGGTTTCTCTCTGGGCCTCTGACTGAATTGCCCTATTTAGAAACACTACCTCTGAATTCCACAAACTGAACTGCTCTAACCCCACTGACTGCATGAACTCAACTGAACTGAACTGCATAAACTCAACTGAACTCAACTCCCCATCTCTCCCTGCAGTGCTCTTAAGTAGCCTCTCTTTCCTGTCTGTTCTTGTGAGAGTTGGGTGTATCCTATTTCTGACTCATTCTGTCAAATCTTTCTCTGATTCATTACTTTGTCTGCCCCTCAATTAGACATCATTGTTTAGGATTAAAGGTGTGTTTGTATCTCATCCAGGGCAATGAAAGATCTTTACTAAGGGTTTGTCTATATTCCAGCTGGTTCACACAGACCTAGATCGTTGGATGTGATCCCTTGCCAGGGTAGCCATGTTGCTGGATTAAAGTTCCTCTACCTCCAAGTTCAAGGTGCCAGTAGATCTGGTGTTTGAGGAGGTCCTGGTTTTCCACAGAGTTGGGTTTCAGAGACAGAGCTGAGTTCACTCATGGTGAAAGGAAAATAGTTGCTATCTAGAGTCTCTTTTATGTGAGCACTAATTACAATCATGAGAATTCAGACTCTGCATTACACTGCAGGTAGAGACTTCAGCATATATACTGGGGTAAAGGCACAGCCATTCAGACCATAGCACCATGCCTCCCTATATACTTATCTTTTTCCAGGCCATCCTGGTTTTTCTAAGCTCTCTACTCTCTTGCTGCCATGTCTGCCAGGCCTTCGTTATTCTAAGCTGTGTTGTGAACTTACTTGCTCTATTGCTGTCCTTTTATTTTTTTCATTCTCTTGGTATTGGTGGAGAGACTGTGTCTCTGGGGAGTCTGAAGTAATAAAAATTTCCCTGCTATTCATTGGGAACATGGCCACACCTGTGCAGACAAAGGACAATTGGATGTTCATGGACAAGTGTAATAAAGGTAGGCCTCCTACCTGTGAGAAGCCAAGAAGTCTGTCAGAACAGTCCTGGGTTAAAGGTTAAGGGAAATAGACAGTGTTGCTTTTTAATTTTCCACTGAAATTCAACTTGTGTTTGGTCCAAACCATGCATATGAAATATAGGAGTGAAACTTTTCTGTGCTAGGGATAGGATAATATAAGAATGGGAGCAGGTTGAGCTTGGGTTATGATTGTCAAACAAAACTTACAAAAGTGACTTTCTCACTGGAACCAGTGGCAACAGAAGTGCTCAGAAGAAAGGAAGAAAGGGTGTGACAACAGGTGATGCTTTGTGTCGGTGAAAAGGAGCTGGAGGAATTGCAGAGTAATATCAAGGTTCCAGACTTGGCATGGAATAAGAGCTTCAGTACAAACATAGCTTTTCTTTGTGCATTTTGGAGCAGGTATTTCACCTTCCCACTATTTTCTTTCTCCTTTGTGTTTGGAAATTAATCCCTCAAATAAAATAAAACGGCTTCTTCCTATTCCCTTGGACTTTACCGAAGTCTTCCCTCTGGATCTGTTGAATAAGTTATTGCCTAAGGGACAATAGCCTCAGGTGACGACACCACTGGCACCAGTAAATAATTTATGATCGCAGTCAGTGCCCTGCTGATAGACCCACGGTCTCCTCTTTAGAGGTCAGCTGAAGGTCAATTGTCTCACTTTACAAGTGAGGAAGGATGGAGGAAGTGTTCCAAACTTAGAGCCAGGGTGGCAGATCTGAAAGCGGCACGTCAAGATCAGATGTTTGTCTACACTGTGGTTTGCTGCTTGGATATTAAATCTGGCTGACAGCTGACACTAAACTCATAATAAAGAGTTCATTTCTCCAATATCCCATTTCCAGATGAGAGAGTCAAGACTCAGAGAAGTTAGATAACGTATCTGTTGCCACAGCATCAGTAATTGGTAGAACTGCCTAACCTTGTAGGATGACCATGTAGAGATTATGTGTATCTAGGGTTGGTCCTACTCACCAACAGTGGGGCAGCCTACAACATGGACAAAAGTCCATCTAACTAAAATTATCAACTTGACTCCTTTCTTGTAGTGGCTAATAGCTGCACCCATTATCAGAACCAATTGGATGGCTCAATAGGATGATACTAATCAGGTAGAGACCAAATCCTAATCTCTGAAGAATGAAAATACATACTGCCCAGCTCAGAATTGTCTATAGAATGAGAGCTGGAGGGACAGCTCAGTCAGTAAAGAACTTTCCTTGCGGGCATGAGGGCCTGAGTTTGATCCCCCAGAACCCACATAATAGTGCCTGGCATGGTAATGCACACTTGGAATCCCAGTACTGGGAAGGTGGAAACAGGTGTATCTCTGGAGATTGCTAACCAGTTAGCCTAACTTATTTCGTGGGTTTTAGGCAAATGAGAGAATGTGTGCATGTGTGTGCGTGCGTGTGCGTGTGTGTGTGTGTGTGTGTGTGTGTGTGTGTGTATTTGAGGTATTTGAGGAACAACACCTGAAATTCACATGGTCTGTAGAATGGGTAGGTCTGAATCTTCACTGGGTTGTGATTTTTTGAAACTTCATCAGCATGCATTTATAAACCTGGATCAGTATGCTGTGACTGTATTAATTGGGAGATGAGGCGATAGCTAAATAGAATTGATTCCATAATAATCTTAGACTTGGGATACATAGGTCCATGCCTGGCCTGCCTTAAAATAATGTGTGTTGGCGGTGGTGGTGATGGTGGTGGGTATTGATATGAAAAATATCATATATGTATATGTTTTGAGCAGATTAACCAAACAGCAGACCAGGCCAAGGTGGTTCCACGTGGGAGAGAGTTATTGAGCGGGTGGGGGGGCAGAGAAGAGGAAAAAGAGAGAAAGAGGGGGAGAAAGAGAGAGAAGAAAAAGAGAGCGAGGAGGAGGTGACTTCCTAATAGCACCTGATTTTAATCCTAGCACTGAAGATGCAGAGGCAGACAGATCCCTATGAGATACAACCTAGTCTATATAGTGAGTTCTATGCCATCCAGGGCTACACAGTGAGAACCCCATCTCAGAATAAGATAGATCATGAATAACTATGAAACCAATATCTAACCAAAAACTAAAAGCAATTGATGAAGTGGCCTGACAGCATCAAGGCTTGATAAACAGGATACAAACAGATTAATGAAATCTCATATTAGGGCTGGTGAGATGGCTCAGCGGGTAAGAGCACTGACTGCTCTTCCAAAGGTCCTGAGTTCAAATTCCAGCAACCACATGGTGGCTCACAACCATCCTTAACGAGATCTGACACCCTCTTCTGGTGCATCTGAAAACAGCTACAGTGTACTTATAAATAAATAAATCTTAAAAAAAAAAAAAAGATTTCTCTGGTCTGAAATCTCATATTGACCTTAGCAGAAGGTAGTTTGATAAATTTGTAGATCTAAACATTTTCACATCTTTTGATCTAACCATTCCATTTCTTTAGAAACAATATTCATGCTACCACTGTCTACTATTTGTAGTAGCAAAAGGATAGAAGATGGATAGAGGATAGATTAAAAAGAGGATGGAAGGAAGAAAGAAATGGAGGGAAGGAGATAGGGAGAAAAGGAAAATAAGGAGAGAGCTAAACCAGAAACAAACGAAATGAGCCTGTATTTACACAGGTAACATGGCATGACCCTTTGTAATGCTGAGTACAAAAGCTAGTGTCAGAAGCCTCCTGACAGTAGTACTCTTGTGTGTGTGTGTGGCAGTACTAGAGATTAAACCTAGGACCTTGTACATGCCAGGGAAGAGTTCTACTACTGAGCCATATTCCTAGCCATTTCGTTTTTTTGGTTTTGTTCTTTGAAACAGGGTCTCACTATGTAGCCTTGGCTGGCATGGGACCTTCTACATAGACCAAGCTGACCTTGAATTCACAAAATCTGCCTGCTTCTGCCTTTCTAATGCTGCAAGTAAAGGCATGCACCATTTTAAAATTTGTTATCTTGGGACAAGGTTTCACGAAGTTGCTCAGGCGGGCATCAAGTTCATTCTGAAGGCTGAGCAGGCCTCAGACATGTAATCTTCCTGGTCTCTGCCTCCTGGAGTAGCTGTAATTGTAGACCTGCACCACGACCTTCATTTATCCAGTCCAATTACTTGAAATCAAATTACATAGTCATATATATGTGTGTTACAAAATTGTATTGCATAAGATTTAAAGAAAGGGTAAAATACAGAAATGCTTGGGAATTGCCTTCCTCTTCAAGGACGTGGCCTCTCAGGAGGGATATAATATTCCAAGTTACCCCAAAGGATGAAGTTCCAGCGACCTATGGCAGCTTATATGGATATAAGCCATTGATTGGACCGCCCTCCTACTCCACCAGCAGCGTATTTTACCATAATCTCCTAAGCAAATCTCACAGAGGGTTTATATCACTCAGTTTTCTCCTACTACAACAATATAGCCTAATAGATTTTTTTTTCTGGCGATATAGATCTGTGGTGGGACACAAGGCTCTGGGTTCAATTCTCCACCCTGTAAAAATGATAAAAGAATAGAGGAAGGAAGGCTTATAGCAGGAGGGGGGGGGAGGCAGATTTAAAGCAAGGGCACCGCGTCTGCTAAGAGGACACTTACCACTGAGATATACCCCTAGCTCAGGAAAAGACTATTTAGTCTCTCTAGTATGGAGTGGTCAGTCTATGGAGTGGTCAGTTGGCCTGTTGCTTGTGGGCCAGGGGTGAAGCAGTTCATCATGGTCATGGTAGTAGTGTATGGTGAAGGAGATCTCACTCATAGCTAAGAGTGAAATAATGAAAGGAAAAGACCAGTATCCTCCAATCCCCTGTGAGGACTCACCTGCTTGTTACCTAAACCCTCCCACTAGACCTGACTTCTGAAAGGTTTCACCAGGCTAAGACTGGGGGTGGTCTTTATTATGTGGGCCTATGGAGACCACTTATAAACCTATAGCAATCTGCTTCAGGGAAAATCCAGGCACTTTCTCCTATCTCAGATCCCAATGATGACACTTTCCATCTAGACACGTGGAACTCCAGGCAAACTACAGAGCCAGCATTAAGTATTTAAAATTGAAGGTTAGTGCTGGAGACATGGCTCAGTAAGAACAGAGTTTGCCATGCAAGTGTGAGGTGCCACAGTTCAGACCCCTGGCACCCATATAAATGTTGGGTGGATATAGTGGCCTGCCTTTAAAGCTAAAGCTTAGGAGATGGACACAAAGGCTGACAAGTTAGGCTAGTTGTAATAAATTGGTGAGCTCTGAGTTCAAGTGAGAGATTCTGCCTTATTATATATAGTAGACATGGATCATAGAAGACTGGTCTCCACATGTGCGCACACGCGCATACACACACACACACGTGCACACACACACACACACACACACATGTTCACATGCAAAAAAGACAAATAGTGGCTTTCATTAACAATTCAGTACTATATATCATCGAAATGTTAGCTAGGGGCCCTTGATGGACCAAGGTGAAAGTATCCCACCCCAATTTCACTCATTTGCCTTTTCCTGCTCTCCCCAAAGCTCAAAGCACACAATAGAAAGCACACACAGTGTGATATGCTTATAGGCTCCTGTACTGCCTGGTTCTTTGTCTTTTACTGACCCATTCTTAAAGCCCAGCCCCCTTTACCCTCTTCCATGATTACTCTGAGAGGCTCCAAATTCTGTCCACGATTCCAAATCCTGACTTGCATATCTAAACCTATCAAGTCATCCTTTGAGGAACAAGGAAATTAAAAGATAACTAAGTAAACATTCCTTCCTGCCACACTCAAAACTAAAACAAATCTATCTTCAGCCAGGTGCACACTTTTAATCCTAGCCCTTGGGAGACAGAGTCTGGCAGATCTTTAAGTTCCAGACCATCTTGGTCTACAGAGCAAGTTGCAGGACAGCCAGGATTATACAGGAAACCCTGTTTCAAAAAACAAAAAACCAAAAGCAATATAAAAAACTATCTTTATCTCCTCTTCTTCTGCTGCTTCCTCCTCTTTTTTTTTTTTTAAATAGGATTTTACAGCTGGGACTAGCCTGGAACTTGTTTCATATCTAAGGTTAGCCATGAATTCTTGGTCTGCCTGCCTCCACTCTCAAGCGCAAAAGTTATAGGTGTACATCTTCGTGCCTAGCTCAGGAATCTTTCTTGAATGGGGAGAGTCAGGGTTTTCCCCAGTACTCACTCTGAAATCCTAAGGTGTGTTAGATAAAGGGAAAGTAAGACCGAGTCACTTGTGTTTGTAAACTCAGCATCAAGGATGAGGGCGCTGGAGTTATAATTTTCCCATGAGGCTCGTCTGTGCAAAGACATTGGAATTCTATAGAACATGCCCACTCTCTCTTTTTCCACTTGGTTTGGCATCCTCTCCCCTCCACACACAAGTCTTCAGATCGTTCCTGGCACACAGAAAATCCTTGGCAACTGACTGAGACCCGGAACAGCAATCCAGTGTTGAATTTATTGGCAAGGTTAATGTAAGGATTAAAAGCACACCTACCACATCCTCAGCACAAAGAAGTCCAGTGCAATGCCAGTTACCTTCCTATTTCATAGAATAGCAGGTAGTACATTTGGGCACATTTTATGTAGTAATGTGAGTAGCAGATATAATTTGACATTTTCTAGAAGCCCCACACTTAAAAGTGTGAAAGAAACAGATGAAATCAGTTAAATAACATATTTGCTTAAACTAACATACCCAAAAGCTTATCATTTCCACTTATAGGTGACATAAAAATTAACAAGAAATATCTTATTGTTTTCATTCTTTTTTAAGTCTTTGGAATCCGTGTGACAATTACACATTTAAGACATCTCATTTTTGACCAGCCTCATTTCAAAGTCTGAGTACCCCCTTATGGGTGACAGTCTTGTACTGGGCAGAGCAATTGTGGCATTCCTAATGACTCCATGTCTCCTTACATTTTGAAATCTGGCCCTTTATGGTCTATTTTATATCCCATGTCAAACTGGGAATGACTCAGCCCTGGTCCTGTTCCACTGATATCATTAATGTATAGTTGTTTCATGATACAAAGTATAGATTATTCTACAATAGGAATTACCAGATTTATTGTGCGGAATGACTTTCTTTTCTTCAAAAATTTCAAATATCCAGAAATTAGAGTAAATGGAAGGCTCGGCATGGTGAAGAAATGAGAGGGACAATAAGTGTCCAGTCTCCTGAGACCCTCCCGGTATCTGAGTAATCCTCCTTGATGGAAATCAGAGAGACTTGGAAATTCATCTAGGTCAAGTTCAGTTCCTTCCTTCCTTCCTTCCTTCCTTCCTTCCTTCCTTCCTTCCTTCCTTCCTTCCTTCCTCCTTCCTCTTTCTTTCTTTCTTTCTTTCTTTCTTTCTTTCTTTCTTTCTTTCTTTCTTTCTTTCTTGTTTTGTTTGTTTGTTTGTTTGTTTGTTTGAGGCATGTTTGCTTTATGTAGCCCTGGCTGTCCTGGCACTCGCTCTATAACCAGGCTGGCCTCAAACTCAGAGATCTGCCTGCCTCTGCCTCTCAAGTGCTGGGATTAAAGGTATGCATCAACACTGCCCTGTCTAAAAGTTCAATTTTAATGGTCAGGGATAGGAGTGGTGGCAGTATCTAACAAAATTAGGTGGATGAAAATATCATTAATTAGGTGGTTGCCAAGTTTTTCAAGTATCAGGTGACAGAAACACCCATTTACAGGTAAGGAAGCAGAGGCTCAAGAAAGTTAAGGATTTGTGTTGTGGCCATTTTGCTCTGTATCTTTCTATACCTTTCCCTATGAAAAGCTTATGTGCTTTTTTCATAGATAAGCTCAAATGAAAATTAATGCGTAATTTTGTACCTTGCTTTTTCTGCCCTTAAAAGGCTGTGTTTTATACAATGAATCATTAAGATATTTTAAAAATTATGTGTATATGTATATGTAAGTGTCTATGCGTGTGAATGGGGTGTCCCTGGAGGCCAGAAGAGGGTGTAGAATCCCCTGGAGCTGGAGTGACAGATGGTTGTGTGCTGGGAACCTAGCTCTAGTGTACTCCAACATCAGAATGTACTCTTAACTGTGAAGCTATCTCTTCAGCCCATACAGTGAATCTTTGGTGATAACGAACTGTTCATTGAGTGTGTGTGTCATGATTTATTTAACCAATCTTTTATTGTTTTTTACATTTTAAATTTTTGTTATTTTGTTTGTGTGAGTATTTTGCTTACACGTGTGTAAGAGTTCCAGTGCATGTGGAGGCCAGAAAAGGGTGTAGGGTCCTCCAAAATGGGGGTTATAGGTGGTTATGAGCCCTCATGTGGTTGCTGTGAGTTAAACCAAGGTTCAAGAGCAGTCAGTGTTCTTAACTGCTGAGCCATCTCTCAAGTACCCTCCCTTATAATTTTTCTTTTTGTGGATATTACAGGATATGATTTTGTTCTATAGCTTGGGCACAAGAAGCATTATAGTTCTTTAATCAAAATAAACCTGATTTAAATTCTCATGTGCAAAGTAGGGATAGAGAAGGCTTCTGTGACAACCTCTACCACCACCTCAACCCCCACTCTCCCCAAAAATGTTAACAGCAAAAATTGAAAGTCATCAAAGAGAACTCTTAAAAACTGTGATAAGGATGCTGAAGTGTAGCTCTCCACAACTGATGGCTTCTGATGGGGGTGGAGGTGAGGAAGGACCCAGTTTTCTTTGTTTCTTTCTCTCTGTTTTGTTTTGAGACAGGGTTTCTCTATGTATCCCTGTCTATCCTGGAACTCACTCTGTAGATCAGGCTGGCCTCAAACTCAGAGATCTGCCTGCCTTTGCCTCCAGAGTGCTGGGATTAAAGGTATATGCCACCACCACCCTGAAAAAAATTTATGTGCAATTGATGTTTGCCTGCATATATGTCTGTATGAAGGCATTGGATCCCCTGGAACTGGAGTTACCGATAATTGTGAGCTGTTATGTAGGTGCTGAGAATTGAACCCAAGTTCTCTGAAAGAGCAGCTAGTGCTCTTAACTGCTGAGTCCTCTCTCCAGACCTTCCAGTTTTATTTAGGGGAAACTGACCACTGGGAGTTTGACCATGGTCCAGTGGGTATATGGACAACACAACTTGGACATTTTTAAAATTTTGTTGAGGGGGTGAAGTGGAAATCATAAATGAAATGGACTGGCTTTTATATCTGAAAGTTCAGAGAAGGTTTGATGGCCTCACATCACCATTTCAACATTTTTTTTCTTTCTGTTTCTGTTCTATTGTCTGGAATGTCAGCTTCCTTCTAGTCTCAAGGTAGTTGCAAACTGCTGCTACTTGCTTCTGAATTGTTGGCACTCAGATATGGGGAGAAGGTAGAAAGAGGGAGAGTGGAAGTTAAGTGGACTGTTTCAGAAGCTCCAAGGCCTTAGAAAATATTTCCTCCTTTCACATTGGCTTGACTTTTATTAGGCTTTGTAACAGGGCCAGGGGTACAGAGGTTCCTCCACCTTCCATTCTTCTTGAGGGCATTTGAGTTTAATGAGAATTTGATCTGTTTTATGGGAAGCCTCAAGGAAAATTCCCCAACCTGAGATAGAGATGTTCCAGCAAACTTAGTTTAGCTTCTGTTAAACAATTTGCTTGTGCAGAACCCCCACCTCCTCTAGCTAATTGCTTGTCTAAGTTTCTGTTAGCTAACTGCTTGTCTAAGTTTCTGTTAAACTGTCTGCTTGTACAGGCACTGTTCCCCGCCCCCAGCTAACAGCTTAGCTTCTGTTAACCTGCTTGCTTGCACAGAACTACCCCCACAGCTGCCAATATACTAGAATGTGGTTTTGCCTTTAAAAACCCCTTACTCTATCTAGGTGTGATGGTGCACACCTTTAGTCTCAGCACTTGGGAGGCAGAGGCATGTGGCTCTCTGGGTTTAAAGCCAGCCTGGTCTGTGAGTGAGTTCCAGGACAACCAGGACTACACAGAGAAACCAGGTCTTGAAAAGAAAAGGAAAAAAAAAAAAAAAAACCAGACCAAAACCCCAACGGGCTAGATAGACTGTGTCTATATGGTCTTCTCCAGTGGGCATCCCATAACAATGTTTTATCTTAAACCAAGAACTACTGCAAAGAATCAGACTGAAGCTCATCAGTTTTCAAATTGGCCCATATTTCTTATTATTGCAACTAATATGGGCTATTTTGTCTCCAAAGCACAAATGCAATTCATGGAAAAGTGAACAAAGGTGAGAATAATTACCAATAAAAGAGATAAATTTTTATAGAGATTATCAAAAATGTGTGTGCAGTTACCCATAGAGGCCAGAAGAAGGCATCTAATCCTCTGGAACTGGAGTTACAGGTGTTTGTGGGCCCTCTGATGAATAGGTAGTTGGAATTGAAATTGGGTCCTCATGAAGATCAGGAAGTGCTCTTTTTTTAAAAAAATACATTTTAAAGATTTTATTTTATGTATGTGAATACACAGTCGTTATCCTCAGACACACCAGAAGAGGGCATCAGATCTCATTAAAGATGTTTGTGAACTACCATGTGGTTGCTGGGAATTGAACTCATGACCTCTAGAAGAGCAATCAGTGTTCTTAGCTGCTGAGCTATCTCTCTGCCCCCAGGAAGTGCTCTTAAGCACTGAGCTATCTCTCCAGCTCCAGTTTTGCTCATTTTATGGATGCATATTTGTTGTGACTTTAAATAGTGACAGGTACTTATGCAGAACACTGTCTAGTATGGAAAGGGACATTAATCATTGTATAGGACTGTGTTAGGAAGGTTAGATTGGAAGTACTATTTATTAGGGAATCATGTAGCAGGGGAAATAGATTGACTTCTAAGACAGAGAAGGCTTCTGTTCACGTTTAAGTGTTTAATTGCAATCTGAGTCATTTGGTAGGAAAAGTGTGGAGTTAGGGCAGAGAGCAGCTCACACATCAGAATCATGGAAGGCTTGTATATGAATAACTTTTTTTTTTTTGCATCACAGATCATCACCAGCTTAGAAGCTGGAAACAAGGAGCATTTATGGCAACAAACTCTGAGGATTTGGGAGCATATCTCCCTTGACTAAGTACTTTTGATAGAGTCTTTTAGAAATTACAGGGAGGCTTGAATCAAGGCCTCAGGCCAGAGCTATGCAGCTTCCAGTTTATATGGTGTGAGGATCTGCTTCTAAGCTTTGAGGGGGAGGAGAGAAAGGGGTAGTTGGAGGAAGAAAAACCAGAGAGGGAGGAGCTGGAGGGAAGAAGGGGAGGAGATGGGAGAAGGAAAAGAAGGGGTGGGGGAAAAGTGTTGGTACGTGAATTCCAACTCATTTGGTCCAAAGGTACATGAATTCCAACACATTTTGTCCAAACTCCAGAATACCTTAGTTTTTAAACCTAATATTTCTTTTTCTGTCCCAGAAACCCATCCAGGAGAGTACATTATATCAAGTTGTCATATCTTTGCAGGTTTCTCTTTGCTGTGCCAGCATCTTTGGTTTCCCTTGCTTTTAATGGCCTTGATAATTTGGAGGGATTCTGCTCAGGTTATTTAGTGAGACACAATAGATTTCTAAACTAACCTCTGAATGTAATCTCATCACTTGTGACCATAATCTATTTGTTAGGAGCTAATGCTAAAGCTAACCCACATTCAGCAGGAGGGGAATTAAGCTGTAGCTTTTGAAGACAGTAGTATAAAAGAATTTGTGGTCAAGTCCTTGGGCCCTACCTCCAAAGTGTTGGTTTTTGTAGGACTGTAGTGGAATTCAAGAGTTTGCATTTCTAACAAGCTTCCAAGTACCGCTTCTGTGAATGAGCTAGAGATTTATCTTAGGGTTCTTTTGCTAATGAAGAGACACCATGACCATGGCAACTCTTATAAAGGAAGACATTTAATTGGGGCTGGCTTACAGTGTCAGAGGTTTAGTCCATTATCATCATGATGGGAAGCATGGCAGCATCCAGACAGACATGGTGCTGGAGGAGCTGAGACTTCTACATGCAGATCTACAGGCAGCTGGAAAAGACAGTGAACCACTGAGCCTGGCTTGACCATCTAAAATCTCAAAGCCCAGCCCCAGTAACACATTTCCTCCAATAAGGCCACACTTACTCCAACAAGGCCACACCTCCTAGTAGTGCCACACCCCATGAGTCTTAAAGAGGCCATTTTCATTCAGACCACCACAAGATTTCAAGAACCACAGAGAGGCCCGTATAAAACCTTATGTGCATCACAAGCTGGAAAAACTTTGAGAAGATTTAAACTCAAGAGATCTAATAATAACTACGACTGAAATCAGCTGGCTTTAATTTCTAGACTAACCATTATCATGTACAAAATCGGACCAAATGTGCCTTATATTAGATATATTTATTTTTTTTTATTGTCACAAATAAAGGGAGAGAAGTCATACATTTTCACCTGACATTAAAATAACTGAGACACAGAAAGGCTAGTAGACTAGTCTTAGGTCACACAGCTTGCTAATGATAGGGTCAAGTTTAGAGCTGTGTCCTTTGAGCCGTGGTCCAGCACAAGTTTCCATTACACAGGCCTCTTTCTCATTTCCTCAACTTTTAGGACGGTGCCACTTTTTAGGGAAGCATAAAATTAGGCATATTAATTTGAAGTAATTAAAACATCAGAATAAAAGAATTTAAAGTAGGAGTTGGTGCAGCAGGAAAGGAAATTATGAAAAAGTTGATGGGTGAGTTCGGAAGGTTCAGCAGTGCTGTGCCACATAGATGGAAAAAGTCTCTCCCCACCAACGCGCAACTTTTCCCTTCTCGGGGATCTTCATCCATAACTGCTACCAGTAAAACTCCACCTGTAGGCAGTACCCAAGAAAGTGAGTAGACAACCATAGGCCACTCCTTTTTGTCTGCCCACACACTCCCAACTGCAGTCAGTGTTCTGCTGTGTTGGTAAAACTGCCCTTTCCAAAGGGTGTTGCTAAGTCTCTTTAGGCTTTGCTTCGAATGGAAAAGGCAAAGTACCCCAGGTATCATATGTTGTACTTAAAAATCTGGAAATGTGGGAAGACCACAGGATGTCTCTGAAGGCATGTACTGTTTTTCTTTAAATTCAAAGAACAGAAACCCAATAGTTTCATAAAGCAAGAAGTGGTACATAGCCAAATGAAGGTATGAAACTTTCCACTAATAATCGGACCAAGAAGAATTTTTACCTTTTTTTTTTCTAGATGAGTTTTACACATTAACAAAAATTAATGTTTTGTTAAAAGCAAGCAGTAGTTCCTATATCCACATTAGGAAATACTGATTTCATATACTGAGCCATGAATTTAAGCTCACTGTCATACAAAGACAATCCAGCACAATGTTACACATAGATTCCTGCACCAAAGTGGTAGTAGTGGTGAAACTGAGTCAGGGTTCTGTGATGGGGAGGGGTTGTGAAAGACAGTGGTCAGTGGCTCTAATTTGAGCCTTTCCAATGGATGTGTATGTTTGGGCAATGAAATACTGTGATTAATCCCGACAAACTCTTTTTTGGGGCAAGGGGATGTAGGAAGCATGGAAACCAAGTGTTTTTGACCTTCGTTTGTATTGGATTCCTTCAAAGGTCGTACTGGTGAGAGAGGCATGAAACAGTGATCTAAGGATGCTGCTATTGGCCCAGTTGGTAAAGAGGGTCATAGGGCCAGAAACAGCAGTCAGTGATGTAACAATCCTGTCCAAAGGTATTCCCGTATTCACCGTTGTGAAGGTGGGCAGTCAGTGAGCGGAGCTCCCGAGGACAGGTTAGTTGCTAATACACTGAATCCTGTCGCGTGTTATGTGTGTGTGTGGTAGTGGTGTGTGTGTGTGTGGGGGGCAGTAGCTTCCACTTAATTCTGTAATTAATCGTTGGAAGCGTAGGACCACATGGAACAACTTAGAGCTGAGGAGTCAGCAGCTCTAAGGAGGGCCTTCCGGAAGAGGGGAGGTCTAGAGCAGCCCTAAAGATAGCGCAGGCGTGGGCTCCCAGTGGCCTTCAAGTCTCAGAGCACTTCTCAAGACTTGATCCGGGGCGGGACCGGCAGCAGCCGAGCTGGCTAGTGCCAGCCCGAGACCCACGAGCGAGCGAGGGAGGGCGGGAGGTTTGTGTGCGTGTTACCGGGGCTTTAAGGAAGCTTAGACGGCGGCGGCAGCCAATCAGCAGCGCGCGCGTGCCGCCGCGTACCCCTTAGCGCCCCTCACATCCCACGCGCGCCGCGTACGTGCGGCGGCAGATCCCGCCTTTTCCAGGCGGGGCTTGAGAAGCCGCGGGCAGCCGGCCAGGGCCGCCTAACTGCTGCCCGGTGCTTGTGTAGGTGCCGCGGCGGGCGGGCGAACCGCTGCTGGCGCCAAGGCCGAGCCCCAGGTGGAGGTAAAGCCCCGCCGGCGCCGCCTCCTCCTCCTCGCGGCTAGGCGGCGGCGGCGGCCTGGGCTCCAATCCCGATCCCGGACGGCTCGGCGGCGGATCTGCACTCTGCTCTGGTGAGGATGCGGCTCTTCTACCGGCTGCTCAAGCAGCCGGTCCCCAAGCAGATCGAGCGCTACTCCCGCTTCTCCCCGTCGCCACTCTCTATCAAACAGTTCCTGGACTTCGGTAAGTCTGACTCCTTGGAGCCACCTCCAGGGCCCCACGGGAGTGAGGGAGACGCCATCCTTGTCCTGCCCGTAGCTGGGGCTCTTCAGTTTCTGGGCAAAGTCCATGAGAACCTCCGGGAGGGGTGATGGGGATGCGTGGCTGAGGGCCCTCCTGGGGCATAGGTTTCAGGTTTCGGGAAGTGGAGGGGCCGGGCCTGATACCCCCACACCCACAGCTTCCTTCGTCCAAGGACCCTCATTCCAGTCAGAACTCCCCAGCTATTCATTATGAGCTTCAAATCTACTTGACTCAAACAGCACTCTCCTGAAAACTTCAGAAAGAGAACTCGTAAACGTTTTTATTTTTAGGCGTTTTTAATGGTTGTGTAAGACGTGTTTAGAAACACCTTGAGGTTGAGTAAATCACATAGTGGCGTTTTGTTCCTTTTCTTCTGTAAGGTGTTGGGTAGCCTTGAGTGGCAGGACCTGGACGCCTTCATTAGACTCTGACTTCAAAGCAGTCATAATCTTGGGCTGCAAATAATGTTGGGTAAGAGCTGACCTGTGGGCTCCTGGCTACGAAGTAGGGATTCTAGGACAACTCTAGCCTAAGTGTGAGCACCTTTCGTTGATGTCCCTTACACCCTGTTGGCAGCTGGGGCGAGTACTTCATTTTACATGGATTGGGGTGGGAAGGGAGAGGACCCCCAATAAAGTCTGAGGCCTACTTAGATGGGAATAGATTCTGCCACCTTCTATGAACTGATCAATCATGTTTCCCCAGAGAATGTCATTCCAACTCCAGCATGCCGAATGCGGTTATGAAACACCCGAAATAAAACAAATATGGAACTCAGCATCCCCAAAGGAAACTCAAGATGACTTAGGCTCTCAAAGCCTAGATCTGTTGAATTCATTTGATTTAAATGTCATGGAATGGTATCAGTTGGATATAAAAATGCAAAATAGGTAGAACCTTCTGGGAGGACCAGATATGCAAAATGTAATGTTGTCTATATTTGGGGAGAAGCATACGGGATGGAAAGAGGTATAGGTTAGAGGTTGATGCTGATGCCAAATTAATTTTTAGAAGCTAAGTTACCAAAGATAGATGATGAAAATCTAAGGTGAAGGTAAAGTTGGCCTTTGCATCTTAAGTTTCATTTTCAAAAGCTTTTCAGTAGTTGGACTCTACTCCCTCTGGCTATGTGTAAGATTTATGTATTTATTCTTTTTGTTGTTGTTGTTGTTGTTTTTCGACACAGGGTTTCTCTGTATAGCCCTGGCTGTCCTGGAACTCACTTTGTAGACCAGGCTGGCCTTGAACTCAGAAATCTGCCTGCATCTGCCTCCATGCTGCATGCTGCCCGGCTTGTATTTATTCTTAAACATTTTATTTATGCACGAACTTGTTTGTGTGGACACACATGTATCATGGTGTATCTGTAGAGATCAGAGGACAACTTGTGGGAGTTGGCTCTCTCCTCCTGTCATGTGGGTCCCAGAGATGAGACTCTTGACAGTCAGGCTTGGAAGAGTGTGCCTTTACTCCATGCACTTCCTTATCCCACCCTCCTTGTAGAGTTTTGTAGGTTTGAGGCAGGTCCTGACTTCACAGCTTAGAATGAAAATGTTGCTATTGCTATCAATAGGAATGTTTTCCTAACTTAGGGTTAGAGATGATTGTGAACATAGGAACCTTTTGTCAGGGTAAACAGACAGATTAACTCTCACTTGAAAGAAAAGAAATCTTGCTCACTTCCACCTGCAAAGTTTGTGAAAGTTTGAATAGTATACCTGAAATTTCAGTTACTTTATTTCTATGGCAGTATCTCCCATGTTTATAGGCAAGGATGTTATTTGAATAGGGAGACTACTGTAAGGATATTGTTATGGTGGGTAATCTATGAGGTGAGTATCTAGAAACAATCACTCTATTAAAGCATTGAGGTCGGGGTTTGGGGGTTGGGGTCAGGGCCTCATGCCCTGACTTTCTGGTCCTAGTAGTATATGCATGGAGTCGAGGGTACTGGTATCTTTAGAAGACCCCAGAGTCATTTTAAAGCATCATCAGGGCTGAAAGCCATTACGTAGGTGTACTTCTGGTTAATCTGCTGCCTCCCTTTTTTCCTGTGGAGTATTTGTTTAAGCCCTTTAAAAAGAAGAATTTCTTGAATCGTCTTTACTGGAAATGAGGTCTGCAGGAATACCAAGTAGTCTAAATGGAATATCAATTTACAAAGATAGTATTGTAGTACCATTCCCAAGGTCAAGATTAAAAAAACAACAACATAAAAACTTATATTTTCTCTTTTGGCTCAAGATGACAGTTACATGATTTCAAATTCAAAAGATGTAAAAGGACCTATGCAAAAATGCCTATGTCCTACTTCTGTTGACTACTCTTTTTGCATAAGTTGCACCATATAGTTTTATTTGTATCTTGCTTTTTAAGCTTAATATGAAAGAACTTACTGTGTATGTACTTGTAAACTTCCTTTCCCTTTTTCTGACTGCTGAGGGTTCATATGGGTGTAGTATAATTAGATACCTCACAAGTGACAGCTAGTGGGATATTTGTAGATGTTGCACAGTATGCAGTGAAGTA
Source organism: Mus minutoides (assembly GCA_902729485.2). NCBI lineage: Eukaryota > Metazoa > Chordata > Mammalia > Rodentia > Muridae > Mus > Mus minutoides. The sequence goes on from LR753371.1 coordinate 1,079,802, forward strand.
TTGTGTACATTGTAATTTCACATATGTCTGGGTATAGATAGAAGACAAATTCCTAAAGGTGACCTTATTACATCAAGGAGGATGTGCATTTGTAATTTTGATAATTGTTAACAAATTCCTTTCCATCGGAGGTATCTATTTACCCACCTATTGGGAGTTTCTGAGACAGAGTGCCTGCTTTTCTGTACTCTTGCTACATGGTTATCACTTTTGATAGGTGAAGTCATGTTTACATAGAAATGTTTTTTTTTCCTCAAGTAAACTTTATCTTGGCTTTTTATTTTGAAAAATTGTATAGCAGTAGAAGAGATAGTTTGATAAACTCTTAGGTCGTTATACTGAGGCCCTTGTGTTATTTGTAGATGTTTGCATATGCAAGCTGTTAGGTTTGGTTTGGCTTTCTTTTTTCAAAAGTTAGGCTTGTTTCAGAAACATAATTTTTTCTCCATTAATACTGATTTATTCTTTTGAGTTAACTGCTCTTTAAAGATTTGGTATAACACTCCTATGAAACCTTCCACAAGTTTCTATATTCTATGGTATTGGTCTGTGTAGTTTTTCTGAGTCATCTGGAGTCCATTTGGATATATGTTTTTCTACAAGATCCTCATTTTCATTGATTTTTTTTTTTGGCAAGTTTGGATAGATTCCCCCCTCTCCCATCTCTTTTTCCATTTAGGCACTCACTTTTTATTCTGTGCTTTAAAAAAAAATGCTTGTCTTTTGGCAAGTTTCTTATATGTATAATCCATTCTCACTACTCTCTCCTGCACTCCTCTCTTACCCATTTCCCATCCCTATCACCCCTGCACACACACACACACACACACACACACACACACACACACACACACACACCCAACCCTTCCTAGATTCATGGCTTTAGGTTTAGTTTTATGACCTTGTCTGACCATTGGATTGGAGCATTGTAGGGCCTTACTTATTTACTGAAACAGGGTCTGGGAAACCCTCTGTACACTAGGCTGGCCTCCAACTCAGAGGTCTGCCTGCCTCTGCCTCCTCAGTGCTAGGATTAAAGACATACACCATGTCTAGTTGTATTTATGTTTTTTTTTGAAACAGTCTTGCTATGTAGCCTAAGCTAGTCTCTAACTCCCAATCTTCATCTCGTCTTCTGAATGCTACAATTAGAGGTATGGGCCACTGTGTGCAGCTTTGATAGTATTGTCTTAACAGTCTTTTTTTTTTCTTTATTTTTGAATTTTTTTGTCTTTTTCCTCCACCCCTTCCTCCACCTTTATTTTAGATAGGGTTTCATTCTTCTGGAACTTACTAAGTAGCCCAAATTGACTTTGAACTCTTGTTGATCCCTCTGTCTCAACTTTTTGGAGTGCTAGACATACAGGCATGAGACACCAGACCTGGCTTCCACTGTCTTCTTGATTCAGTTAGCAGGTGGTTTGTTTGCTTATATTTATTTCTTAGTATTGTGGCTTTTATGTGTGGTTCATGTTTACCTTGACCTTACTAAGTCTCTGATATCCTTAGGTTAATTTTGGTTTTTCTTTTTTTAAGTTGGATTTCTTTTTTGTCATTCCCTTTTATTTTATGTTTTTTTTCTATTATTTTAATTTTATTTTATGGAGACAGGCATTTTTTCTACGTGTATTTCTGTTGACCACTTCCTTGCCTGGTACATGTAGAGACCAGAAGAGGAAGTCAGCTCTCCCAGCTACAGACTGTTGTGAGCTGCCATGTAGGTGCTGAGAATTGAACCCAGGTCCTCTGGAAGTATAATGAGTGCACTTAACTGCTGAGCCGTGTCTCCCACCCCTTCCAGTTTTAAGGCTATTGTCTGTGCCTCTCTGATAATCGCTTTAGCAGTTGATAGGTATATTTGACCCTTACCCCCATCTCTTCCATATCCTGGAAGATGTTTATTCTTTTATGAATTAAGGTTAGCTTGAGAGTGCTGAAACTTCTGTTGTAGGTTTATTATGTGTATTAATTATCTTTAGTTTTGTTGCATGAGCACAAAATGTTACTTTTTTTTTCTTTTGAGACAGGGTTTTTCTGTATAGCCCTGGCTGTCCTGGAACTCACTTTGTAGACCAGCCTGGCCTCGAACTCAGAAATCTGCCTGCCTCTGCCTCCTGAGTGCTGGGATTAAAGGCGTGCACCACCATTGCCCGGCCACAAAATGTTCTTTAACTTCTCTGACTTATTGATGTTTGTCTTTGTATGTGATGGTTTCCTGTGAGTGTTCCCTGAGCAGCAGAAAGGAGGCTGTTTGCTCGTCTCAGGTTACAGAATTATGTATACAGTATTGTTGTTCAGGCTGTTTTTATACCTTGCTAAGGTATAAAAACACTTAATTGGGTGTGGATCAAACGTGAGAGATGTTAAAGTATTTCAATATAATTCTGTTTTCCCATATGTCTCTAGTTTTTGTCATGATAGTTAATGTGACCCTTGATACATATTAGCTGTCATGTCCTCATGGTGAGTTGTCGCCTTTACCATTACTAGTTTAATGCTTTTTGGTCTGGATTCAGCTTTATTTGATGTTGAGATCCATATCCTATCTTCTCATTGGCTTTCTTATTTTCAGTTTTTCTGAATTACTTTGAGTTAAATATTTCTTTAAATGAAAAGCTGGTTTTGCTTTGTAATAATTGTTTTCTTTTATATGGTAGGTTTAGCCTGAATATACTTACTGGTATAAATCAATTGATCTGTCATACATAATGGGAAGCATGTATAATTGTTCCCTTTTGTTGTTAATGTTTTAATTTTTCTCCTTGTCACATAATTTATTGCTTTATTTTACCATATTTATTTTGATTAGTGCTTAGGTTTGAATTTTTATTTCATTTGTTATAATTTTGACTTCCTTTCTATATTTTTATTTTATATGTTTAAGTGTTTCGCCTGCGTGGCATGCATGTGCATTGTGTGTGCGCTTGGTGCCCTCAGAAGTCAGATGAGGGGGTCAGATCTCCTGGGACTAGAGTTAAGGTAGGTTGTGAGCCACTGTGTGGGGGTTGGAAATGGAAAATGGCTTCCTCTGCAAGAACAACAATTACTCTTATCGTCCAAGTCATCCAGCCCCACTTTATTTCTTTAGACTAGACCTTCCTTTGTCTGATTATGGTCGCTGCCTTAGCTAATGGACCTTTGAGGAGTAGAAATGTAGCTAGGGTGGCTGAGAAACTGAATTGATTTAATTTGAATTTGGAACAGATTTGATTCGGCTCATTTTAAAATTGTGTTACATGTAGGTATTCGGATGTATGTGTATATATGGTGTGGAGGCCAAAAGATAAACTTGGCTGTCCTTCCTTAGAACTGTCTTATTTTGTTTTCTTAGATAGTCTCTCACTTGCAGTGGGGCTCAAGTAGATCAGAGAGCCACAGGGATCTGACTTGTCTCTGCTCCACCAACATGAGAATTATAAGTCTAAGCCGGCATGCCTGTCTTTTGTTGTTTGTTTTTTGAGACGAGATTTCTATGTGTAGCTCTGGCTGTCCTGGAATGTGCTTTGTTGTGTGGGCTTGCCTTGAACTCACAGAGATCCACATGCCTTTGCCTTCTGAGTGCTGGTCTGGAAGGTGTGAGTCACCACTGCCCTGCTGGCTGGCTGACATGTTTATATCTGTTCTGGGAATGTAACTCAGGTTCTCACGTTTGAGAGGCAAATACTTCACTCACCGACCTATCTCTGTATTCCTCAGTTAATTTAGAATAATTTGGAAAGAATAATTTACCTTAACAACTATAAGCTTTATGGAACTTAATTATAGGCCATTTCTTCATGATAGAAATACAGCTTCTAAACTGTGATGTGTGGTACATGTAAGATACATAGCAGATAGCAAGGAATTCATCTAAAACCAGCATAATGTCTTTTCACTTTTTTGAGCTTCTGAGGATTGAATCTAGAGCTTTGTATTTAGTAAGCCAGTGCTCTATGACTGAGCTATACTCTCCATCTTTCATATTGATTGTATATTGAAATGATATTTTACATATGTCAGGATAAACAAAATTAAAAATCTCATGTATTTTTGCTAATGTGACTAAGAAGTTATAAATTATATATGTAGTTCATATTCCATTGGCATATTCAATGTGGCTTCAAATAGTAATTTCTTAGTGGAAACACTAATATCACATTTTATGTACAAAAGAAACTTCCTGATTTTATTTCTTAACGCAGCTCTTGCATGCCTTGTTCTGTTTTCTTTTGTAGAGTCTCTGTATTTTGGACTTATGTATTATCTTTGAATAGCTGTTAACATTATGGTGGCTCTTTTACCATTTGGACAACCCTTCAGTTCTGTCTCCTAAGTATTGTTTCTTTGAGTTAATAATTCTCTTAGTGATTTTACCTTATGATTTTTTTTTTGGCTTTTGATTAAGAAAAGGCCAAACTTGGACTATTACACAGTAATTAAAGATCCATTCTTGTGCAAGTTGAGTGAGTTGGTGGGAACACTGTTTTCATTGTCATCAGTATTTGCTTTTTCTTTGGCCTCACTGCCTGTTTCTGAACTTCTTGCTAGCCACTTTTGTCCCTTCCTATTTGTTTATTTCTCATTTACAAGCTTCACTTGTAATTAAGATCTTTTCATTCCCTTTTCTCTTTATTTCATCCTACCCTCTCTCCAGAGTGTGGATGCTTGCTCCTTTGTAGCCTCCTGGCTCCTCAGCTCAGTTTTCTCTGCACAGCGAGAGTGGGAACTCCACAAATGCCATAGAGGTCATCACACATTGCTCACTTTAGTCAGTTACAGATGGTTAAACTTGCAGAAAAATACAGCGTCTTCCAAATAACATCGCCGGAAAGCAGACTGTTGTACACCTCCTCTGTCTTTTCACGGATTTCCGTGCTTTGGTTTCTACCCTCAACGTGCTGGCTCTGTGAATCAATCTTACAGGTGTTAGCTGTTAGACAGCAGCAGCCAGTCCCCTTGTTCTTGCTAGTCTTGAGGTTTAAGGGCCCAGCTGCCTTCAGTTTTGCTTTTGCAGATATTTTAAGACTCAATAGCCACTGAGACATTGACTTCAGTGCCCAGTGCTTGCTCTCTGCAAAGTCTCAGGTTTTTAAGTCATCTTGTTCTTCGACACTTGGTTTCAAGTGGATAGAACCATGATTTCACTCCTGGAGAAGTTGCAAGGTGTTATTTAAAGATTGTGTTAGGAAAGGGGAGCCAGTCTCATCCTTCTTTCTGAGCATGTTTATTCTGCCGCTTTACATGTGCACAACAGGTCTATTCTATGAATAGAAAAGGTCCAGCATGAGAGGGATTGCCAAGAATTAGACCAGTCTGTCTAGAGACAGAAGCCAACTATTTACAATTAAAAGGGGAGAGAACAATTTAGTTTAAGGTCTGAATATCATACTTAGCTTCTTGCATCTTTGGTCAGTAAAGAGAACTAGCTGTTAAGCCTTTATGATCTGATAGGCCTGGGTTTCCGTGGAACTCATTTATTGGGCTCTGGGACACCTTGAGGCATCTAAAGTTGGAGCTCTGGCTTTGTTCCTTTTACAGCTCTTGAGTGTCTTTCATGAGCTTTATTAGTTTTTTTATTATCATACAAGTTAAATTTCACTGTAGCATTTTCATATATATTCTGTTGTGTTGGTTTCCTCTTCCCACTGCCCTCCCCCTGCTAGCCCTCCTCCTCTTCCCACTGCCCTCCCCCTCCTAGACCTCCTCCTCTTCCAATCTGCTTTCATGCCACATCTGTTCTGTTACCCATCTTTTTTCTCTGTCCTCCACTAACATGGCCTTCCTCCTCATAGTCACCTTTCTAGTTTCATGACTTAACACATGTGTAACACACACATACCCCTAGCATCTGCCTACAAAGTAAATGTGGGGTTTTGTTTTGTTTTGTTTTTGCTTAATGTCATTTCCAGTTCTGTCCATTTCTTATGAATATCATGATCTATTTTTTCTTTATAGCTGATTAAAATTCATTTGTGTATGCATACATTTATCCAGTAATTTTTATGTCCCTTTCCCTTCTTGTTTGGCTGTTTATAACAGTGCAGCAATAAACTTGTGTGTGCAGCTATTTCTGTGGACTTGAGGTTCTTTGGCTATACCCAGGAGTGGACTAGCTAAGTTATATGCTAATTCTATTTTCACTTTTTGAGGCACTTCCATACTGTTTATCATGGTGGTTGGCCTCCTTTGAATGCACACTAGCAGTGAATAAGCTCTTTGAAGAGGACATGGCGTCACTTACTGACCTTGTTGCTGGCTGGCTGCTTTCCTCCTGGTAAGCTTTTGGGAAATTGATTAGACTGTTGGCAAGATTTGGGAAACCTTAGCTATTACCACTTTCATTTTTTATATTATATATACAATTAAATTGATGTACTTCAGTGATAGTTCTGATAGTTGGGTACATCTCTCTCCTTTTTTTTGAATACCCTTATCTAATAATGTCTCTGATCAGAGCCTATGCTTTTCCTCATTTTTAAAATTAGTACATGTTTAAGAGTATCTTTCGATGCACAGCAAAATTCTGCAAGTGTAGAAAGTACAGAGTTCCCTTGTATATCCAAAATACAGCCTAAACTGCCTTCAACATCCTGTACCAGTGTGAGACCTTGAGGAGCTGCCAGTAATCATTGTTGCAACTAAGAAACCATCATCAGCACCAAAAGTCCATTGTTTATACTAGAAATCGTTCTTTGTGTGTACTCTGAGTTTTGATACCCACAAATAATGCTTTACTGGGACGTGCACATGCTCATTTGTTACATACAGTCTGTAGCTTTGGCTTACTCCCCAACAGCAGAGTTGCATTGTGGCCAGAAACTGTATGTATGGTTTACAAAGCCCAAAGTGCTTATTGTCTGGTCATCTAAAACAAGTTTGCCAACCCCTGATCTAAGGCAGTCATGTCCCCTCTTTAAAGAGTGAGCACTATTGCTCTGAAGTTGCAGTAAGTATAAAGTTGTCTGTCTCCTGCTAACACTCAGCACTGCTTATGTGGAATGTGATTTATTGGGTGACTTAGACTTTTCCAGAGAATCTGGTATTTACTTATGGAGTGTCTTGTTTCTGAATAGGATTTCCATATGAATGGCTTTGAAAGATTTTATAGGTTCAGTTTACAAAACTGACAGTACTTGTTTCTCTACAGGGTTGCCAAAATGAGGTTTTGGAATTAATTGTAATGCCTAACATAGGCACTACAAGGTTTTTGCCTGATTAGGCATATCGCCTGCAGTTTTGTTCCACATAAAGTGTCTTTGAACATTTAGTCCCTGGAATTTGGAGTTTGAATAATTTGCATACATTCCGTGTATGTTTTTGTGTTGGTAGCCAGTGAAGAACATGTTGACTAGCATAGTGTCAAAAAAATATGTCAGTGGGACTGTGGCTGGGCCACCTGATAGTTGAAGGTATTCCATCTTTGTCATATAAGTTGGCATCGAAACTAGCATTAAAGTATCTCTTTATATATGCTTTTAGGGCAGGGAGGACTAATTTCCCTTTATATTCCTTTAACCGGCAGAACAGAACTTGGTCATGGCTCATGTTAGGTATCCTTCATATCCCCTTTGTTTTCCCGCCACAGGGTTTCTCTGTGTAACACCCATGGCTGTCGTGGAACTTACTTTGCAAACTAGCCTAGCCTCAAACTCAGAGAGCTCTGCCTGGCTGTGCCTCCTGAGTGCTGGGATGTGTGCCATCAAATCTCTTTGAGAACCCTGCTCCTGATCATTGCTTCATCTTCTCTCTAAGATTGTACCTTCTGCCATAATGAATACCATACAATTGTAGTAAGAGAGTATGTTTCACAGGTCAATATTGATATATTCTCTCTAACTGAACACTTTGGGTTCTAACACAATGGTGCTTTATTTCCCTAAACATCATTCTGGCAGCAACAGTTTAATTAAATTCTTAGAGTTGATCTGGGATCCCGCCATAACATTTGCTTTGCCCCTGAAATGTCTTTGGAGACTAGTATATAGTAGTCTCAGTATAAAAGATCAACTCTTCCATGTTTCTCCACACCATGAAGTTTAATACTGTCCCACGTGGTATTAGAAAACAATAGGGCCTTTTGTGGCATACCTATCTTTCTGCAGTAACTTATATTTTGATAGACGTGAGCATGTACAAGCTCCTTGTAAGTGTAGGGATTACAGGGCTGTGCCACCACACTCTCTATATGAACTCTTTCTTGGATACACTCTAGTAACATAAATTGTTTCCTTAAGTTTGGTAGCAGGTATTCCTTGATCCATGACTTTGGTTTTATACGGGTTAATTTGTTTCCTGATTCTGCCAGTTAAATAGAAAGTGAAGTGGTCATTGTTCTGTTACTAATCGAGTACTTTCACATAATGTGCTGAAGGAGAGACTTTTTTTGGAGTAACCCATTCTGGAAAAGGCTGCTTGCTTCACAATGAATCCCCTATTCTCTAGCAATTGTCCTTCTGGGCACTAGTCATCTTTTGCTAGTGCTCATTACACATTGTAATGTCTTGTACATTGTAGATGTCTCTGTGCTGTATACGCAAGTCTTCTTTCTGTTTCAATCTGAAACTATTCCAGTAGGAAATTAGGCGTTATATTGCAGTTGGAAAAGAATCTGTTGATTCTTGGTATAACATGTGGTACCATTTGGTTCTCAATATCTGTAACCACTTTACAAGTGAGGAGACTGAAATTCTGAGCAGGTGAGAATTACACATGCAGTAGGCAGCAACTGGGTTTCTGCTCACCTGCCCATCCTACCATTTTGTTTGTTTGGTTTTGGTTTTTCAAGACAGGGTTTCTCTGTGTAGCCCTGGCTGTACTGGAACTCACTCTGTAGATCAGGCTGGCCTCAAACTCAGAAATCTGCCTGCCTCTGCCTCCCAAGTGCTGGGATGAAAGGTGTGTGCCACCACTGCCTGGCTCCTAACATTCTTTATAGCTGAGAACAGAGGTGCTGCGTGATCGAAATGGGGGAAACTTCAACAAGTGCATGGCCCTTCCTTGTCAGACATTACCACATTGTCAAGTACAGCTCATTTCCTTAATGAGTTTGTTCAGCTTTCATCTTCTCCATTTGGGGTCACCTAATAGCGAAAGGGGAGAAAAAAGAGGCATGCAGATTGAAGGTATCCGTGGTCAGCTTTCTACGGGGCTGAAAAAAAAAAAAAGAGTTCAAACCTGAAAATAAAGACTAAAATGTATAGGTAGCCAAAATGCTTTCAAATGCTCCGTGTCTGCCATTTGAGCCTGAGGAATTCTTTGACTCACGTTTCCTCACTTAGTTGTACATGATTAGATGCTAGCGTATGGTTCATGGTTCTTGGGAGTGCCTGTGAGCTGATAGTGTTCCCCCACCTAAGCCACTTAATATTCAGTCTCTCAGAGCAGTGTCTAGGTGCTCAGACTTTTGAGTTAAACCGGTGATTATAATGATCTTCAGGAGCTAAGAACTACAGTTAGGAAGTAGCAATGAAAGTAATTTAATGGGTAGGGGTCACCACAGCATGAGGAACTGTACTAAAGCTTTAGGAAGGCTGAGAAGCTCTCGAGTCTAGCTGATCACAGCTCCCTGGGTTTCCATATTTCTTCATACTCTCTGCTGCATCCGACGCAGCGTGTTGCCTTATTGCCACTGTATTATTCAGAAGAGGGTTACTAGGTCATCTGATAGTTCTGTACTTGTGCATGCATGTGTGTCCATGAGTTTGGAGGCTATAAGACAACTTTGGGCTGTTGTCCCTCCGGTGCCATCCATTTTGTTTTGCTCACCAGGGAGGGCCCTGCCTCCTGTGCTTGGATTGCAAGTGTGTGTTACCACATTCTGAGATTAAAGTCTTATAAATACAACTAGAGAAAAGAACATGTCAAGGAGCTACCCTAAAACTATATCCTGGTAAAATTTATCCAATTTAACATGGTTAATGGAAAAAAATATATCATCAACTCCAACTTTTATTAGACAGTCTTGGGAAAATTCAGCCTGTCATGGCTGAGCAGGGTCCTTCTCACTAGGGTTTCAGATCTCTCTAGGACTTTCCCTTTGCTCTCCTTTTTCACTCAATTGTCCCTCCCCCTGCTATTCTGTAACCAGCCCACACCAAGTGGTAGAAAGGTGGAGACAGAGATAGCCTTTAAGAATCCACTGGAAACTATATTTAGGGGACACTGACTCTATTCACAGTGAGACAGATCATAGAAGATATCCTCAACATTCTTCTTCAATTATAAAATGCTCATTATCAGGCCATTAACAGAATATTTTTTTCTCTCTGTCCTGTAAATTATTTGAAAACAGGGTTATAGACACCAGCTACTATGGAAAAGTCTTGTCTGGGAACCCTTGCCCTCAGGTGGCTGGACAGATACTTCTTGATTCTTCCACAAGAGCACTCCCCAAATTTTAATTTTTATGCCTATTCGTCCTATACCTTGGTAAACAGAAAGCTATAAGGTGCCATCCTAGACCAGGGAAACTGTAGGACTTTCTGCACATGAATAGTTGTCTCCAGCTTTCCAGTGAAAGGACAGAGTATAAAAACACAAAGACACTGAGTGGGAGAGGACGTGGAACCCTACCTTTAAATCCCCAGCATTGAAACAAAGGAGAAACAAGATACCCAAAGGCTCATGAAACCAGGAGAAAAGCAACTCCTGGGACTTGGGTTTGCTGAGTCAATTCTCCAAGATCCTCATGGTTTCCTCTCTGTAATCTTCTAAATGGATATTAGGAAAACTTTAACTGGCAAGTCCAAATAATAGGAAGCATATAGAGAAATGTAGAATAATACTGTTGTACATAAATAGAAAATAAGAAGCAGGGAATGGCCGGGCGTGGTGGCGCATGCCTTTGATCCCAGCACTTGACTTGGGAGGCAGAGGCAGGTGGATTTCTGAGTTCAAGGCCAGCCTGGTCTACAAAGTGAGTCCAGGACAGCCAGGGCTATACAGAGAAACCCTGTCTCGAAAAACCAAAGGAAAACAACAACAAAAAAAAAAACCAAAAAAAAAAGAAGAAGAAGCAGGGAATGTAGAGAAGCCAAGTGTGTGGGGGAGGGAAGAATGGAGAACTGGAAAGAATAGCTGGAAAAGGCCTGTGGAAGTGACTCCTTTGAGAGGACAGCTATTAAAAACCAAGGAGGTGCTGATACATTTATTATAAAAGTGGCTAATAGAACCTCTTGATAAGTATTCAACATCTAGGATAAAATATCTTTAATGTATATGAAGAAAGCCACAGAAAAGTTGTAAAAATCAGACATTTATTTTTAGATCGGCTAATTAACTAACTAAAAAGACTTATGCTCCTGTTTAAGCTGATGTATAATTAAGGTAGCTAAGTACAAAGAATTTGTTCTTGGAGCTAAATTAGAATGTAGGAGGAAAAACCTGGGAATTTTTAGCTATTCTGCATTAAAAATGTAAACCTTTGAAAGCATGATCGCATCTTCCAAAAAGTCACTGAGCAGCTATAATAGGCAAGGTGCTGTGATAGGTGCTATGGGGGATATAAGACAAATTTCTCTCCACGGGTTTTAACAATCTGACAATCCAGTTTCACCAGAGTCCAATAGTTTCTGACACCGGTTCTCTTAGATCGTACCGAAAGGTGATAGTGCAGTTGCCTGCCATGCCATCTAGGACTTTTATTTTAAAATAGTGGGTGCTAGGAACAGTGAACACACCTTCCTGGTTTTTAAAGTGATGTAGAGTTGTCAGATGAGCTGGGGATCACGCCAGTCTAGAATAGAGTTGTGCTCTGAAGACTGACAGGGCATGTAGCAGACAGTTTGATGTCGCTTCCCATGGCTTTGAACTGTTCTGCTTGGTCACCACCAGGCATTATTGGTTGCTCTTTAATGAACTCTATTTCTAAGATTAAGGAATGTATCAATGTTCAGTGTTAAACACCAGCCTTCACTAAACCTCTATGAAGAAGGTGCTTGTATTTTATGGATGGTTAAAGTATATGAGATAGAAAAGATTGAAGAAGTCTGTGAGCGCTTAAAGATTCAGACCCCAGTACATTATTGCTGTTCTGTAGGGCCATACACTTTTATCTGAATTGTGAGGTCCAAAAGTTCTAAAAATAGAATTTTAAGTTTTGGTGCTCCAATTATTCTTTGGTAGAATCTAATGTGAGCTGATTTAAATAATAGACTTTAATCTATTTAATGTAAATGTTCATATATTTCACTGTAACTATATTGTATCTGTATAGCATTCCATATCACATCAGAATAGTATAGATTCTTTACTTTTTAAAAGGTGGAAAAACTTTCAATTCTGGACCATCTAGTCCCATGGGTTTTAGAGGAGAGACATGGACCTGGTGGTTAGCTCTTGCTTATTATAGCCTTTTCTTTATCCTACCCCTGTGCTTCTAATCTGTTGCTCCTAACCAGCTAGAGACTGGGAAATTTTAGCATGTAAACTTTTACTATCCTCCCCCACAAAAGCTCCTCAGGGTTTTAAAGTTTTTAGTTCTACTGATAGTCACAATTCCAGCTATCAATACAGGAATGTTTTATTTCTTTCCCATTCCAGAGCTTTCTTCCCCTTGTGAAGGAATTATTAATAATCTTTGTTAAAGATGATATGGTTTGAATGGAACTAGAATGGCCTTGCTGGAGGTAGTATGTCACTAGGGGCATGCTTTGGAGTTTTAAAAGCCCATGATGTTCCCAGTGGCTCCTTCATCCTAGCTGCCTGGAAGTCAGTATTCTGCTAGCAGCCCTCAGATGAAGATGTAGAACTCTTAGCTCCTCCCGCACCATGCTTGCCTAGATATTGCCATATCATCTGCCTTAATGATATTGGACTGAACCTCTGAACCTGTAAGCCAGCCCCATAGAAGTAAGTACAGCAGCAGGCACACATGGCACTGGAACAGAAGCTGAGACTCAAATCGATCCACAAACCCAAGGCAGAATGAAGGTCTTAAAGCCCACACCCACAGTAACACACCTACTCCAACAGGGCCACACCTTCTAATAGTGCCACTACCTGGGCAGAGCATATACAAACCATCACAAACCATAAGCCCCAAATTAAATGCTTTCATTTAGAAGTTGCTTTGGTCATACCATTTTTATCACAGCAATGCAAAAGTAACTAAGACAGATGGTAGGAGCCGAGCGCGGTGGCGCACGCCTTTAATCCCAGCACTTGGGAGGCAGAGGCAGGTGGATTTCTGAGTTTGAGGCCAGCCTGGTCTACAAAGTGAGTTCCAGAACAGCCAGGGCTACACAGAGAAACCCTGTCTCGAAAAACCAAAAAAAAAAAAAAAAAAAGACATAGGGAACTCTGTTCATGAGTGACCACTGCAGGAAGATTTTATAGTAGGGGAGAGAGATTGGGTTCAGCTCTCAATGCACCATGGACAAGTGGAGATTTATAGCTCAGGACCAGTGTATGTGTGTGCCTGGGGAAAAGAAAATTACTAGGAGGGATCAGTACTTGGGGAGGCTCTTACTAGAGCAACTAGACCCCTGCTGAAAGCTGTCTGGAATGTTTAGATACCTAGAATAGGGAGTGAGGAATTTGATCAGTACCAAGGGAAACCAGACTTTTGCTAAAGGCAAGGGGCTTTTGCTAAAATGGCATGCAAGATTCCTGTTACAACTGTTCTAAGCAAGTCAACATAGAGCATAAGGTCTGAGCTGTTCAGAGAGAGGTTTCAGAAGAAGCTTGATTGAAAGCTGGTCTTCAGTAGCCCACAGTGACATTTTTCTGTGTGCTTAAACCAGTGTACTTTTACCAGAATCTAGAGTATTTCTTCTGTCCTGTAAAAATCCAGATTTATATTTTAACTTAAAATAGATTAAAGTCTATTATTTAAATCAGCTCAAATTAGATTCTATCAAAGAATAAGTGGGGCACCAAAACTTAAAATTCTTAATAGTAGGTCCAATACAATTAACTATGGCAATACTAGTATCTTTGTGCATATGGAATTAAAATTATATGGATCAATAGGAGTAATGTATTTTTGAAGCAAAACTACCCAAATCAGCTTTGTAAAGTAGCTGTTGGCTGCTGTTTCTGGAGTATTATACCCCTTCCCCTCTTACCTGGGAACTAATGTATATGCATCAGAGTGCTAAGGGTGAGTGAAAGAGTCATCCGTTAGGGATTTTTCTACCAAAGACCTTCAGTATACTCAATGGAGAATGAAGGAAACAATGATTTGAGAGCAATCTTTCATTCTAATTTGTTTAAATATGGAAATGGGGTCCAGGTTGGTGAGGAAGAAAAGATCCACAGATGATTTTCAAGAATGACTTTTTTTTTTCCAAGCTTTATTTTGTAGAAAGGAGAGGGAGAAGTCAGAAAGCGGATGAAAGCATTAGAAATATCATGTGTGTGAACCTCTAAGTTTTTGCCTTTTTTATACAGGGAAAACTTAGGAGAGTTTGGAAGGCAAAGTGTTTAGAAAGCTTCCCTCCCTCGTGTCTAGTCTTGACTCATTCCAGAACAGCTTCCAGGGGGTGGAGCATCAGGGAGGCCTAGCCAGTGCCAGGGAGACAGGCTAGACCCACGAGGATCACAGAATGGAGGACCACGGTTATGTGTGGGTTACATGGTGCCTTTACAAAGATTGACCCCTGCCCTAAAGATTAGGGTAGCTAAAGTTAAGAGGCGTAGTAAGCCTTAACAAATGTTTCACACATACAGGACGGCTGACTTCGGTCCAGAAGGTGTTCCTCTCCCCAAAGCTCATATACTTTATATCACACCTATCCCCAGCCATAAGTTTGTAACAGGTTTGGGGAAGTGTTCTGGCCACAAAAAAAGTTGGGAAAAGGGCTCTAGGTATCCAGATGCCTTTTCTCGCATCCTGTTGTTTATGTGATTGTACACCCATCTCCAGAAGACTTCCTCAACCATGTCTTGTCTTTTACTTTTGGAAAAATCTGATAGGTGATAACCTACTCTTGTTTATATTAATCATAATGGGGTGGTTATAAAATGTTCAGTACATGATAATAGTTTCATAATGTTAACATCAGGTTAAACATAGTTACCTCATTAAACATTTGGTCCTTTTTCTGTGTCAAACTTTCAATTTCCTTCTAGTTTTTGGAAAAATATGGTATATAATTGTTAGCCATATTGTACAGCATTACACCAGAACTTACTTCTTCTAACTTCAGCTAGGGGCTCTTAATAAAGCCCGACCACATCCCCACTATCCCTGAGCTTGGAGCCATTGTTTGGGTCTCGATTTCTGCTGTTTTACATGCTCACGTGTTACCCGATTTCTATGCCTGCCTTAGCTCACTGACCACCTATAGGGTAGCTTTTTCCTTCTTGGACTCGTCACAGTGGGTCACTCCCTAGGAGTACATTGTAAGCTTTTTGAGACATATTAGTTGTGTGACTTAGAGCTGCTCGTTTGGAATCACAGAGTTTCTGATTCCAGGATGGCAGAGCCATGTGTTTCTTTACATTGGAAGAAAACTCCTAACAAGTGGTTGGCACACAATAGGCATATTTACAGAAGGAATGGATCGTGTTACCTCCCAGAAAACCACTATGAACAATAGTAGATTTCCATCTCATATTGTTCTGTACTTGGCAATTTCCATACAGTGTTTATTTAAAAGCAAACTCAAATTATATCCCAGGTCACTTTTATGTTGTGGCCAGTAACACTAGGTACCTATTTGTGTTAAGAAAAAAACTGCTTTCAAAGTTGCCTCTTGGAATAAATGTTCTTTTTCGCTTCTAATTAAGCTGTTTTCTTAAACTTTTTATTTTAGAGAATGAAATTTTGACTAGACATCATTATATTACTTAATTTCCTTTTTCTTTTTCTAATTCTGTGAACATGGGAGCATTTTATGTCTCTAGATGTTAATTTTATGGAATTTTTTTCATCTCTTAATAGGAAGGGATAATGCATGTGAAAAAACTTCATACATGTTTCTGCGCAAGGAACTTCCTGTGCGACTGGCTAACACCATGAGAGAGGTTAATCTTTTGCCGGATAACTTGTTGAATCGCCCTTCCGTAGGATTAGTTCAGAGTTGGTAAGTAAATGCTGTGAACAGTTCAGCACTGAAAGCATTTTGCACAAAAGTGTACAAACTGTCTGTCTGGGAGTGAAGCTTTCAGCATAGCTGGGGTTTCCTTGCACTTATAAGCTTTCAACTATTCATTTAAACATTTTAATGTAAGTACTTTGTACCATAAGGCACTTTCTGAACCTTTCATTTTTTCTTGTTATAGACATGATTGCTCATTGAAAAAAAATTAGAGAATAAAATGAAGGAATGACATTACAGTGACCAGTATCAGTGAACCTACTTTGATTTAAAGAAAGAAAGAAATTAAGGCAGTGTCTCTTGTATCCCAGGCTGGCCGTGAATTCCACTGTAGCCTAGGTGTCCTTTGCACATCTGATCCTCTTGCCTCCTAAGTGCTGAGAGCACACTCGTGTGCCACAATGTCCAGTTATTGGGGATTGAAGCAGGACTTTGACAGCAGAGGCAAAGCAAACCCTCCTAATTGAGCTATGTGCCTAACCCATTTGCCCTCCTTTGGATATAGAGATGTTTTCAACCTTTAGTAAGTCTCAGCCTTGCCTCTTTTATTTTTGTTTTAAAGATCTTTCATGAAGGAAATACTTTTTAGACTAAGTCATTTACAGGGAGGGGAACGTCACATGGAAACCCAATCATCTCCATGCTGTGCTGCATCTGCTCTAGGAAAGATCTTCAAGTTAAAGCAAAGTTAAGTCAGTTAGAGCTCTCACTGTAAAGCGTGCATTCTCTGTCAGAGGGAGTGGAGTCTGATGATCCCCCCACCCGCCCTGAGGTCACTGAGTAGGAGGCTGTAAGAAAAGGCGGCATGTTTTTAGACAGGGATTTGCATATTTGGTCTGCTCTGCTATAAAAAACATGGTGGAAGTATGTGGAGAAACCTGGAGGACTGTAAAGACCAGGAGGCACACATATTGCTAATCAGGAACAGTATTGAGAACAAAAAAGGGGCAGAAAATGCTAGTTGTGGTCTTGTACTGTTCCTTGATGGGTGGGTGGAGTTGATTGGTGCAGAGGACCATCTTAAGAAATCACCAGCTTAAGAAAACTAGCTCACATTCAGAGAGTTTGTGGTGGCTTGGCTTCTGATAAAGAATGAACAATTCAATGGCCATTCCTCAAGAATAAGTTTTTGTGAAAAGCACTGTTTTATGTGATAACCTTGCATGGATTAGGGGTTGACCTAATTCCGATGACAGGGAATGAAGAAGTGATAGCTCACATATAGGAAAGCTGGAGTTGAGTGAGCCATGCATTCTGATGGACTTGCACCATCAGAAGTAAGGATGCAGATTTATGGTATATAGCTGAATAAGGTGGTAAGTTTAGCTGTTCTAGGTAGGGAATCTCTGTAGGCAGTCTCAGACTGTACATATCTGGGAGGAGGAAACTTAAGCGAATATTTTCCATACACACCATCAACATCCACACATGGACCAGGGGGATGGCTTTGCCATTCCAATGGGTCTGAGGCATTGGCATCCTCAAAGGGTCATGCTCATGTCAACAGCATCCTTCACTCAGGACTTCCTCTACTACCCATAATTTGAGATGTTCACTATCTAATCCCCTTTCCAGAAGAGCACCAAGAAGCTCCTATGAGCTGCAGAGTCCTTAGGTTCCAGGAGAGATAAGAGAAACACTGGCTACATTTGATATTAGAGTTGGACTCCGCTCTGGATTCATAACTTGTTTTAGAAGGAAGGAGCAACAAATAATTGTTTGCGTGAGACTTCTTTATTGCTTCGAGACCATCATTGAAAATTTGCTGTAGATAGTATAAGTCACTGTCAGGGAACACTATGCTGAAGGTCCTCGATAGGCAAAGTCATGTCCTTTGATCCATTAGGTTGTAGCATTTTACCTGTTTCCATTGCTTATGCAGCAGTTACTTCAGGAACTTCAAAGTAAATTACTGCCTCTGAACTATTTTCCAACATTAGCCAACTCTGATTCTCCAGACACCAGCTGAGTATTCAGCAACTCTGTTCAGTCCTGATACTAAGTATCTGAAGTCAGCACAGACCCCACAATTTCAGAGCTCAGTCCCCAGGCTGACAACATACATCATGTGTCAACTGTAAGTCCTGGATCCATCCATGCCTTTGACTGACTGGCTGCACAATGAGTTTCCATGACCCTCTTCTGAGGTTTGATAATTTGCTAAAGTGGATCATAGAATTCAGGAAGGCACTTTATTTATATTTGCAGGTGGATTGGAAAAGACACAGTAAAATGGAAGAAATATATCAGACAAGGTATTGGTGTGGCTCTGTAGCATCCATACCCTCTCTGAGTGTGCTCTGTTGGCACCTCCAGGCGTTCAGTACAAAGCCTTCAGCATCTCGTAATTCAGGAGTTTTTATAGAGCTTCATTTTCAGTCCTCATGCCTCCACAGAGGTTGGGAGTAGACTAAAAGTTTGAGCTCTCTAGTCACTTGCTCATTGTTTTGATCAAGATCATGTTGACACTGTCTAGAGCCCCACCCACACTGTCTAGAGCCCCACCTTAAGTGACCTCATTAGAATAATTCAAATGTGAGCAGTAGGTGCTTCTTCTGAGTAACAAAAGATACTCCTGTCATTCTGGAACTTTAGGCTTAGGAACTGTACCAGGAAGCAGGAGTAAATACCATTATTTTGTATTATACATATAACACTGGCAAAGTGAAATATAGACTCAGATTACAGTGTTAAACCTTCCTTTGTATCCTCTGCATTGTCCGTGTCTACTTCAGACTATGCCATTTCTTTTTGTTCGTATACATTCTATTTTGAAAAAAATAATTTCCTACTTAAGAATTGCAAGACTAGTAGAAAGAATTGTCATATACCTTCATCTAGCTTCACTGATAACATTTGACTATATTTGCTCTTTCATAATTCATGTTTATGTCCTCTCCCACATTGAATGGGGAGAGAGAATATGAATATATGTGTGCATGTATATATGTATATAATATGACATACGCATATGCATGAAAGAAATGTAAACATTGTCAGGATCAAAATGGAATTGGTAGAGCTAGGGAGTTACTAAGGATAATTTCTTTTGCGTGGTTACTATTAGTGACTAGCATGAGATTCTAGGTCTACACATTCGTACAGAGGCTCTTGCAACCTTATAAAGAAATGACATCTGTAAGGCCATCCGGTCAGCAAGTCTTCAACCTCTAAAACATTCTACCCTTGGTAGTAATCATTAGAATCAACAGTCCTTGATTTCAACTATCTGGTGTGATCATTTTTCTTTAGAAATCCCCTTGCCTTGGACCTTTTCTTTTCCTTCTTTAACCATATGTTACTAACCATGCCTTAGGTATTAAAGAAGCAGCAAGATGAAGAAAACAACATCCCTGTTTAACAAGGAACCATTAGAAAAGAAAGGAAAAGCTGGAAAAGGGAACGGAAAAAGAAGTGTGTTGACACAGGGATTTTAGAAGTGTAGTCAAGGAGTCTACAACACACCTGTAGCTTCCTGTAGCCTGTGCTTTTTCTTTGAAAATGCTCTTTCCAAATAAATATCAGTAGTATTTGAGGATATATTTCAGATTGTTCCTTTTATTGGTTGACATCATACAAAAATTCATTGCTTTTTCTGAAACATTTGAGTTGATGTTGACATTATGTTCCTTTGCCCCCAAATAACTTTAACACACATCTCTGGGGATAGCTCTTAGAAAACCATGATATAAATATTCACATTTAGAACATTATCATTGATCTAGAAATGTTTCCTAATAGGTAGTGCTTGTTATTATTTTACTAATTGTCTTAATAATGCTCCATTAAAAAAATTTTGCCAGGCGTGGTGGCACACACCTTTAATCCCAGCACTCGGGAGGCAGAGGCAGGCGAATTTCTGAGTTCGAGGCCAGCCTGGTCTACAGAGTGAGTTCCAGGACAGCCAGGGCTACACAGAGAAACCCTGTCTCGGAAACAAACCAAAAAAAAAGTCTTGATTTAAGAAACCATCATAGGATCATGTATTTATTCATGTGATCCTGTCATTTGCTTTTAAAGTGACCTGCGTGTGAAACAGGGACTCCACTGTTCTCTTGGTCACCCTGTAGTCTTCTCGTTTTCTTTTCATGCTACAAATCTTAGTTTGATCTTGGATTCTTGTGCATTTATAAATTTTCTCTTTAAAGGATTACTGTGTTGGGAAAGGGCTGGAGGCCCGCCTAACTTGCTCATGTGTGCACATCTTATTAAGACTTAAGGATTTTATGATATACCCAGTTTTTGTATTGGCCTTTATTGAAAACTATCATGATCAATTTAGAATCTTTTCCTGATGTGCATTTTCTCTAGACATACTGATGAAGTTAATTTTACTGTAAGAAATAGCCTTCTTGTATTCTTGGTGTATGCTTCAGGATCAAACCAGAGTGCTTCTTAAAATTTTGTGATCTTTTTGCCCAATGTGGTGTGTATGTCTTTAATCCCCGAATTCAGGAGTTAGTAGCCAATGATAGATTTTTATGAGTATAAGGTAATCCTGGTCCTCATATTGACTTCTAGGCCAGCCAAGTCTATCTAGTGAGACCCTGTTTAAAGAAAAATTTATGTACTTTTGGAGTAATCAGATTGTAGACTTGGAGTATGAGTTAGGATGCATTTGTAATAATAGACAGTACAGGTGAACCTGGCTTGTACAACTGGAAAGGCCAGTCATTGGATGAGTTCTTCCTATTAATTTGAATTAGAGACACCAAAGCTATCAGAGCTATGCTTTTTGACAGTGTTGGTTTTGTTTTCAAGTGGAAGACTGGCTGTAGAAGTTGCAGATTTCATACACTGTACCAAAGCAGAGAAGTCAGCATGCTTAGAAACCTCTAGCAAGTCTTCTATGTATTTCTTTCGGTTTGAATTGAAGCCCTAGACCTGTTCCTGAGTCAGTGCCTGTGTTCAGGGATGCACTTGGTTCTTAGTCTTAGCTATGAACTGAGGGACTAAAGAGTAATTATTGATGAGAGAGAAAGGCTCTCCAGAGAAAGATGGGGCCACCTACATGCTCTGGAGGAATCAACTCAGCCTGAAGCCCTTAAGCTGCATATAGGAGTGGGGTAAAGGCTGAGTGAGGAGGGAAAGGGAGTTAGACAGGTAGCTCATGTGCTGGCTTGTCTTTTCTAGGTACATGCAGAGCTTCCTTGAACTTTTAGAATATGAAAACAAGAGCCCGGAAGACCCACGAGTTTTGGATAAGTAAGTATGATGCCAATTACATGAAAGTAAAAATACCTCGGCAAGAGAACATTTCAGTAAAATGGAACTCATGTTATTAAGACTAAAGAATTATAATTCAGGGCTATGAGATGGCTCAGTAGTTAAAGTGCTTACTGAACAAGTGTGCAGACCTGAGTTTGGATATGCAGTTGTCAAGTGAATAGTGGGCAGGCATGACAGCCTGCCTGTAATCCTAGTGGTTGGGAGTCACCCTGGGGATCCCCAGAGAAGCTGCCTAGCTAAACGACCTGAATAAGCGAGTTCTAGGTTCAAATGAGAGACCCTGTTTTGATAAATGAGGTAGAGAGTGAATGAGGAAGACAACTGATACTAATCTGGCATGCTCATGTGTGCGTGTACATTTAGGTGCTCAAGTTTTAACATGAATACTCGCACATACACTACACACACATTTGAGAACACAAATAACTGGAATTTAGACAAAGGTTTTAATTTTCTTGTGGGTAATAACATAGTTGTTTTTTTTTTTTCTCTTTATTAGATATTTTCTTCCTTTACATTTCACATGTTATCCAGAGATTTTCCCTTACCCTCCCGTGTCCCCGCCCTGCTCCCCCACCCACCCCCTCCCACGTAATGGCCCTGGCATTCCCCTGTTCTGGGGCATATAGAGACTGTATAACCAAAGGGCCTCTCCTCCCAATGATGGCCAACTAGGCCATCTTCTTCCATATATGCAGCTAGAGACATGAGCGCAGGGGGAACTAGTTAGTTCATGTTGTTCTTACACCTAGAGG
>LR753371.1:1109829-1125815 GCA_902729485.2 Mus minutoides
CCTGAGGGGCTGGGGAGCTCGACCAGGAGCAGCAACAGTAGGGGGCTTTTAAGGAAAAAGTGAGAAGTTGGGAGGAGTTGGGAGGAGTTAGGCTACAGCTCTTCTCTGGGCAGGGGGGTGGGGTAGCCTTGCTGAAGGAACAAAGAGAGGGAGTGAGCTGTCCTTGGAGTTATCTCTGGTTCTCTGACACAGACAGTCAAGCTAGGTCTTCTTGCTAACAAAGAGCTTCTCACTGGCTGCATTCTCAGTGATTGGGAAACAGGCCTTGGGGGAGCATTCAAAGGCTGTACATTTCAGGGGGAAGCACTTTGGGGTCTTTCAGTACCCTGGTCCTCTGCAGTGTACCATACAGCCAGAAACGCTGCTCCCAGCCAGGAGAAGGGAGCTCAGGTTCAGTTGTATCTTATTAAATGGATCCGTGAATGTGAAAAGTACAAGCATTGGGTTAGAACCACATATAGTTGTTTCCTTGATACTAGCTACTGCTGTCTGTAACTCTTTTTTTTCAAACCCTATTTTTTTTCTTTTTTTATTAGATATTTTCTTCATTTACATTTCTTTTTTTTTTTTTTTTTTTTTTTTGTTTTTTAAGACAGGGTTTCTCTTTATAGCTCTGCCTGTCCTGAAACTCACTTTGTAGAACAGGCTGGCCTTGAACTCAGAAATCAGCCTGCCTCTGCCTCCCAAGTGCTGGGATTAAAGGCGTGCGCCACCACACCCGGCTCTCATTTATATTTCATGTGCTATCCCATAAGTCCCCTATTCCCTCCCCCCCACCCTGCTCCCCTACCCACCCACTCCCACATCTTGGCCCTGGCATTCCCCTGTACTGGGGCATATAAAGTTTGCTAGACCAAGGGGCCTCTCTTCCCAATAATGGCGGACTAGGCCATCTTCTAATACATATGCAGCTAGAGACACGAGCTCTAGGGGTTCTGATTAGTTCATATTGTTGTTCTATCTATAGGGTTGCAGACCCCTACAGCTCTTGGGTACTCTTTCTAGTTCCTACATTGGGGACCCTGTGTTCCACCCTATAGATGACGGTGAGCATCTACTTCTGTATTTGCCAGGCACTGACAAAGCCTCACAGGAGACAGCTATATCAGGGTCCTTTCAGCAAAATCTTGCTGGCGTATGCAGTAGTGTCTGCGTTTGGTGGCTGATTATGTGATATCCCCCGGGTGAGGCAGTCTCTGGATGGTCCATCCTTTCGTCTTAGCTCCAAACTTTGTCTCTGCAACTCCTTCCATGGATATTTTATTCCCTATTCTAGGGAGGAATGAAGTATTCATGCATTGGTCTTCCTTCTTGATTTTCTTGTGCTTTGGAAGTTGTATCTTGGGTATTCTAGGTTTCTGGGCTAATATCCACTTATCAGTGAGTGCCTATCAAGTGACTTCTTTTGTGATTGGGTTACCTCACTCAGGATGATATCCTCCAGATACATCCATTTGCCCAAGAATTTCATAACTTCATTGTTTTTAATAGCAGAGTAGTACTCCATTGTGTAAATGTACCACATTTTCTGTATCCATTCCTCTGTTGAGGGACATCTGGGTTCTTTCCAGCTTCTGGCTATTATAAATAAGGCTGCTATGAACATAGTGGAGCATGTGTCCTTATTACCAGTTGGAACACCTTTTGGATATATGCCCAGGAGAGGTATTGCATGATCCTCTGGTAGTACTATGTCCAATTTTCTGAGGAATTGCCAGACTGATTTCCAGAGTGGTTGTACCAGCTTGCAATCCTACCAGCGATGGAGGAGTGTTCCTCTTTCTCCACATCCTCGCCAGCATCTGCTGTCACCTGAATTTTTGATCCTAGCTATTCTGATTGGTGTGAGGTGGAATCTCAGGTCAAACCCTATTTTTAATGATGGTTTTTAAACACTTTAACCTCCCTTCTAGCCCACCACCCACCAGAGGTAGTGAGAAAGAAAGGATACAGGGAAGTGGGCCTGCTTAGAAAGGTTCTTTGGAACAACTCTAATCTGTGTTGTCTGGAAATTAGCAGTTCAGTTCACAGGTTAGCAGGCAGTGGGAGTTCATACACTCACAAACACCTCACAGATACACCAATAGTCCAGTTTGGTAGAGTTGGGTTAGCAACAGCAGTGACACGACCTAGCAGAGACAGCCAGGCCTCAGCCTCAACTCAAGTCAGCAGGAGGGACCAACAGGAACACCAGGAGAAGTTCTCAGCTTTGCCTCTCTCCGGGAAGCGAACTGGAGGCGCACTATGTCCAGTTTTCTGAGTAACCTCCAGACTGATTTGCACAGCAAGCTCAGCCTCCCTGTGTCACTGTCCATTGAGTTCTTTTTTATAACCTCCAAACATCATGTGTCCTCCAAGGGTCATGCCTCAACACATGCACCCATCTCAGCTGACAATCAGCCTGAGTCCAAGGAAGCAGGAAGCTAGCTGCAAGAAACTGCAGCACACCACCAGAAGGGGTTTGTTTTTGGTTTTTGGTTTTTGGGGTTTGTTTGTTTGTTTGCTTGTTTTTGGCTCATTTCTCTCTGTGGAGGCCCGACAAATGCAACTCAACTACTCAGTATATGGTGAACCAGTGCATTTGTGTCATTAGCAAAAAATCCTTCATCATATGTTCTTTCACGTGTTTGCTTTAGCAGAACATCCTTTCTCCTGTGTCTGCTTCAGCTAAACATTCCTTCATGAGTTGGCTTTAGTCTTTCACACCTGTGTTGGTTTCAGGACACACCTTCACATGTTTGCCCCAGCAAAACACAATGTCGCATTATTGACTTTCCGAAGAACCCTTAAGGTTCCACCTCAACTGTTATTTAACGTGTTGACATTAAATGGATTGAATCTAGGAGCTTTGTTTTCTTAAGTCATTAGTTGAGGACATTTGAAATTCTCAAAATGGAGCTAGCCTCTAGGTCTACATTTGAAGATAAAGATTTGGAGAAGTACACAATTATTAATTAATTGCTATGGTTTTTCTAGAGTTGCAACTCTGTAACCTTTTTTTTCATCATGGCCAATTTCAGTGAATGG
Source organism: Mus minutoides (assembly GCA_902729485.2). NCBI lineage: Eukaryota > Metazoa > Chordata > Mammalia > Rodentia > Muridae > Mus > Mus minutoides. The sequence goes on from LR753371.1 coordinate 1,112,857, forward strand.
ACAGTGCTGAATCCAGTGTGGGCTAGGTCTTCATGGCAGTAGCTCTTATTCAGTGAATTTTGATAACTTGCTGGCTTTATGCAGCTAGGTTGGGAAAGTTGAGATTTGAGATGCCTCATGCTGTTAGTAAAGGGAGGGGTGAAAGATGAGCTTGTGCCCTGGTAACAGCCTTTTCTGTTCAGTGAGAACATATAAGTTCTGCCATATATGGGATCGCTAGCTGGAGAGTCATTTATGTCAATCACATTGATCCTCATGATGGAGATAGAAAAGCCCAGGAGAGTAGGGAGGTGTTCTGAGAATTAATCCAGTAAAATAAGCCTCTTCCCTTCAGGTGAAGATGTTTCTGCACTATAATGAATTGTTTCATTTTATAGATACTTAATTTATAAATACATTGGAAAGAGGTACATGAAAATTTACCTATTGTAAAATTTCTTGTGCATAATTGCAAAGTTGGGTTTTTTTTGTTTTGTTTTGAAGAAAGGTTTTACTTGTGGATCGGCCTGCCTATGCCTCCTGGGGCTATGATTAAAGGTGTGTGCCACCAAGCCTGGCTAATTGTGAACTTCTAGTTTCAGAGTTTATTCATCTTTGCTTTCATTGTATGTACATATTTGTTACAGAAATTTTTCATTGAGGAAAAAATAAGACTTGAGATAAGTAAAAGAAACTTATTCCAAAATCTCATTACTAGAGGACAGCCTCAGCTAACATTTTCTTCTGCTGTTATTTTCCCCTAAGCATTCATATTGCATGAGTGTGAAGTTTTTTGAGACAAGGATTCTCTATATAGCCCTCATTGTCCTGTAACTCACTCTGTAGACCAGGCTGGCCTCCAACTCACAGAGATCCACTTGCCTCTGCCTCCCAAGTGCTGGGATTTGAAGGTGAACACCACTGCTCATTAATTTTTATGTGTTTACAATATAGTTCTTGGCCACTTAATAGTGGCCAATAATTTCATAATACTGGATCACTCAATGACAGATATCTTAGAGAAATACTTCATGAGGAAAATTTGTTTATGTGAACACTCTAGAGTATCCTCATAGAAACATAAGAGGACTACAACCTTACCAGGTGACATAATCTTTTAAGGACACTAATGTGTACAGTCTGTCACTGAAATGTTATTGTGTAGCATGTAGCTGTCAGTACTTTCTCTCTCTCACACACACATGCACACACACACACACACACACACATGCAAATTGTCTTGTTGGTTTTTTTTTTTTTTGACACAGGGTTCCTGTGTAGTCCTGGCCATCCTGGAACTCACTCTGTAGACCAGGCTGGCTTCAAACTCAGATCCACCTGCCTCCTGAGTGCTGGGATTAAAGGCCTGTGCTGCCACCACTTGGCACTTACTTATATTATTAATTCTACAGATAGGTCATGCTATTTGACCCACTAATGTTGGCTTATATCCTGGTTTGAGTTTTCAGTACCTTCTCCTGTGTGTGAGTCTATGATCCATTGCATAGACTTTGTGTGTGTCATGCTGTGGATGTGGAGATCAGATGGCAGTGTTGGGTGCTGCTCTTTGCTTTCCGTTTCCAGGGATCTGCAGTCAGGTCAGCAAGCTTACACAGCACTGCATTTATGTAGCAAGTCACCTTGCTGGCACAGACTGCTCTAAAAACAGCTTTTGTTTTCTCTTTCTCTTCCCACACCCGCATTCTCTGGGTATGATGTATGCGTGTGCATGTGTGAAAAGCAGTTTTTAAAAACAGCTATTTACCTTGTCCACTTGTTTCCCTAGCGTTGATCCTAGAAGGGGAATTATCTTCTTTGGACTTCTATTTGGTTAAATTGCCCTTAGAAAATGTCCCATTTAGCGCCCACACGCAACCTTCACTGGTTATTATTGGCCATTCTAATAAAGAATGTTTTCCTTTGCTTTTGTGCTGGTAAATTGATTGGCACTGGGCTGGCGTTTTCATAGATTTTCCCACTAAGATCCTTTCCCTAGTTTCCAGTGGGATGTTCATCTTCACTAAGTGCATGGGCTTTTATTTCTTCAGTTACTCATCAATTCCGCAGTTATGTTCTTTGTTTCTTTGCATTGTGTGTTTCTGCCCTTGGTAATAAGCCGAGAACAGCCGCCTTTATCCCAAAGGTATAGACTTAATTCAGTTGATTTTCTTTTATTATTCCTGTGATTTCACTCTTAACATTTTTGTCTTTTTAAAAAGAAATTAATTTTTGTGTATGTTTATATGGCTTATGTGTACATGTGTATGTATGTGTGTGCACTGATGTGTATATGTGTATGTATGTGTGTGCATTTTCATGTAGTGATCAGAGGTTGATGTCAGGTGTTTTCTGGATCACTCTCACCTGATTTTTTTCAGACAGACTCTCTCACTAAACAGGGACCTTGATGTTTTGACTAGACTGGCTAGCCAGTACTCCCCGGGGATCAACCTGTGTCTGCTCCCCTGGTTCTGGGCTTACAGAGATGTGCTGCCATACCTGGCTTATATGTGGCTACAGATCCTCGTCACTTTACCACTCCGCCCAAGCCAGCTTGTTAGCCCTCTGGCCCCATCAGTTCAATTATTTCCTTACTGATTTACATTCTTTTAGTTAAAAAAAAAATTATAGAACCCCCAAATGTCAGCACATTCCTAAAAAAGGGATTTGAACTGTTTTTTTAACTTCACTAGACCCTTTTACTTTGTGTAGCTCCAAAATAATTTCAGTTGTTTCACTAGGTTTTAGTTTTTATGCTTACTTCCTTTTACTCTCTAGTGAGAGGAATGTTTCTACTTATAAAGAATACCAGCAGGTAACTAGATAGAGGTGGGGGATGGCTTTTAGCCTGTGAAATGTAAACTTAACACATTGTATTTCCTTCCCACACAGCTTTCTCAACGTTCTGATAAATATCAGAAACAGACACAATGATGTTGTTCCTACAATGGCCCAAGGCGTGATTGAGTACAAGGAGAAGTTCGGGTTTGATCCGTTCATTAGCAGTAACATTCAGTATTTCCTGGATCGGTTTTATACCAACCGCATTTCTTTCCGTATGCTTATTAACCAGCACAGTAAGTTGGGTTGTTTTGGGTCCAGTTTTGAACAGGTAACCATATTGATTTTTCTGAAAAGTTTCCCTTTTGCTTCACTTTAAGTTTACTGACTTAGACTTTTGGCTATAGAAATTTCATTTCTAGTTCAGTTTTTCTTAAGGGAATCCTTCCTATTATAAAAATCTGTTTGGGTGAGTTGGCGAGCAGGAGGATGGGATAGAGGGTTTTCGAAGGGGAAACCAGGAAAGGGGCTAACATTTAAAATGTAAATAAAGTAAATATCTAATATAAGTAAATAAATAAAATTCATTAATCGATATTCTTGCATCAAAGCTGTCCTTGGAAGGCTTTGTGATGCTTATATTATAGGCAGGACCACTGCCTGCCTTTCAAAGGCTCTGCTGTTACATTTCTGTGGAGTCAAGGGACTGGCTTGAATGGCAGCCACATTAATTTCTCAACAATTTAATTTATATGGGAGTAATTTTTCTTAATCCAAAACATGCATTTTCTTTTTTAGTTTTAAAAACACCAATATGGGAATATTGAATGAGCGTGTTAGACATATAAGCAGTTTCCTTTATTCCACAGTGATAGGTAAAATCTGATTTTTATTAGTCCATGATACCACACTGAGAGTTTTAGTCTACTCAGTTCTTTAAACACAGTGAACTTCTTCACTCATTTCTAGTACTGTCACCTTGGTTAATTTTTAATTCTAAGGAAAAGCATGTACATATTTAGAGTTGTCCTTGCTGAATCAGAGAAGGAACAAAGCATTTTTTGTTGTTGTTGTTTTTGTTTTCTGAGACAGGGTTTCTCTGTGTAGCCCTGGCTGTCCTGGAACTCACTCTGTAGACCAGGCTGGCCTCGAACTCAGAAGTTCTGCCTGCCTCTGCCTCCCAAGTGCTGGGATTAAAGGCGTATGCCACCACAGCCCGGCAAGCATTTTTAATTCATTTGATTTACTTAGATAAGCAAATGTTATGGAACTGTTAATATGTACTTATAGCCGGGCAGCGACAGCACATGCCTTAATCTGAGTACTCGAGAAGTAAGAGACAGGTGATCTCTAGGTTTGAGGCCAGCCTGGTCTATAGAGTGTGTTTCAAGATAGCCATAAACCCTGTCTTTAAAAAAAAAGTATGTATTTATTTATATTTTTAGAAACATGTATGATAATTTATAGAAAAAAAGGGAACCTAAATACAAGCCAGCTAATTTACTGAGATAGTGGCAATTTCCTTCTCTATGCATATTTGTGTTCACATAGATATGCATATGGTTTGTTGTTGATTAAACTCATGCACCTCTGGGTTTTTTTTTTTTCTATTTTTAGTAAGTTAGAACTTTATGTACTGGCATGCACCTATATATGCCATTTTTATAATCTCAAGTCATTCTTATTTTGTTTAGATATTTATTCTCCTTTTGTGGAGTCTGAGTTAGTCCCCAGGTTTGATTGATAGGTTTGATAAAGTATACCTATGACAATTTGGCTTGCGTTGCTTTTTTTCTTTTCAGCTTCTTTAGCCTTTTATTTGGGAATAAAAATCTGCAACTATTGTGTAGAGTAAAGTGGAATCCTTTTCTAAAGATATTTGAACAAATCCAGTTTGTGTACACAGAACTGCAAAAGATCCTGCAGTGGTGGAGGCGATTGCAGTGCTATCTGAGGGTTCTTCACCAATGGCCCATGCTGCATGTCGGAAATACTTAGTGACTGCAGTAAATGGCTGCAAGTGTTGAGCCCTCAGGAAGATAGCCTGCCAAGTGTCTTGGTCTAGTTATCAGAAGAGGAAGAAAGGCTTGGGCCTCTGACATGCACTGCTGCTATAGGATCTACTACCTGTGCCTGATGGGACTTAAAGCACACCCCTCCCCCTTTTGCCTGATGTATGTGCTCCCTCATAAAGTATTGCATTACTCTAAGTCATTGTGGATCCTGAAATGATTCTAAAAAGATCTTTTTGACAGTTAGGACTTTATTTCTGTGCTTGACCATATCAGTTTACTGTGTTTCAATCCTTTTCCTTCTCTTTTGTGTTCATCTAGCACTTCTGTTTGGTGGTGACACTAACCCTGCTCACCCGAAACATATAGGGAGTATCGACCCCACCTGTAACGTGGCTGATGTGGTTAAAGGTAAGGATGCCAGCCCAGCGTCACTGACCATGGCAGAAACAGCATTGGGGTTTAGTTGAGGCAGCTCAGCTGTGGGGTCATGTTGCTGTGTCGTCTGTGATTCATCACAGACCATGTTAGGCCTAAACCAATTAATCCAAATATGAAATCTTTCTAACGCCAGTTTCTACTTTGTTGGTTAGGGTTGTACTTATATTTCTTTCTTAAACAGTAAACATTTCAGGAAGGTCTAGATTTGACTTGCCATCATTTTTAATTATTCCCTTGTTATAAAGTGAGTCTGCGTTTACATTTGCCAAATCTACATTTCTTTCCCTTACATACCCCTAGTGTTAGAAGCTATCCAGCAAGTGGGCTTAGCTGCATGGATACTAGTCAGTATTCCCAGAGTAGAAGAGGTCAGGTACTCATAAATCCCTGGTCTACCGGGGACTTTGCGTTTGAATAGGTGGATCTCATTATCTGATTAAAATAAATGCTGAATGCTATGGCAAGAAAGCTTGACCCACCAGGTTCTAGCACTTCTCAGTTTTGACTTTGTGCAGATTCATGTTCCCAACCTGTCTCCTTCCCCAGATGGCATTTCCGGCTCTGCTTCTCGTCTAGCTTTAAACACTCAACTGGCAAGCTTGCATGATCATACTTTGTCCCTGGTTTTCATCAGGGACCTTGGTTGTGCTAAGGACAGCCCGTACAGTGTGTTTCCAGGTGCTACCCGTGTCTCTCTTTGGTGAGAAGACATTTCCTCACATCATTTCACTTTTAAGGCAACTGGGTCTAGCTGATACATATGTGTCTTTTCTCTTGAGCTGTAATTGGTGTAAGGCCAGGGAATCTGTCTTTTCTTGCTTGATAACTTTTATAGTACCTTGAGTGTCTGTAAAAATAGAAGATCTGTAAATAATACATGGCTTGATAAATTTTAGACATTTAAAGTTGTTAAACAAATTTTACTATTAAAAAATGTGGATGTCTGGTCATAGCAGCACACACCTTCAATTCCCATCACTCAAGGAGGCAGAGGCAAATGGATCTCTGTGAGTTTGAGTTTGAGCAAGTTCCAGAACAGCCAAGGTTACACAAAGAAACCTTGTCTCGAATCACCAAACCAAACCACACTAATAAACAAACAAAAAAACACCACCACAACAAAAAAACCAAACAAACCAAAAGTGGGCTGGAGAGACAGCTCAGCTGTTAAGAGTATTTACTGTTCTTACAGAGGACCCACATTCTCTTCCTAGCTCCCACATAGCAATTCATAACTGTCCAGTTTCAGTGCCCTTTTCCGACCTCCTCTTCTGACCACATGTGTGTATGTGCATAGACATCCATGCAGGCAAAACACTCATATACATGAAGTAAAGTTTAAAAAAAATTAGGAAGTTGTAGGGGGCTGGAGAGATGGCTCAGTGGTTAGGAGTATTTCATCTTCCAAAGGATCCAGGTTCAATTCCCAGTACCCACATGGCAGCTCACAACCCGTAACTCCAGTTCCAGGAGATCCAACATCCGCAAATACATGCAGACAAAACAGCAATGCACATGGAATAAGAATAAATACATTAAGCCGGGCGTGGTGGTGCACGCCTTTAATCCCAGCACTCGGGAGGCAGAGGCAGGTGGATTTCTGAGTTCGAGGCCAGCCTGGTCTACAGAGTGAGTTCCAGGACAGCCAGGACTATACAGAGAAACCCTGTCTCGAAAAACCAAAAAAAAAAAAAAAAAAAAAAAGAATAAATACATTAAAAAATAAAAATAATTTCAAATAAAAAATACCACACACTGGAATGAATTAGTTCCAAAGTCTAGTTTCTTAGGTGTAATATTGATGTGGTAGCTACTTTTTACTCATAGCTTTAGAGATAGAGCTTCAAGAGATATTTTTAAATGTCTGTACATGGTATGAAATAAGGGGTTTGCTTCAGAATCAGAGAGAAGTTGGGGAATAACAAAAGACAAGGCCTGTGTGAAGACTAGTTAAGGCTTCGATGAGTCCATGGTGGTTCGTTATACTGTGGTTGACACTGGTATGGGTTTGAAATTCTTCATGATAAAGTTTTGAAAATTACTTTGTTCTGTTATTTCTTTACAATATTGTTATCTCATTATTTCTTTACAATATAAAGTCTTTGACTAATGGACCAGTGGAATTTGATAAGTATTAGGAGTTTTATGAAACTTAACAATTTGTACCATACAGAGAGATTAAACATTGCTACAATGCACCAAAGACCTGTGTCATCCACGGTGAACTTCTCCTGTGACTTGACTCTTAAAGCTGAAAGAACTTACGGTTTATGACCGTTACTGTCAACATTATTTCGTTATTTAGTGTGTATTAACTGCTGATATTGTTAGGTGATCTCTAACCTATGCCGTAAACTTCTGCGTCATTCTTGTGACAACTTTTATACCAAAAACTAACTGGAAGATTATTCAGAATAGTGTAACACGTATGTGAAAGGAAATGAAAAGCCTGAAAATTTATGCCTGGGTCTCCTCATCTTGCTCTGTCAGCCATCTTTCTATTTTGCTGGGAAGCAAAGCCTGAGGAAATCAGTCTACTTATCGGAGAAATGATTTATGTTGGTTCAATTTCAAAAATTTCAGTGTACTGTTGCTTGGCCCCATCCCTGTGGGCCTGTGACAGTGGAATACTGTGGCAGTGAGTGTGTATGCCAGAGCAAAGCTACCTGTTTCATGGTAGCTGAGAAACAAAAGAGAAAGGGGCCAGAGTCCCAATATCTCCTTCAAGATCAGTGACCTAACTTCCTCACTCTTGTCCCTGGCCCTCCTAGGTTCTGTCCAGCAGTACCACAAGCGAGAGGCTATTTAATGTCCTTTAGGAGACATTTAGGATTCAAAAATGTAAAATATCAGTTTTCTTTGTTTATTTTATTTACAGTTCCCATATCTCCTTTTTCCTCATCCTTCCAATACTCACAGCTTAGTTTTGCTGTGCTGGGGATTGACCGTTATTCCTGGCCTTCTGTTTACTTTTTATTTCAGTACAGGGTTTAACCATGTCTACCAGGCTGGCCTTGAACTAACTCTACATGGACTATAGAACTTGTTATGATCCTTCTGCCTTAACTTTCTTAGTAGCTGAGATTATAGGCCTACCTACACCACCAGGCACAGCCCACTCAGCTTTATCTTTGCTCTTTTCAAAAATAATTCTTTTCTTACATCCCGACCTCAGTTTTCTCCCTATCCACTCCTCCCAGTGATCCCCACACCTCCCTTCTCCCCCAGATCCTGTCCTCCTCCATTTCCCTTTAGAAAAGAGCAGGCCTCCCAGAGATGTCAACGGAACATGGTGTATCAAGGTACAGAAAGACCAGGCACAAACCCTCATCAAAGCTGGAAAAGCAACCCACAAGGAGTCAGAGACATCATCAGCTCCCACTGTTAGGAGTCCCATAAACTGCCAAGCTGCACAGCCGTAACATAGGCAGAGGACTTAAGTCAGACCCATGCAGGCTCTGAGCCTCTGTGAGCTCGGCTTAGGTGATACTGTGGGACTCGTTCTCATGGTGTCCTTGACCTCTCTGCTCAAGTTTGTTCTCACTGCTCTTCCACAGGATCCTCCGAGCTCCACCTAGTGTTTGGCTGTGGGTCTCTGCATCTGCTCCCATCAGCTGCTTCATGAAGCCTTTCTAGGCATCCATCTATGAGTATAGCAGAATACCATTAGGAATAAGTTCATTGATTGTTTTTTGTTTTGTTTTGTTTTACCAGTCAGTTTTGGGTGTCTGAGCTATCTAGCCTTAGGTTCCTGCCCATCCAGGCTGTCTGCCCCTCCCTTTAACTTTCTGCCTAGTATATTACAAATAAGTTTACTATATTCACTTGTGTGATTTGGGGGGAGGCATAACTAAAGCCCAGATTCTTGGTGAAAGTCTATGTTGTGACTGGGACTCCCGTGCTTCTTTCTCATTCCACTTCCCCCAGTACACACACACACAAACACATATGCACACAGACATACATACACACACCCTACCACCATACTTATGAGGTAAAGCAGGAAGACTAATGCAGTCTCTGTTCCTCTGTGAATCTTTCAGTAGTTTTCATCTTTCAGTAGTCCCTTTCCTTAAGTTAAATGACATTGGAGGGTGGTTTCAGATCCTAAAGGATACACTGCCGCAAAGTCACATCCACATAAACCTTTATAGCAACCCCCCTTCACATCAAGGTGCTTTCCAAGTATCTACATCTAGAGAACTTTGTTTTATAATACTGGAGATTGAACCCAGGGCCTCACATGCAAACACTTCACAAGTGAACTATATTCTAACCCTCTTCTCATTTTTTATTTTGGAACAAGATCTTGTTAAGTTGCCAGATTTGCTCTGCCCTCAGCTCTATAGCCCCAGCAGGCCTCAAGCTTGTCCTTGTGCAGGAGCCTCCAAAGTAGCTGGTGTTAGAGGCCTGCGCCACTAAAACGTTTTTTTTTTTTTCTTCCTTAGCTGTGAAGAGCTTGCATGGTTTAAGTGTACTTATATGTCCATCCCAAATGACCCCGTGTGTGTGTGTGTGTATGTGTGTGTGTATTCAAGTCCTCGTGTGTGTTCACATGTGTTTTACAGCCTTCACAAGTCTTAACTAAAACTGATCCCATATTTATGCCCTTTGAGACAGACTACAGACAATTTTTTATGTAGAATGGTAGGAACACTTTTTATTTTTGACTAGACAGTTGTATAAATGTGTAGAACTAGGGTTCACCCAGCATAATAGTAACTGAATACATAGACCTCTCTGAATACATGCCTCCTCATAGTGGGCATAGTCAGAACATTGATTTCTACCATTATACATCTGTAAACTAGTCAGTAGTGAATGCCAGAATTACTGTTCGAAGGCAACTCCTGTTGTCCTTTAGGAGTTCTGTACTGTCCTTTCTTCTTCCTTTCTGCATTAGAAACTAGACAATCAAATGGACAATCCTGTAATGAAGTATTTTAAAGATACCAACTTAAAGCTTTGCTTTGGTACAAAAGTTAACTTCTGCAGTCTTGCTAAGTTTTCTATGTGACTTTTATATGCTATTATTGCTTAGCATGGTAACATACAAATGGCCTCCTGAGTGCATGATATTATTTTGGATTAGAAATAATATCCTATGCTCTCAATGTGACCTCCTTAGATTGCAAGTAACAGACTCATTCTAGCTTCAGAAATAGGTTTATTAAAATAACTGGGTAGGCCAGGACATGAAACACTTTACAGTCAGCGCTATAGATACTGGAATTGGGAAACAAAATACCAGGTTATTTTCTTAGGTATCTTGAAACTGGAGTTGTCAAGTTATGGCCTCTCTACTTGCCTTTTTTTTTTTTTTTATGCTCTGGGTAACTTGACTGAACCCACTTAAGACAATACCAAGCACTCTATGCCTTCTTACATTATGATACTTCTCAGTGCCCTTTTGACTTATGGTCATTTCAAATGACCCATCTTGAGTTTCCAAAAAGTAGATTTTCTTGCCCCAGTTCATCTTGGTTTTACCTGTGACTAAGAGTTTTAATCGTCTGGCCGAGGGTGGCCTGGGGAACTCATTATGTTAGATGTTTTGTCTGCCCTTCCGCAGCAGACTATGTTTATGAGGTTGGAGGATCTACTGCTTTGGAAAATCAGTGGATTCCACTTAGGATGGATTTTGGGTAGGAAAGCTAATAACATATATTGTTTTATATTTCTTTGTAACTTAAGGGGTTTCAAAAAAGTAGCATATTGGTTCTGGAAATTTCTTTCTAAAGGAGCACATGGGTCAGTGTGGTCTATTGTGAACATTCACCATAAGTGGCCAGGGTAAAAAAAAAAATGCAGTCGGTGAGGTTATATGTAACACATCAGCCTCATCTTAGGATACTTACAAAGTGGGTTCCAGTTCAGGTGTGGCTCAGGGAGCAGGTGCATATGCAGTAGGAGAGCCAAATTGTGTTTACTTTGTTTTTTTGTTGTTAAGGTTTTTCAAGAAAGGATTTCATGTAGCCCAGGCTCGCCTCAAATTTGGTATAGCCTAGGATCATCTTCAATTCCTGATCCCTTGTATTTCACTTTCTAAGAGCCAATATTCCAGCTGTGTTCCACCACTCTCAGCTCTCAGTCTTCAGCTCATATGGGGGCACACAGAACAAATTCATTTTACATTCATAAATTATTATCATTTTCTTTTGTGTGTGCAGATATATATTTCTGTGCATCACATGAGTGCCTGGTGCCCACAGAGGCCGGAAGAGGTTATTAGATCTCCTGGAACTGTAATTACAGATAGTGATGAGCTGCTATGTGGGGTGCCAGGAACTCTAGAAGAGCATCAGTTATGAAGTTGGACGTTTTAGGTGTCTTTGCTTTGGCAAGGTAGTTTGAAAATGCCTGCTTATGTTGTTTTGCTTACCCTTACATGAAAATAATGGTGTGGTATTGTTTTTGTTTAAAAAAAAAAAAGAAAATGAAAGAATCTTGAGGCTGGGAGGCTGGAGAGATAGCTCAGCAGTTTAAAGCACTGGGTGCTCTTCCAGAGGCCCTGCTGGGAACAACTCCTAGCACCCACATGCTAGCAACCATTTGTAAAGCAAGTTACAGGTGATCTGATGCCCTCTTCTGGCCTCTGTGGGCACTGCATCAGTGCATGCACACAGTACACTAGACATACATGCCAAATACCCATTCACATAAAATAAGAAATAAAAAATCAGAGCAGAGAGATTGCACAGTTTATAAAAGTGCTTGCCATGCAGGTATGAAGACCCTAAGTTCATGTTCCCAGAACCTACATAAAGCATCTGTTTGAAACAAGGTAGAAGGCAAGGACTGACTCTTGAGATCGTCCTCAGACTTTCCTGTCTACTGAGGCATGTGTGTTTGCACCCACACACAAAAACATGCACACACACACACACACACACACACACACACCACATAAGATATAAATAAAAATGTTATTTTATGACTTTGTAATCTTTTATGGCTATTTATGTGTACTTTGTTCTGATAGGAATTTTAAACTTGAGTTTCTAAGATTTTTCTTTATTCTGTCAGACTTAAAGTTATTGTCTCTGACATGTTTATTTCAAAATTCTATCCCTTTATGCCTGTAAATGAGTAATCTATTCTTTTGGGGTTTTTTTCAATTTTTTATTAGATATTTTCTTAATTTACATTTCAAATGCTATCCCGAAGGTTTCTCTCCCCCCCCCCCCCGTTCCCCTGCCCACCCACTCCCACTTCTTGGCCCTGGCGTTCCCCTGTATTGGGGCATATAAAGATTGCAATACCAAGTGGCTTCTCCTCCCAATGATGGCCGACTAGGAAATCTGCTACATATGGAGCTAGAGACACGAGTTCTGGGGGTTCTGGTTAGTTCATATTGTTGTTCCTCTTCTAGGTTTGCAGACCCCTCCAGCTCCTGGGGTTCTATCACTAGCTTCTCCATTGTGGGACCTGTGCTCCGTCCTATAGATGACTGTGAGCATCCACTTCTGTACGAGACAGCTATATCAGGGTCCCTTAAGTAAACACTTGCTGTCCTATGCAATAGTGTCTGAGTTTAGTGACTGATTATGGGATGGATTCCCCCCCCCCCATGGGGTAGTCTCTGTATGGTCCATCCTTTCGTCTTAGCTCTAAACCTTGTCTCTGTAACTCCTTTCATGGGTATTTTGTTTCCTATTCAAAGGAGGAATGAAGTATCCACGCTCTGGTCTTCCTTCTTGATTTTCTTGTGTTTTGCAAATTGTATCTTGAGTATTCTAAGTTTCT
>LR753371.1:1125915-1169025 GCA_902729485.2 Mus minutoides
TTGCCCAAGAATTTCATAAATTCATTTTTTTAATAGCAGAATAGTACTCCATTGTGTAAATGTACCACATTTTCTGTATCCATTCCTCTGTTGAGGGACATCTGGGTTCTTTCCAGCTTCTGGCTATTATAAATAAGGCTGCTATGAACATAGTGGAACATGTGTCCTTTTTACCAGTTGGAACATCTTCTGGGTATATACCCAGGAGAGGTATTGCAGGATCTTTCAGTAGTACTATGTCCAATTTTCTGAGAAAACGCCAGACTGACTTCCATAGTGGTTGTACCAGCTGGCAATCCTACCCGCAATGGAGGAGTGTTCCTCTTTCTCCACATCCTCGCCAGCATCTGCTGTCACCTGAATTTTTGATCTTAGCCATTCTGACTGGTGTGAGGTGAAATCTCAGTGTTGTTTTGATTTGCATTTCCCTGATGATTAAGGATGTTGAACATTTTTTTACTAGAGAATTTCTTCATTTACATTTCAAGTGTTATCCCAAAAGTCCCCTATACCCTCCCCCCGCCCTGTTCCCCTCCCCTCCCACTTCCGCTACTTGGCCCTGGCATTCCCCTGTACTGGGGCATATAAACATTGCTAGACCAAGGGCCTTTCTTCCCGAATAATGGCCAACTAGGCCATCTTCTAATACATATGCAGCTAGAGACATGAGCTCGGGGGGGGGGGGTTCTGATTAGTTCATATTGTTGTTCCATCTATAGGGTTGCAGACCCCTACAGCTCTTGGGTACTCTCTCTAGCTCCTACATTGGGGACCCTGTGTTCTGCCCTATAGATGATTGTATTTGTCAGGGACTGTCAAAGCCTGCCCAGAGACAGCTATATCGGGGTCCTTTCAGCAATATCCTGCTGGTGTATGCAGTAGTGTCTGCATTTGGTGGCTGATTATGTGATGGACCACCCAGTTGGGGAACTCTGGATGGTCCATCCTTTCGTTTAGCTCCAAACTTTGTCCCTGCACCTCCTTCCATGCATATTTTAATCCCTATTCTAGGGAGGAATGAAGTATCCACGCATTGGTCTTTCTTGATTTTCTTGTGTTTTGGAAATTGTATCTTGGGTATTCTAGGGTTCTGGGCTAATATCCGCTTATCAGTGAGTGCATATTAAGTGACTTCTTTTGTGATTGGGTTACGTCACTCAGGATGATATCCTCCAGATACATCCATTTACTCAAGAATTTCATAAATTCATTGTTTTTAATAGCTGAGTAGTACTCCATTGTGTAAATGTACCACATTTTCTATATCCATTCCTCTGTTGAGGGACATCTGGGTTCTTTCCAGCTTCTGGCTATTATAAATAAGGCTGCTATTAACATAGTGGAGCATGTGTCCTTGTTACCAGTTGAAATATCTTCTGGGTATATGCCCAGTAGAGGTATTGCTGGATCTTCCGGTTGTACCAGCTTGCAATCCCACCAGCAATGAAGGAGTGTTCCTCTTTCTCCACATCCTTGCCAGCATCTGCTGTCACCTGAATTTTTGATCTTAGCCATTCTGACTGGTGTGAGGTGGAATCTCAGTGTTGTTTTGATTTGCATTTCCCTGATGATTAAGGATGTTGAACATTTTTTCAGATGTTTCTCAGCCATTCGGAATTCCTCAGTTGAGAATTCTTTGTTTAGCTCTGTACCCCATTTTTAATGGGGTTATTTGTTTTTCTGGAGTCCAGCTTCTTTAGCTCTTTGTAGATGTTGGATATTAGTCCCCTATCAGATTTAGGTTTGGTAAAAATCCTTTCCCAATCTGTTGGTGGCCCTTTTGTCTTATTGACAGTATCTTTTGCCTTACAGAAGCTTAGCAATTTTATAAGGTCCCATTTGTCAATTCTTGATCTTACCGCACAGGCCATTGCTGTTCTGTTTAGGAATTTTCCCCTGTTCTTTTGGGTCACTCTTCGGAGAAGAATGAACAGATGTCAGCAGTCCAATTCTAGCTCCGCATGCCTGTGAGGGAGGGAGTTAAGCATAAAATCTGGGAGACTAATTTGGTAGATCTGGACTAGAGAAGTCTAATCAAATAACCTCTGTAATATCTGTTAACATTTCCTATGCGATATTTCTGAAAACTACATCATGGCTAAAGATGGACCTTCTGAAAATACTCTATTACCATTGCAACTGTTCTTAATGCAATAACTATCACTTATGTTTACTGCAATAATAATAATTTTCCATGTTTTCTTTTCAGGATTAGCCATAAATACTGACTGAAATATAGTACAGGTAAAAATAGTTTGGCAATAGCTTTTCAAAAAAAGTTTTCACATATGCCAGCAAGATTTTGCTGAAAGGACCCTGATATAACTATCTTGAGTGAGGCTATGCCAGTGCCTGGCAAATACAGACTGGGATGCTCACATTCATCCATAGGATGGAACACAGGGCCCCCAATAGAGGAGCTAGAGAAATTACCCAAGGAGCTAAAGGGTCTGCAACCCTATAGGTGGAACAACACTATGAACTAACCAGTACCCCCAGAGCTCGTGTCTCTAGATGCATATGTAGCAGAAGATGGCCTAGTCAGCCATCACTGGGAAAAGAGGCCCCTTGGTATTGCAAACTTTATATGCCCCAATACAGGGGAATGCCAGGGCCAGGAAGTGGGAGTGGGTGGGTAGGGGAGCAGGGTGGGGAGGGTATAGCGAACTTTCGGGATAGCATTTGAAATGTAAATTAAGAAAATATCTAATTAAAAAAATAAATAAAAATTTTAAAAAAGAAAGAAAAAGAAAATTTTTCTAGTTTTAAAATAGAAAGTTTTTTATTAGAGAATTTACTATAAGGTGAACTTATCAAAATTCTAGGTGTAAAGGAAGTGTCCAGACCAGTAGCTGTACTTTGCTTGTTGGGATTTTTGAAGTGATAGTTAGCTTGGAACTCACTATGTAGACCAGGCTGGCCCCAAACTCAGGGAGACCCACCTGCTTCTGCCTTCTAACCCTGAGTTACAAGGTTAAAGCCATATGTCACCACACCTGGCCTACTTGTTAGCATAATTGACTGAATAGTAAAAACTTTATCAGCTGGGCGTGGTAGTGCATTCCTTTAATCCCAGTACTTGGGAAGCAGAGCCAGGCAGATTTCTGAGTTCGAGGCCAGCCTGGTCTACAAAGTGAGTTCCAGGACAGCCAGGGCACACAGAGAAACCCTGTTTCAAAAAACAAACAAACAAACAAACAAACAAAACCTTTATCATTGGCCAGAGGATTGTTCCATTTAGCAAATGCTTTATTTTTTGCTTTTATAGTGTTTGGGGTTGAACCAAGGCTTTTTTATATGCTAAGCAAGAACTCTACTCCAGAGCTATACACTCATCCATCCCTTAGTCAGTCAGATGCTTATTATGTATGTATTTTATCAAAAGCATTTTAGTATCCTCTTAGAATTTGTGCATACTAATATAAAATTTTATTAGTAATACTTCCAACATCTGTTGGTTGGCCGATATGTGTGAGTCTACATTGCAATGCCTTGAGATTTTCAAGAATAATGAGATAATTCTTAATTAAGCATTGATCCACTACATAGTATAATGCAACTAAAAGTATTTCTTTCATATATGATCTTAAGAACCATACTAAGTTTGAAGTCGGTTGCCCTCCACACATTGTATATGCCGAGCATGTTTTCAATGTTACTGTGCTCATAGTAATAGCAAAGCTAATGCCATGGATAATTAGAACATTTAGTAAGTTTAGTTTCTGTCTCATTATTTTATAGTAAAAGAAGTTCAATATTTAAACATTATATATATGGATGAGTTGTGGTATACAGACTTTGTATATAGATAGTGAAGCATTATAAAAATTTTCAGTATTTGGGGTCTTAAAAGTTCATGGTCAGCTTTTGTGCTATGGCGTCACTAGGTGGAGATGTAGCATTGTTTGGTAGACTAGCCAAAGCAAAAAGACCTGGTTCCTCTTCTCTCTTTCTCTCTCTCTCTCTCTCTCTCTCTCTCTCTCTCTCTCTCAAAACAGAAGTATTTTAATATACAATTAATGAGGTTTATTATGTCCTAGAGAAAATTTGCAAACAGTGTAGTTTGAAATTCTTTTTTCAGTGTGAAAAATCAACCCCACTTTAATGTCTGTTTTCACACTTCTAGTCTTTTAAGAGTTATTTCAGTTCTTACTGCTATTTGCTTTTTGTTTTTTATATTTGTTGTATCTTGTCAGAATTAGTCTGATGTCTCTGTCTCTAGTTTAACTAGATGTAATTTTTTTAATGTGTGAACAGATAATATTATATGATTAAAATAGGAAATTCTGATTTATTTGGTAGCAATGCATGATAAATGAACTCAAGAGTCTGAACATACCCTGTTCTTAGCTTTGTATTATTTTATGGTGTTTACTGTCAAATTTTAACATTTAAATCCTCTGGAGCTTATTTCTCTCCCTTTCTATCTTTCCTTGTGTCACCTGTTGAATCTTAAGTGAATACATTCTCTACACACAGTGTTGATCATCTCCATGAAGCTCACATGGAGCTGAGAACATTGCAGATGTGCCCGTGAAACATACTAAAGTAATTTGAAATTGTAAAGGTGAAACTGAAAAGTCTTGTTCTGACAAACAGTCAGGCAGCTCTCGAGTGTTTACATGGCATTACCTTATAGTTCAGTGCTTTTCTATTCCTAAGTACCTGAGAAGCAAAAGCATGTACTAGGAACTTTAAATATATGGAATGACTACTGGTTCGTGTTAACAACATAGATGACCCTTGAAAACACTGTCTTAGTTTCTTTTCCTATTGCTAAAATAAAGTGCCCCAACAAGAGCAACCTAAGGGAGAAAGGGTTTATTTGGCTCTAAATTCCAGGTTACATTTCATCATGGCACCTCAATTAATATAATATAATCAAAATAATCCCCCCAGGTATGTGTATAGACCAGTGTCCCTCATTGAGACTCCTTTTCTCAGTGACCCTAGATTATTTCAAATTGACAGAACTAACCATCGCAAAGGCTATGCTGAGGGAAAGAAACAAGTCATGAAAAGCCACATATTACAGGATTCACTTCATTTGATCTGTCCAGAATGATCATCAGATGAAGTAGAAGGGTGGTCACCAAGGGCAGGGCATGGCAGGGCAGAGAGGAATAGCTGCCAATAGTGTGGGACTTGTGCAGTGATAAAAGTATTCATTGTGATAAGGGGTCTACAACCTCAGATAGTACTAAATACTACAGAATTGCATGTTCACTATAAATGGGTGACCTGTATAAGAATTATGTGTCAGTAAGTGTTTAAAGTGAGTTACCAAAAGGCCTATAATATCAAGCCAAGGACTAGAAACTGGCCCCTAAACAGGCACTGAACTAAGAACTATATAACATTATAAACGTAAATGGAAGCCACAGATCCTCTCCTCAAATCGGTTTTCAGTGTTCTTTTCCCCTTTAAAAATGGGTTGTAGTTCAAGAAAAAAGTTAATAAATATGTCATGAGTCACCTTTACTTTCTTCATTTATTCCCCACTCTTTAAACTTTCTACAATTGTAGTCTAGCTATTTTTGTAATTGCCTTGATTTTCTTAGCTGATGTCTATTTTCTCCTGTTGAAAAGCAGACTCTTGCACCTTAAACTTTATATCAGCTCTAAGCTGTTATTCTTAACCAACTTAATTTTAAAGACAATGAATGGTTCAAATAATGTAAATTCTGCACCTCATGAAAACCTGATTACTAAATTTATTGTTGGGGTTTCATTTGCTAGTAACGGGAAGATCATAACTTTTGGCATTTTTAACTTTTATTTTATGTGTATGAATATTTTGCCTACATGTATATATGTATACCATGTACATGCCTGGTGCCTACAGAGGCCATAGAGGGCATCAGGTCTCCTGGAGCTTGAGTTATAGGTGGCTATGAGCCACCATTGGATGCTGGAAATTGAACCTAGGCCCTCTACAAGAGCACAAAGTGCTCTGCTGAGCCATCTCTCCAGGTCTAATAGTTGTCAATATTTTAAATTACAGAAAGTATTGTCTTGTTACAGTTTACTCAGATTCTGTGGTGCTTAGAAGTACAGTCCTGGGTTTATAAATTTCCATGAAAAATATCTTTCAGTGGTACTTAAAAGTTAAACAGTTGTGTACTTAGCATTAACCTAACTTTATTGTTACTAATCTATGATTATGATATGGATGTGGTTGTTAAAACATAGAAAAGAGAAATATTTTAGTCATAATAAGTATTGAAATCAAGAGATTGTTTTAAAAGATGGTATTTGATTCATTTGAAGTCCCTTTAGAGAAATTATTTCTATGTATACACCCACATGTTTATATCTGTCATTAATGCAACAATTAAATTTTTCTTTCTTAACAGATGCATATGAAACAGCCAAGATGCTTTGTGAACAGTATTACCTGGTAGCTCCAGAGCTAGAAGTTGAAGAATTCAATGGTAAAAGGCAAATCGCTTTAGATGAGATCAGGCTGGGTCAGGGCAATATAGCCATAGCAAGAAAAAGTATTTTAATGTTAAGTACAAAGGGGACTTAAATGCTACTGATATCCAAGCCATCTATCCAAGAGGTCCTAAAATTGGGCTGCCTTGCCATCTTTATGTTGTTTCAAAACGGCTCATATCCACTTAGTCAACAGGGGATGTAATGAGTCTCTTTTGAAAAGGACTGTGCAATGTACCCTGTCCTCATTAGTAGCCTTTTCCTTTTACCCAATTGGGGGTTAATCTTGTGTTGCCACCTTTCCTTTTATATGTGGGGTTTTTTTTCTGCTTAACCTCCAGTTTCTATTTTTCGTTCTTACAGGAAAGCTATCTGAAAGTAAAATTCCTTATGTCTGTATAGAATTCTGTTGACATTTATGAAGTGCTGCTTCCACTAATGGTGTTTCAGGCAATGACTGTGCAAAATAGACTTTATTATTTCTTAAGTCTCAAGCATAAAAAAACCCAGACCATTTTTTTCATTGACTTTTAGAAATGTACTATTAGGGAATATTCATATTCTGCTCATCTTATTTTAGAAAGCCAGCAAGCCTCTATTAATCATCCACTATAGCCACTAGGCCCAGGAGAAAGGAAGAATCATAGCCAAACACATTTTACGTGGTTCTAAAAGGAAGAAAAGAAATGTCAACTGTAATATTCCCAAAGAAAAGTACGCATAATTGAGCAAGCCTTTAGATGACTCCTAGAGAATGTTGTTTAAACTTAAGAGAAGAAAACAAACTGTGAAATGTTTTTCATTTCCTTGAAATTTGGACTGAAAAGGTTGAATTGAATTCTGAGGCTGTTTATATAACTAATGATGCTGTTTGCCACAAGATAAACTAAGCACTCAGCTTGCTTCTCAGGCCCCATTACAACCACAATAAAAGAATCCCATAAAACCAGCAAAGGGAGCCAAGGAGGCTTATAAGTGGACCACTGTATTAGTCCCTTCAGGCTGCTAAACAAAACCATCAGAGACTGGGGGGATTAAATAACAGACATTGGTTTCTCATGAGTCTGGAAGCTGAGAAGTACAAGATCATGGTGCTAACAGACCTGGTGTCTGGTGAGGGCCTATTTTCTGACTTACAGATGACTTCTTGGTGTGCCTTTACATGTAGTAAAGGGCCAAGGATCTCTCTGGGGTTGGGGTGTCTTTTATAAGAGTGCTAATCCCATTCATAAGGTTCCACTCTCATAAACTCCAAAGGGCCCACCTCCAAGTGCCATCATTTTAGAAATTAAGTTTCAAGGTCTGACTTGAGAAGGACACAGACACTGAGTCCATGGCAACCCATTAGTGCCAACAGGTGGAAGAATATGGCCAGATAGAAGTATGCTGAGTGATTCACCAGGCCAAGACTGAGCAAAAAGGAGTAGGCTGCTGCAGACATGGCAGCCATTTCCCCAGTGATCCACCAGAGGGACCGTGGCAGCAGAGCTGAGTGGGACAAACAACTACAACAGGAAAGAAGCCAAAAGATTGGCAAGCCTGCAGAGATGGCAGGGAGTAGCTTTACACTGTCTAGGCGCTGCTACCAACAGTAACGTGAGTGTTGTCCAAGAACAACTTACGGGATGCGATATGTGAATAACATTACTCTGAAGTAAAACCTTCATTTTAGCATTTGAAGGGCTCTCTGGTTGTCATCTTCCTTACTAAAGGCTTATTCTAAAGGCAGTGGAGTCTTGATTCGATTTTTAAAACTCCAAGTCAGCCTTCTCCCTCTGGGCAATATCCAAAGGGAAAGGAACACTGAACTTAGTTCTAAACCGAATTCCTAAGCAAAATCACAACCATGGTAGGTTAAACTTTGGCAAAAGTCAGTAGCATGAATAACACTTAACTGTTATTGGATTTCTCTGCTGCACTCTTACTGCCAGAATATGCCTCTCTTTATCAAATTCTGAGGAAGGATGATTTTAAACTCCAGTTTCTGTGTCTAGCCAAACCCTCAACTGAGAGAGGGTTATCAGGATTGAGAGATGTGTCTTCCCTTGCACACTTTTGTAAGGTAGGTTATATAACTAGGTCAATGGGCTGTATAATATAGATGTAAAAAAATATATGCGACAGTCTACAACCCCAGAGATGGCATGTAGCATGTTTTAAAAAGCAACTGAATCTAATTTAAAGATTTCCTAAAGAATGGCATGCATACCATGCAAAAGAAGCTGGAAGATTTGGTGATACAGTAGGGCTACCCAAGAGGAGAGCGATTACACTGTGCAGTGTGACCTTTGTGTCATGATAAGATACCATGATCAAAAGCAACTTAAGAAGGAAAGAGTTCACTTTGTCTTATAGTTCTAGAAGAATAGTGTCCTTCGTGGTGGGGAAGGCATGTCATGGCAGCAAGAGAAGGAAGCCGGCTGATTACATTCTCATTACCACATAGGGAAGAGATAGGAGAAAGAAGGATAAAAGCAAGCAGGAAATAAAATACTTCCTCCAGCAAAGCGTCACCTCTTAAATATCCCCATAGCCTTCCTAAATAGTGTCACCAAGTGTACAAATACATGAACTTTTGGGGATGTTTCCAGTTCAAACCTCCAGACTGTTTGTGATAACTTATAAAATGGGTGATATCTTGATGAGTAATTGGAAGAATATAGACAGAATCCATTCCACTGTAATGCTGAAAGTATTTCCTCCAAGTAACACATGAATTGACTCACAGGGAAGGAAATAACACTTTTGTGGCTATTCTATAGTGATTGGTACTTATATAGAGTATTACCAACATTACTGATTTTTAACTTTCCTAACAGAGCCTCTAGGGAACAAATAAAATGGTCAGGTTTATAGAACAGAATGTAACTAGCCTTTTAAAGAGGACAGCAGAAATGAAGAGGGCAGAGAGGCGGGAGGTAAAAGGACTTTGGCTTTCTGTTTTTAGAAGATTTTCAACCATTTAAATGGATCACTAAATATTACAAATAACTTATCATCAAAGGGCTTGGGACTGTAAAGCATAACTCCTTGGTAGAGTACTTTAGCTAAGATAACACCCTAAAAGAGGAGAGATTTATTTTAATACATGGTTTTAGAGATTTCCATCAATAATAGTTTGGCTCTATCATTACAAATGTGAATCTGACCCACAGTCTAGAACAGCTATGTGTGTAGCTCATTACAAAACCATAAACTACTTAAATACTTAAAACAATTAGGGTCCTGCCCCCTGCCCCCTGCCCCCGTGTGTGTGTGTGTGTGTGTGTGTGTGTGTGTGTGTGTGTGTGTGTTGATAAGTCAATTGTATGGTTCTCTGGTATCAATCTTGTAGGTGCTACAGTGTACATGCCTTTAGGGCCCATGACAGGCTGCAGCATTATGGCAGGGAGTATATGATGGGCTAAAGTTGTTTACTTCATGGAAGCCAGGAAGTGAGAGAGAGGGAGGAAGAGCTAGAGTCAACCGACATTGATTTTGTAGACATGCCTTCAGTGTCTTCATCACACTAGGCTTTTACCTCCTAATGGTACTACCACCTCCTATTTGTACCACAGACTAGCAACCAAGTCTTTAACATGTGGCCTTTGATGACACCTGAGATGTAAACCAACAGCCCTGTGTGTCCAATTTCAGCATCCCTTTTGTTACTGCGGTCATATCAGCTTTCCAAGGCTTGTTTGCTCGTCTGTAACTGATAGCACCTACTCTATGATCACTACATATTATCATAAGGATGCTCATAATAAATTACTTAGAACCAATGATTATTACCTCTAATTGATATTATTGTTAATTACTTTATTAGAGGAAATTCTGCATTAAAAGGTATCTGTTCTAGTTGAGAACGTTTGTTTTCAGTGTCTTACCTGATTGCGTGTCATGAGGAAGAAGGACTTTTCACACTGAGCATCTTTCTTCCACATACTGCCCTTCCTGCTTTGCATTAGCTTCTGTTTCTTTGATGTTCCTTAGAAGATCCCTTGGTTCAAGGAGAATACTATAGATGCTCAAGGATTTTATTGTAGTAGAAAATTTCATGAACCTCATAGTCTAGTCGATACCATGCCCTGTTTATAATAATATAGCACATTTTAATTACTTTTGTCTCTGTAATAAGGGTTGGTTTAGGCTCAACAGTTTGAAAGGTGTCAATCCATGTCTCTTGGTTCCATTGCTTTGGACTTGAGGCAAGGCAAACTATCATGGCAGCAGGAGAATGTGGCAGATGAAGCTGCTTCCCTCACAGTATCCAGGAAAGAACAAAGAACAGGCCAGGGACAAGATAGCTTCTTCAAGAACATGCTCTAAGAACTGACTTCAACCAGGCCCTGCCTGATATTTTCTACCATTTCTCAATAATATCATTGAATAATGAATCTATCCGTGGATTAAGCATTCATTGCTTGCTTCAATTCCCTGAAGCCTATCATCTGGCAGCTAGTTGAGCCTTTAACATGAACGTTTCAGTGAATAGTTGAATTCAAACCATAGTGCTTTTAAGTCCAAAGTTATTACCCTTTCATTTGGCTCTGCTCTGTTGATAGCAGATCTGTACTTCTGATTTGAAAAGTTCCAAGTGATCTTTGTATGTCCTCGTGTGATGCTCAGAATACCATGGCACAGGTGATCCTCGTCCAGTTTTGCTTGACAAAGTTTGAAAGAGCTTGGCTGGTTTCTCGGGGTCACAGAGCTGCAGCGAAGGAGGTGGAGTTAGTCACTGCAGTTTTGCATGATCCAGAAGCTTTGCTCAGTTATAGCATTCAGTGTGGGAATCTGTATTATTTGTCCTTTACGGAGATTTGTTTGATGTACTTGGAAAATAGAATAGAAGCATCATTTTTTACTTTCTCCTACTTTAGGTCCTTATTCATTGATGGTTTTGTCTCTGTTTTCAGCCAAAGCACCAAACAAACCCATTCAGGTAGTTTATGTGCCGTCACATCTGTTTCACATGCTATTTGAGCTGTTCAAGGTAAGTGGAATTTTAAAACATGGGAAGAAGTCTTCATTTTAAATGGCTTTGATTCTGGGCATAATGGATTCATTAGATTAGCATAAGAAAAAGATTTTGCATAACCATTTTAAGAAGTCTATTTCTGATATCCTGTGGGCTTTATAATCTGTACACTGTGAGATGAAAAATTGCTGTGTACAGTATAGTTTTGTGAATATTAGTACATATTGATTTCGAAACTTAATTATACTTTGGTGACTTCACATCAAATCCGTACTGTTTTTCTTTCAGTTAGGAGGTTAGAGATGCTTTTTAGATTTTCAAACCTAGCAGAGGTTTTATTGCTGATTACCAGACCAAAATAAAAACATGCTGCTGTGTGGCTATGATTCTGGAGCCTTACCTGTGCTCATGCGTTAGTCGCTCCAGTCCTGGGAGATCCTGTAGCCGGTTTATAATTTGAATCATTTCAGAAGACCTGAGAGAGGCAGGGGAGGAAAAATATGGAGTCTGGATGTAAAAGGAAAGAAAACAAAATCTTTTTCAGACTCTTCTGTGGCCGAAGCTGTTGCTTTTGTTATCCAGTTGCCAGTGATATTTACAGTAGCAGTGCTCTGAGTACAGGGTAATTGAGCTAACATTTCATCACTTTAATGTATAAAACACTAAATAAATTGAATACCTAAAGAACCAGTTGTGCTGGATTCTTCCCCAAAACATGAATGCCACTGCTGTAACACTAGGATGGGCATACAGTTGTGAGTGTTCTCTTTGTCAGTTGGAACTTTGCAGAATTTCTTTTTGATGGATATTATCATTTTTTTCAATCCGGAGATTAATTTTTATGAGAAGTATGAATCCCTTCAGTTTTTCTGCCTGCATATTAGAGGATAGGTGCTTTATAATGCAAGTGATAAATAGCATTTAAAATGCCAGGTTCTGCCTCCAGCACCAAAAATAATCAGTACCTTTAATATAAATGTACTTTGCAAGTCAGCAGCATGGTTTTTCAGAAAGAACTTATTGTTTTAGAACTCAATGAGGGCAACCGTTGAACTACATGAAGATAAGAAAGGCTACCCAGCTGTTAAAACTCTCGTTACTCTGGGTAAAGAAGACTTGTCCATTAAGGTAATTTTTTGTTTGCATTTTGACTTTATCAGTTGATTGGATAGTATGTATTTAATACTATGAGAGGGAAGGCAAGGGACCTGGCAGTTCTTGAGTCTGTTATTCTTAAGTAAAGCCATGTTTTAGTGCTTCCTCAGCAATGAACTGACCACATATGTAGTTTTGGTCCCATAATATGCTATTGTCTAGTGACATTGTAGTCATCTTGTTCTGTATAAGCACCTTCTATGGTATTTGCACAATGGCATTGCCTAATGGTACATTTCTCAGAATGTGTCCCTCTCATTTATAGAAACATGACTATATTGTGCTGGATTTTTGGCTTAAGTTACTTCATTGTATGTTCATTAGCAGGACCTCGGTCCCAAACCTATCAAATTTTGCTGTACTACTCTGTCTCCTTTGTTTACGCTGGCCCCAGAGGAACCACTTTTCAGTGGAAGTTCAAAGCCCTGGCTCATTTAGAGCCTTCCTAGCGTGTACTTTATTTAATGAGCTCTTGTTACTTCCTTCTTAAGCACAGATTGACTCCCCTTTTATTTTTAACATGTTGTGCACTGCAGATAAGTGACCTAGGTGGTGGAGTCCCACTTCGAAAAATAGACCGTCTTTTTAACTACATGTACTCAACTGCTCCTCGTCCCAGCCTGGAGCCTACAAGAGCTGCTCCCTTGGTAAGCATGGCAAACTGCTGCAGAAGAAATGGTCTTTAATATAGGTGTAGGGAGCTGCCCATATCCTCATGTGGTTGTACTAGCCTTGCCTAAAACTGAGGATGTTTCCGGAGTGGTTGGGAGCAGAGGCACCTTTCTGCCTTAGCTATTTAGGCTGAGTTGTTTGGACTGAGAGTGCTTTTCTAATTTATTCAAGAAACACTCAAAGCTGAGTGTTTCCCTCCCAAATACAGTGGGAAAAAGCTTTTCTCTGTGGTAAGACTGCTGCTGGAGAGCCACTTACATTCTGCACTACCCTCAGAGAGCTGGACATTACCCATGGCTGAGCAAAGGGACGATGGGAATGTATGGCTTCCGCTTAGTAGGAGAGATTTTAGTGCTGCTCTCCCTTGGAGGCCCAAGTCTCCCACAGCTTTTGGGTCACCACTGTCCAATTTGTTCATATAATTAAAATATTTAATTATAAAATCATTGGAATTTTCACATTGAATAATGTAAGCACAAAATATGTAGGTGATGTATGTATTTTCAGAGGTCTCTCTGTAGCACTCTAGAAATAACCTTGAGCCTTAATTCAGGCAGTGAGCAAAGCCTCTGGTTACCATGGCAGCATTTCTTCCTGGGAGGGCCACACTTTCTTCCCCTGCTGAGTGCTTCTAATTGACAAACAACAATTGAACCCTTTGTTATTAAACACAGCAATGTATCTATCAGTCTGCAAAATGGCTCAGAGTATAAATTAAGTTTCATTTTAAAGTCCTACCTGACTGATAAGCACATAAGATTATATTTTATTTGTATGAATAAAATCAAACACTTTACATTGTTATTTGAGGCAGAGTTTGTTAACTCAGCATGTGGAAGACTGAGGAAGTCATTTATACAGGATTCAAGAAAATTCATAAAAGATCAATTTGGAATAGTATTACCCTGACCGGGGTCTGGTACAAATTTTGCATCTTCCTCAGTTATTTAAAAAGAATATGGATTGTCTATTGCATGTCTTTTTAAAAGAGCATCTTGAGGGTAGCTCTTTATGCCATGGTTTTCTTTGTGAAACAGAGGACTCCAGGAGACTGGTATTTATCCACTTTCCCATGAGGGAGAAAGGGTCAAAGCAAATGAATGGTAGAGCAGTCTGTGAGCTTTCTGCTATACTATTATGGCTGCTTTGGAAGAAATGCTTCCATCCACACCGCTCCCACTTAATAAACTGTCCTCAACTTTAAAGTAGGTACACAGCTGTGCAGTTCTAGAAACAGTTTCCTTTGCAAATGGCTGAGAGTTTTATGAATTTGAGCCTTCCTTCATATATTTTTAGTTGAACAAATTTTAAACTTTTATGTAAGTATTTTGCGTGTATGTATGTATGTATGTATGTGCACCATTGTATGCCTAGTACCAGCAGAGATCAGAAGGGGACATTGGATCCTCTAGAACGAGATGGTTGTAAGCACATGGGTACATGGGTCCTGAGGCTTCTGCAAGAGCAACAAGTACACGTAACTGCTAAAGCAACTTTCCAGCTGTGATGACAGATTCAAACAAGTTTAACTATTTGTGTGAGAGAAGGAGTGAGTTAGTGTGTGTGCATGCATTTTTATGAAGTTGAATTCTGTCCCTTTACCTATTTGTTGGTCCAAGGATTGAATTCAGATTGTCAGGGTTGCCAGCAAGTACTTTGACCCACTCTACTGTCTCACTAGCACAAGATCTAGTCTGTGGTGGTGGTGTCGAGACACAGTCTGATGTCATCCAGGTGGGCTGATAGCTGGCTGAAGCTACAATGACCCTGAACTCTTGATCTTCCTGCTTGAACAGAGCTGTGTGCCTCCTCAGTTTAGGGGATCTCCAGCACCCGAAATGATCTTACTATACTCGTGTAGTTATACGTCCCCAGTTTATTTAGAATCTAAGTTTATAGGTGATACCTTTTTACATTAGAAACGTTACTAGCCTATGTCCTATTTATGATACTGGACACATGATGTCTGTGTGCACTGTAAGGTGAGGAGCCAGCCAGCCAGCCAGCTATGCAGTAGAGACAAATGATACTTTTCCATGATGAGGTGCAGCCTGAAAGCCACTGTTTTACACGGTAGGAAACAACTTAGCACATGGCACAGCCTCATCTCCATAGATCTGAATTTCCTTTTTGGGAGTATCTACTATGCCTGTCAACTCATGCTTTAGAAGGTCAGAAGACAACTCTGTGGGGTCAGTCATCACTTCTGCCTTTATGTGAACCCCAGATATTGACCTCAGGTTTGTCAGCAAATTGAACCGTCCTACTAAGTTTGACTGTGTGGTAGATACTGCATAGATATGGCATTTCTATTATATCATCGTTTTTATTCTTATCTGTGACCTTTTGTTTAAAAATGTATATTTGCTGGCAGTTTGATGACATTGAAATATAGGAAGGTATTTTTTTTTCTAAAAATACCCATTCACTGTATCACCATACTGTAGCTTTTCTAGATCCTTAGGAAGGACCTAAGAAATATTTTCAGTGCTTTAATCTTATTGGTAAATTTCAACTCTTGCCTGGCAGTAGTGGTGCATGCCTTTAATCCTAGCACTTGGGAAGCAGAGGCAGGCAAATCTCTTTGAGTTCGAGGCCAGCCTGTTCTACAGAGTGTGTTCCAGGACAGCCAAGACTACACAGAGAGACCCCGTCTCACAAAAAATTTCAATTCTTGTGCTATTAATTCTTACTTTAGTCACAAGGGAGATTTGATAATGAAACTTGAAAGTGAATGTGATTTTGTGTTGTCATCAGATCCAATTCCACTTGATGGATGTTTGCTTTTTAATATACTATTTTTAGTCTTTGAAAACTTGATACAACATACTTACTCTGTATTTCGATCATTTTCACTAGCCATTGCTCCCCACAGATCTACTTCCTATTCCCTCTCACTCCACTTCCCATCTTGTATCCAAGAAAGAAAGAAAGACAGAAAGGAAAGACAGACAGACAGACAGACAGACAGACAGACAGACAGACACTGTCTTGCAGCAGACACCCTGTTCTCTCCAACAGTTCATCTACCCACCTTTCCAAGATGCTCCCTGATCCTTAAGTATAGGAATTGTGTTACAGGTTTGTCAACTGAGGACAGGCACCCAATGGCCAGCTCTCTGCATTATGACCAGTGTAGCCTTCCATAATGGTCTCTGTCTACTGCAAAAAGAAGTCTCTTTTTTAAGGGACAAGAGCTACACTTATCTACAGATATAATAAATACACTTGAAAAGTAACACTTGGAGCTCAGGGTATTGTTCAGTTGGTAGAATCCTTGCCTGGTATGCATTAAGCTCTTGATTCTAAACCCTAGTACTACGTAAACCAGGCATGGTGGTTCTATGCTTATAATCCCACTACTTAGGAGGAAGAGGCAAGAAGATCAGGAGCTCAAGGTCAATCTTAGATCATAATGAGTTAGTTCAAGGTCAGCCTAGATATATGAAACCCTGTATCAAAAAAAGTTACCCTGATTTTATGCTCATACATAGCTAAAATTTTACTTTAAAATGCTAAAAAATAAAAATAAAAAAATGACATTTGGTTTTTTTATACACAAACTTGACAAGTGTTTTTTGCTTTTTGATGTTGTTGTTGGCTTTTTTTTTTTAACTAGGGAATTTTGGTTATAGATTATAGACACGGCATTAAAGAGATTGAGTTACTAACTCACTTGATTTAAATTCAAATCAGGGATTCATTTTAATCTTCGGTAAGTGGTCCCCTCTGAAGCATTTGTACTAGTCTCATTCTATTCATTTTCTTTTCTTAATAGGCTGGATTTGGTTATGGCTTGCCAATTTCTCGACTGTATGCCAGATATTTTCAGGGAGATCTAAAACTGTATTCCATGGAAGGAGTGGGTACCGATGCAGTCATTTATTTGAAGGTACTGTGTTTTGTTTCTGTTAGTTTAAAGGCCTCCTGACTTTATAAATCTGGAAGTACCCATAACTAGTCAAGAAGAGCACTGTACCATCTCTTACCTAGACATTTTATGACCAGACATAACAAATCATGTAGCATGGAAATATGAACTTAAAGTTTTACAACCATAGATCTAGTTTTTCAAAATTATATGTCCATTGAAAAATCTAGTTGCTGGAGAGATGGCTCAGAGGTTAAGAGCATTGGCTACACTTCCACAGGTCCTGAGTTCAATTCCCAGCAACTACATGGTGGCTCACAACCATCTGTAATGGGATCCTATGCCCTCTTCTGGGGTGAAGGCATATATGTAAGCAGAACAATGTATAAATAGTAAATAAATAAATCTTTTTTAAAAAAAGAAAAGAAAAACCTAACTTAAAAGTAGGCAGATACCAATAATCTGAAGTCTTCTCGTCTTTTGCTTTAATTTCTCAAGTGGTAAGAATTCAGTAATAATAATATGCTTATATGAAATTATCTATAGATCTTGAAATAAGTGAGATAACCCAGACTCAGACAAATACCAAATGCTTGCTCTCATGAAGATCTTAGCTTTTTAAAAAATGTACTTTACATCCCACTCAAAAGTTTTGTGGGTGAGTGGTATTCCAATCCCTCACTGAGGTTCCTATCTGGCTACAGGAGGTGGCCTCTTTAGGTTCCATATCCCCACTGCTGTGAATCTCAGGTAAGGTCACCCTCATTGATTTTGGGGCGCTTCCCCTATCCAAAGTCTCTGGCACTTAGTCTATATGTTCCCTAACCCCCACCCATCAGTTGCAGATCTCCATTCATTCTCATGACCATCAGGCCGTCTCTCCTGTCCCTCCCCACACCTGATCCTGATCCCTTCCCATTCCCCTCCCCATCATCTCTCCCATGCAGTTCCCTTCCTCCTTCTGCCTCTTATGACTGTTTCATTCCTCCTTCTAAGTGAGTTCAAGCTTCCTCACATAGGCCTTCCTTCTTTTTTAACTTCTTTGGGTCTGTGGAGTGTGACTATGGGTATCCTGTATTTTATGGCTAATATCTACATATAAGTGAGTCTATACCATGCTGGTGCTTTTGGGTCTGGGTTACCTCACTCAGGTTCCTCTCAAGTTACATCCATTTGCCTGAAAAATTCATGATGCCTTTGTTTTTAGTAGCTGAATAGTATCCGTTTTGTAGGTGTACCTCATTTTCTGTATCTATTCTTCAGTTGAGGGACATCTGGGTTGTTTCCAGTTTCTGGCTATTATGAATAAAACTGCTATAAACATAGTTGAACAAGTGTCCCTGTGGTATAGTGGGGCATCTTTGGGTATATGCCCAGGAGTGGCATAGCTGGGTATTGAGGTAGAACTATTTATTACCAATCTTCTGAGAAACCACCAAATTGATTTCCAAAGTGGTTGCACAAGTTTGTACTTCCACCAGCAATAAAGCAATGTTCCCCTTGCTTTTTGTTGTCCTCGACCGCATGTGCTATCTCTTGAGCTTTTTATTTTAGCCATTCTGACTGCTATAAAAGGAAATCTCAAGGTCGTTTTGATTTGCATTTTCCTGATAACTAAGGACTTTGGGCATTTCTTTAAGTGCTTCTTAGTCATTTGAGATTCCTCTGTTAAGAATTCTCTCTTTATTGGAGTCTAAATTCTTAAGTTCATTATATACTTTGGATATTAGCCCTCTGTCAGGTGTAGGGTTGGTGAAGATCCTTTACCAATCTGTAGACTGCTGTTTTGTCCTATTGACAGTGTCCTTTACCTTACAGAAACTTTACCGTTTCATAGGGTTCTATTTATCAATTGTTGATCTTAGAGCCTGAGCCATTGGTGTTCAGGAAATTGTCTCCCAAGCCACTGAGTTCAAGGCTATTCCCCACTTTCTCTGCTATGAGATTTAGTGTATCCATTTTTATGTTGAAGTCCTTCATCCACTTGGACTTGAGTTTTGTGCAGGGTGATAACTATGGATTAAATTGCATTCTTCTATGTGTAGACATGCTATTAGACCAGCACCATTTGTTGAAGATGTTTTCTTTTTTCCATTGTATGGTTTTGGCTTCTTTATCAAAAATCATGAGTCCAAGTATATGGGCTTATTTCTGGGTCTTTGATTACATTGGTCAAAGTGTCTGTTTCTGTTCCAATACCATGCAGTTTTTATCATTATTGCTTTGTAGTACAGCTTGAAATCAGGGATGGTGATTCCTCCCAAAGTTCTTTTATTATTCAGGAATGCTTTGGCTATCCTGGGTTGTTTTTGTTTGTTTGTTTGTTTTTCCATATGAAGTTGAGAAATGCTCTTTCAAGGCCTATAAGAAGTAGTGTTGGAATTTTGATAGGGATTGCATTGAATCTGTAGATTGCTTTTGGTAAGATTGCCATTTTTACGACATTAATTCTACCTATCCATGAACATGGGAGATCTTTCCATCTTCTGATATCTTCTTCAATTTCTTTCTTACTTGTTCTTGTCATACAGATCTCTCACTTGTTTGGTTAGAGTCATAAAAGCAAGTTTGTGTATCCATGTTCATAAGGGAAATTGGTCTAAAGTTCTCTTTCAGTCTGAATCCTTGTGTGGTTTAGGTATTAGGGTGATTGTGGCCTCATAGAATGAGTTTGGCAGTGTTCCTTCTGTTTCTATTTTGTGGAATAGTTTGAGGAATATTGGCTCTTCTTTGAAAGTCTGGTAGAATTGTACACTAAAGCCATCTGGCCCTGGGCTTTTTTTTTTTTTTTTTTTGGGTTGGAGACTTTTAATGCTTTCATTTTTTTAGGGGCCTGTGGCTGTTTAAAACGCTTACCTCATTTTGACTTAACTTGGGTAAATGGTGCCTGCCTAGAAAATTGTTCATTTTGTAAAGATTTTCAAATTTTGTGGAGTAGAAGCTTTTGAAGTAAGACTTAGTGGTTCTTTGAATTTCCTCAGTGTCTGTTGTTATGTCTCCCTTTTCATTTCTGATTTTGTATATTTGGATAAGGTCTCTCTGCCTATTGTTTATTTTGGCTAAGGGTTTGTCTATCTTGTTGATTTTTCTCTAAGAACCAGCTCTTGGTTTTATTAATTCTTTGTATTGTTTTCTTTGTTTCTAACTGATTGATTTTAGCACTGGTTTTGATTATTTTCTATCTTCTCCTCTTTGGTGTGCTTACTTCTTTTTGTTTGTTTGTTTCTAGAGCTTTCAAGTATGCTTTTAAATTGCTGGTATGAGAACTTTCTAATTTACATATGGAGGCACCTAATGCTATGTCCTTTCCTCTTAGCACTGCTTTCGTTGTGTCCCATAAATCTGGGTATGTTGTGCCTTCATTTTCATTAAATTCTAGAAAGTCTTTAATTTCTTTATTGAGTAGAAAGTTGTTCAGTTTTCATGAGTGTGTAGGCTTTCTGGTGTTTCTAAAGTCTTTGCAGTCTAGCTTTAGCTTTAATTCATGGTGGTCTGATAAGATACAAGGCATTATGTCTATTTTCTGTGTCTGTTGAGGCTTGCTTTGTGACCGACTATATGGCCAGTTTTGGAGAAGGATCCATGAGGTGCTGAGAAGAAGGTATATTCTTTTTTCGGGGGTGAAATATTCTATAAGTATCTGTTAGGTCCATTTGATTCATAATATCTGTTAGTTTCATTATTTCTCTGTTCAGTTTTTGTCCAGATAACCTGTCTGTTGGTGAGAGTAGGGTGTTGATGCCTCCCACTATTAATGTGTGGGGCTCAATGTGCAATTTAAGCTCTAGCAATGTTTCTTTTATAAATGTGGGTGCCCTTGTTTTGGGACATAGATGTTCAGAATTGAGATGTCATCTTGGTGAATTTTTCCTTTGAGTGTCAAGTGTCTTTCCCTGTCTCTTTTGATTACTTTTGGTTGAAAGTCTATTTTGTTAGATATTAGAATGGCTACTCCAGCTTGTTTGCTTGGAAAACTTTTTCCCATCCTTTACTCTGAGGTAATGTCTATCATTATTGTTGAAGTATGTTTCTTGTATGCAGCAGAAAGATGTATACTGTGTTTTCATCCATTCTGATAGCCTATGTCTTTTTAAAGTCTTTTTAAAGGAGAATTGACTCTGTTGATGTTGAGAGATATTAATGACCACAGGTTGTTATTTCCTGTTATTTTGACGTTGGTGTGGTGTTTGGTGTGTGTGTGTGTGTGTGTGTGTGTGTGTGTGTGTGTGTGTGTGTGTGTGTGTGAGAGAGAGAGAGAGAGAGAGAGAGAGAGAGAGAGAGAGAGAGAGAGAGGTGCTTTCCTTGTTTTTGCTGGTATGTAATTACTTATTTCTTGT
Organism: Mus minutoides; assembly: GCA_902729485.2. NCBI lineage: Eukaryota > Metazoa > Chordata > Mammalia > Rodentia > Muridae > Mus > Mus minutoides. The sequence goes on from LR753371.1 coordinate 1,147,349, forward strand.
GTTTTCTTGGATGTAGTTAACCTTGGGTTGGAGTTTTCCTTCTTGTATTTTCTGTGAGGCTAGATTTGTGGATAAATATTGATTGAATTTGGATTTGTCTTGAAATATCTTGTTTTCTCCATCATCTATGGTGAATAAGTATTTTGCTGGGTACAGTAGTCTAGGTTGGCACCTGTGGTTTTTTGTTTGTTTGTTTTGTTTTTTTAGAGGTTTCAAGATAACTGTCCAGGCCCTTCTAGCTTTTAGAGTCTCTGTTGAAAAATCAGGTGTAATTCTGATAGTTCTGCCTTCATATGTTACCTGGCCTTTTTCCCTTGTAGCTTTTAATATTCTTTCTTTGTTCTATAGAAAACATAATCTGTTTTGATTATTATGTACAGGGAGGATTTTCTTTTCTGGTCCAGTCTAATTGGTGTTCTATAAGCTTCTTGTATGTTTATATACATCTCTTTCTTTAGGTTGGAAACATTTTCTTTTATGATTTTGTTGAGAATATTTTCTGGGCCTTGGAGCTGGGACTCTTAACCTTCTTCTATTCCTATTATTCTTAGGTCAGGTTCTTTTCATGGTATCCCAGATTTCCAGGGTGTTTTGTATCAGGAATTTTTTGGATTTAACATTTTCTTTGACTAATGTATCAGTTTCTTCTATTGTATCTTCTATGCCTGAGATTCTCTCTTCCAGCTCCTGTATTCTGTTGGTGATGCTTGCATCTGGTGTTCATGTTCTCTTTCCTAGGTTTTCCATCTCCAGGATTCCCTCAGTTTGTGCTTTCTTTATTGCTTCTACTTTCAGGTCTTACACAGTTTCATTTATTTCCTTCACCTGTTTAATTATATTTTTCTTTTTGTCTTTAAGGGACTTATTTGTTTCCTCTTTTAAGACCTGTACCTTTTTGTTGTATTTTCCTGTATTTCTTGAAGGGGCTTATTCATTTTCTCACTAAAGGCCTCAATCATCTGTATAAGATTGGATTTAAGGCCATTTTCTTGTAATTCCATTGTGTTAGGATATCCAGGGCTTGCTGTAGTAGAATAGCCGTGCTCTGGAGGTGTCATATTGCCCTGGCTCTTGTTGATTATTTTCTTTCTAGGACCTTTAGCCATCTGAATGGTTTTGGTCCCTGGATGTTCTTGTAATAGGTATTAAGAGGGGTTGATCCTCAGTAGTCCTGGTATGGCAGGCCTCTGATGGGTATCTTTGGGCTGTGTAGTTCCAGATCAGCAGGTCTGTGTGGTTCAGGATTTGCAAGTATGGTGAAAGTATACAGAGAGCTAGTGGGAGAATGGAGGTCCACTGGGTGTAATAGACTGTTCAGGGCAGCTTGGGTGTCTCAGAGGACTCAACAGAGATGAGTGGGGGAAGGGAAGTTAATCTGTAGAGTCCAGGATCCTCAGGTCTGATAGAGGTGGGGGGAGAATCAGACCTTAGCTTTTAATTTGTGTATGTATGTTCATATGTGGAAATGAGCATGCAGACAGGTCACAAAACTATAGAGAGCTCCACGAGATCAAAGAAGGGTTTTTTGAGGATGGAGGAGGAGGAGAGAATAGCACATAAAAGCAGAAACTACTAGAGTTGAAAGGAGGGGATGCAGGGGACAGACTTGGGAATGGAAGAGAAGAGCTGGAGGGGAGGGGAATCAGCAAAAACACGTTATAGATAAAAGTGTCTTAATGGAACCTATTACATTGTACATTCATTTTTAAAAATCATAATAGCCATTTAAAATGTTCATCTAGTAACTAATGTCTGTATAAACTAAGTTTTTCTCATTTGTTGGTGGTGTTAGACTTCTATTTCTGAATTCTAGAATCTTGGTATACTATTTCAATAGTTAAGAGAGCATACAGTAATATTTAAAAGCTTCAAAGGAGAAAATGAAATGTTTCACTGCTGGCACTAAGCTATGCTTTCCTTCAAGGGCTACTGGGTTTTTGTTTCTTACGGATCCTCCTAGAGTTGAGTCTATATTTATAGGGGCTTGGGATGTAGCCCAGTCATACAGATCATGCCTAACATGTACAAGGCTTTGGGTTCCATTCCCAGTATCACAAAGGCAAACCAAACCAAACAGAAATCTAATAGAGGAGCTAAGTGTGGCAGTACACATCCTTAAGCTCAGCACTTGGATGACAGAAACAGGCTAGCCTGGTCTGTGTAGAAAGTTCCAGGCGAGCCAGGGATACATAGTGAGACCCTGTCTCAAAAGCATAGCAACATAAAAAAATCTGTAATCGAGTTTATTCTACACTTATAAAATAGATTTAAAATCTAATTCGAAAGACATTTCATCCGGTTAGTTTTGTTTCCTAAGTTTGGAGTATATCCTGCAGAACTTTCCACATTGAGTCATGTGGGACTGCCTCATTCTTTTTACCTGAGGCATAGTTGATTACTGGAAATGACTAGTGCAGTTGTACTAGTCACTTAGATGTATATCTCAGTGATGGGGTTTGTTTGCTTGCTTTGGTGTTGGAGATGAAGGCCAGAGCCTGCTGCATGATACTAGGCATCCTGAAGCTGATGACTGGAGCAATCCCAGCAGTGAACCAAGGGACGCATCAAAATACAAGGCTAAACTCCACTGAGCTACATTCCCAGCCCATACATGATGTGATGTTCAATGACACTTGATGGCAAATGTTTATTAGTCTGGTGTGAATAAGACTTTGTTTCTTCTTGGGCTCTTTTTGGGCAGCAATTGCCTGTTGAACAAAAAATGATTGATCTTAACACACTGTCAACACTATTGAGTATCTCAAAGCAGTAGTAAGTGAATTACAATATATTCTGTTCCTGTCATATTGTTTCAGTATTGACTTTGAGTGAGTGAGTGAATGAGTGAGTGAGTGAGTAAATGATTTCACTCATTTACAAAGGGTTCAGGATGTTTTTCCTGGTTAGTCTAAGTAAATCTATAAAACAAATATTAATATTTTAAAAATAAAGATACGGTTACTGGTCTTTAAAGGGGTAAAAATCTGTGAGTTTCATGTGAGAAAAATAGTATACTAGATCTTTGGTATATGTATTTTTTTGTAATAGGCCCTTTCAAGTGAATCCTTTGAGAGGCTGCCAGTTTTCAATAAGTCTGCATGGCGCCATTACAAAACCACTCCTGAAGCTGATGACTGGAGCAATCCCAGCAGTGAACCAAGGGACGCATCAAAATACAAGGCTAAACAGTAAGAAACCACTCCGATTTCCATTATAAAGTATCTGATTTGTCTCTAGAAAGTACCAGGCAGACAATTGAACAGTATTTTACACCATGCATTCTCTGTGGCTTCATCATTGGAAAAGCAAAGTGATCCTTAGAAAAAAGAATGTTCAGAGAAGGACTTTTATGCTGAAAAGGAGAACGAGAATTGGGTAGCTAGAATCATCCTGTAAGTGGAATTCCCTTGGTCCTGGGAATCCTTGCACTTCAGAGGGATTGACAGTAAACAAGGGCTTGTTTTATTGTGAATGTTTTAAAACAATTATGTTTTCAGTTTATTGTCAGTCTTAGAAATTTACAGAAATATGGTGAGAATTTTTGTGGGTTAAAACTAAAAAAACGAAACTAAATTTAATCAGAATGTAGTTAATTCACACAGCAAAATATTATTTAGTCTTTAAAAAGGAGATTCTGATGCATGCTTCAATGTAGATGAATCTTGAAGTCCTTATTTGATGTGGAAAAGGCCATATTTAGCTACAAATGATTACATTCCACTTTTATGAGATACCTAAAGTGACCATTTCAGAGTCGGAAGATAGACGGGTGGATGCCATGGCTTCATGGGAGGCAGAGATGGGAATTGTTAATGAATACAGACTTTCTATTTGTGGTGATGAGAAAGGCTTGGTATAGGTAATGGTGATGCGTGTGCAATGGTATGAATATGCCCAAGCCACCAAACTTTTCACTTAAAAGTAGCTGACGGTAGGCTCTCTATAATGTATCCTTTATCATAGTAAAATATTAAAAATGAAAAGTTGCTGCTTACAGAACAGCTTTCACTGTTTTATGAGAGTAAAGAAAATAATCTAGTCTTTAGTTTCCAATTTTTCAATTTAAAAATATCTTTTCTTAATTTGTGTGTTAAAAACAAACAGAAAAATCTAGGAAACATTAAGTAAAAAGAAAGAAAAAGCTGGGTGGTGATGGTGGCACACGCCTATAATCTCAGCATTTGCAAGGCAGAGGCAGATGAATCTCTGTGTATTCAAGGCTAGCCTGGTCTACAGAGGGAATATCAGGACAGTCAGAGAAACCCTGTCTCAAGAAACCAAAATAGGGGGAAAAAAGAAAGTAAAACTACCACTATTTTACAACTCAAACATTGCTATGGGTATAGATTTATATATATTATTTTAGATAATTTGTTGTGTATATGTGTATGTATATATGTATACTAATTTTTTCTTCAAATTAGATCACTTTTCATCCTGTTGAACAGTATGCATTTGTTTCATTTAACTCTATTTTTCCGTGTCACTAGCTTTCATCTCATTAAAAATATCCTGAATTTTCCAAACTGTGATCCATTCCAAGACCACATGACATATCTGGATAGTCTCAAGTTGCTTTCAATATAGAAGTACTATGATTGGAAGACCACGTCAGAAAACATCCTCACCTTCATTTGTTTAGTTCATTTCTGAACTATCATTTAGTTTATTCCTTGTTACCATATTTGGTAGAAATCAGAAGTTGTTACAAAGGCTCTCAGTGAAGCTTTTTAATGCTATTTTGCTGGAACACTCCATCAGTACTGTTGCAGAATTATATGTTTAGAGTCATGATTTCTGCTTGAACCATTATTAGTGATGGTATGGATAGCCCACAATTTAGGTGATGGCTTGGAGGATAGGGGTGCACATTACACATCTTCTAAGCCCCTTTTCTGGACAGAGGTTCTGAACACACACATACATGTTCATACCTAAGTTCATATTGACAGTTTCATTCTATTTTAACATTGATTACTTCTCTATAATGTTTTTTAAACTACCAATCTCACTACTTCAGAGTTTTTTTTTTTTATTTTGTAAAATTTGTTTGAAAACAACATGCTAGAAAGTAGGACTGATTTTTAATTAGCATCCAATACATTAAGCTATTTACTATGGGTCTCACTATATAACTCTACTTGTCCTGGGATTTGCTAAGTAGACCAGGGTGGCCTAAAAGTCACAGAGATCCATCTGCCTCTGACTCCCAGTGATGTCCAACAAGATATTTGGCTTACATACAGACTGAAAATGGGACTAGAGTAAACTGATCTGATACAGACTTTCAAGCTAATCTGCTTGTCACTCACTAGCTGAGAATGGTAACACTCACAACACTCCCCGCTCCCTCTCTCTTTATGTGTACATGTGTGCCTGTGTGCATATGTGTCCAAGAGAAAGCGATACAATCAAACCTTGTGTGGCTGGTCAGAGCACAACTCTTCCTTGGGAAAAAGAATCACCCACTGTGGACAGTGAGGATAATGTTCCTGATTTATAAGTAGAACAACAGAATAAATGCTCAGGAAAGGCACATGAATGGGACAGAGCTTATATGGAAAGAGGTCTAAAAGATGGATTCTCTAGCTAGTTTTAAAGCAGTAGTTTTATTGAGATAGGATTCTCATACCACACAGTTTGCTCTTTTGAAGCATACTGCTAAGTCGCTGGGGCTATTCAACATTTACAACCCTCACCACTGTTTCAAACTGAGACTTTCTTGGGCACAGAAGAAAGCCCATATGCATTAGTAGCCACTTTATAGTTCTAATCAATTTTTTCTTTGGTCTTTTGAAACAATTTTTCTCTACATAACCCTGGCTGTTCCAGAACTCACTGTTATTCCAGGCTGGCCTCTAACTCAACAAAGATCCAGCTGTCTCTGTCTCCTGGGTGCTGGGATTAAAGGCATATGTCACCACACCTGGCTTCTAATAAAAATTTTACTTGAGAGTAAAAAAACTTGTAAAGTTTACATAAATAATAGAATGCCACTTTTTCTGTAGTAACTATAGAAAATAATTCTGAGTCAAGGCAAAGGTTTTGGAGTTGTTACTGTAAGTGTTCTGAATAAGTTTTGGTTAAAATAAAGGAAAATATACTCATGACCTCTCTGGATTCTTTTCTTTATAGGGACAAGATCAAGAGTAATAGAACTTTGTAGAAAGCTGAGTGCTGTCTCTGAGGTCTCTGAAGAAAGAATACCTTCTGCAAGTGAGCCAGAGACTCGCATTTCTACCAACTCTTCACTGTGGCACTGTTGCTATCCCATTGCTTAGTTGCTTTCTTTATAAGGGCCCAGTATGTCCACGGAGCCCTCCCCATAGTCGTTCCCATTGTATCTTCCACTAAAGTTGTAGCTTGAGCAAATTTTCATTGTGTCTTGCTGTGGCATCAATAGCACCCATCACAAAAGAGCACAGAACCTCCTAGCGCTCTTGTACCCTATACTCTGTGTTTTGTTGTGGAGTTTAGTGTCTGAAGTCTTCCCAGCATTCCGAGCTCATTCTAGATACCAACCTCCAGCTAAGGCTTGGACAGTGGGACGCATCAGTGGAGCTCATCTTGAAAATTCAGTACCAGGGTTCTTCCTGTCCCATACACATCTCCCTTCACTCTCTGAGTTGGAGCTTTGTGCCCTCTTCAGCTGACTGGATTTTCATTGTGAGGTGTGGTACTTGGATGTTAGAACCTGTCCATCTGTATCAATTTTACTTTAAAGTTCATTTGCTTTCTTCTGTTCCATTGATTAAAGCACTCTAAATGTTGTCTTGGAATTTCTCCCTTAACACCTTGGTTTGAAAGATTTTTAAGTGAAAAACCACCTGCTAATCTATTCAGACTACAGAGTGGGAAGTGCAGGTGTATGTTTCCATGAAAGTGCCACTATGTTTGCCATATGAAATTCCTCTTGTAGTCATCTTAGGAGCTAGAAGTTCCCATGTCATGTAACAGATTCACTGTAACAGAGCTTGTCACATTTCCAAAAATGTTACAAACCTTGATAATTGTCATTGTCATTACTTTCACCAGTTTTAGAACTGTCCACTCAATCTACCCTTTTCTTTATTTATTTTGTTTTGTTTTTCACAACAGGGTTTCACTGTGTAGCCCTGGCTGTCCTGGAACTCACTATGTAGACCAGGCTGGCCTCAGACACACAGAGTTCCATCTACCTCTGCCTCCTGAGTGCTGGGATTAAATTTGTGCTCCACTAACACCTGGCTCTCAATCTGACTTTTCTTAACTCTTTTGTTAAAAGTTAGAAGTAGGAGTTAGCAGAGGTCTTGGGGCGAGAGAAGAGAAATGATGTGCTAGTTATCCTTAATAATAGAGGCTATCTGAGAGTCTGGATTCAAACCAATACCTAGCCTATCCAGCTTCTTGCTATGTGTTTCTCTCTTCACTATATTTTCCCCATATATTCCATCCACGCTGACTTCTAATATCATTTACTATATGTATGAAAGTTTCTGTCAAGTTATCGGTGTTGAATCTAGATTTAGTTTTAGTTTGTAGCTAGGCATGGTGGCACACACCTGCAGTCTCAGTTCTCCAAATCTTGAGACAGGAGGATCATGATCATAGCCTGAGCTATGTAACCAAGACTCTACTTAGAAAAGTTTGAATGTGTGTCTATCATTACTCCTTTCTCATTAGTGCTATAGCAATGTAGTCCTCCCCACTGTCTCCACGGTGAAGGACTCTGCCTCGGAGGTTTGCTCTGACTTAGCCAGACTTGGCTCAGTTGTAGGTTTCTTTGAATTGCACACCATCTGATTTTCTTCCATTTCCTTGTATTACCTGAGTCCCTGGTGGCTCATTTTGTCTTTATAAAGACCTCATTGCAAAGCTGACATATACGGAGTCAAAAAAAAATGTTGATAAAATTCAAAGAGACTGATGAGAGAGACTCATAGGTCACAAGTCTAAGTCTTAAGTTGGTGTCTTGAAGGTTACGCTGTGTGACCATTTTCCTATGATGGAGAAGCTGTGAAAATAGTTACATTTAAAGGCCTTGGCTACCTTGTAAGCACCAGACAGTATGTCCATATCTTCCTGAGTCTCAGTTTCCAGCCATCCTTCTTTACACTTGCAAGTTTGACCATGGGAGAACAACAGGTTCATATTATGGTTACCTCGCTTCAGCATCGTTTTTACTGTTTAAGGACTGCGCTTCCACAACAGATGCCACAGAAGGGTTGGATATTGTGTAGAAAAACTTTGTCATATTCTTTGTCCTTTGGAAAAGCCAGCTTTTGTTTAAAAGTCTTAAGGATTTAATCCACAGTTCTCTAATATTCTTGGGCTTAACTCATGTCTGTCTAAGCCTGGTATATTCCAGCCATTCCTGTCTTTGTGTCATCAATAATTTAACCTCAGCCCCAAGGCAGTCATAAGAGGAGTTTCAGGGACATCCTGCGTTCTCAAAGTTTATTCTTCCCTTGACTAATTTATGTATTCTCTCTGTTGGCAGTACATGAGCCTTTGAGCGCTTTATGAATTTCTACATATATTACAGATTGATATTGACCACTTTTCAGCTGAATTCTTCCCCATTTCTCTGTAATGCCCTTCTGTTTATAGTTTCGTTCTATTTTATGTATTTGGGGAGCTGTGCATACTATTTGAAACAGTACCTGGCACACAGTAGGTACTTAATATGTATGTGTTCAGTCAAAGGGTGAAAACTAACAGAAATTTACAATGGCTGGTATGGAAACCTCTTTCTGAGTTCTTCAGATATCCCGACTTGAAATTGGTAATGAGTCATGTCAAGAGCTGGAGCAGTACTGAATTTCTTTTTATAGTGCTAAGAGATGGCTTTAAAAATGTGGAGAAGTGACAGGAATCAGAAATGGATCCACATGAGCCGTCTGAGTCTTTGTCTCTGAATATCTGGTTTCAGATTCCTTATACAAGGGCTTCTTTCTATCTTGTGACGTGGTTTTATAGCTTTCTTAAGGATTCCAAAGAACTCAACATTCAGCACCCAATGTGATCCTTATGATGGCAGGAGGTGGACTGTACAAAGTAGCTTTCCTTTTTCATGTGAATTCAGAGCACTTTAGTGGCTTGCCAAGTAGCCATGGAAAGTGAGTAGTAGAAGCTGTGTTCTGTGCTTGGGTCTTCTTGTTCCTGGGCCAGTGCTCTGAAAAATATGTCAAGTGCTTAGGATCCTCTCTTAAGACGAATTTCTGAGCATATTAATCCTCAAGGATAATCTCTAAGTCAAAGGTTTTCTGTAATGCAAGACAGTTCTACTCAGGAAATGTTTTCTTTTGTGTTTTTCCATTCTGGCATGTTTAAAGGAGACAAGTGGACCAGGCGGCTTTTGCCTTCATGAAACAGAACTTTAGACCAGTGTGGGTCATGACTAGAGTTTATATTTGAATGAGATCAGTGCCTGCTGCCAGCCTTTTTGTATAAAACTTCTACATTTGGAAGTTGATGGTTTTGTGTTTTGGTAGACTCAATTACAGCTTCAATTAAATGCTCTTGCACGGTCTTTCTGTTGCCATTACTTATAATAGCTCAGCTAACTGTTGGAGCCTTGGATCTTTAACGACTTTATGGGCCATAGCTGCTGGCGCTCCGAGGTCCATAAGTACAAGTGGATTTTTTTTCCTTCAGTTTTGTAGACAACCTGCTTGCTTGGCATGGCTGCGTGTTTGTTCTTGGTATTTTGTAACTTCATTTCTGTATAGCTCAGGGTTGGCAGTTGTCTGTTGGCCTTTCCTGGCACACAGTAAGCTTTATTTAGCTAGTCCCATATTAGGCCTTATTACATTTCATATAGTTTTGTACTGTTCTTCAGAAATGTGTTTCTCCATCCACAGTGTTACCCATCTTTCCCATTTATCTTCCTTTATGGCTTTCATCTTCGTGTCTTCCTTCGGGTGTGATTTCTCCATGCCCAAGTCTCATCCCCCACGTCACCCACTGGTTTTCTCCGCTGGGTTCCCCAGGCCCCGTGCTTGCTTTCCCTTCTGTCGTGATCTTATTGTTTAATTTACTTCTCGTGGCTCATTACGTCATTACTCTCTGATGCCTTATTTCTTTGAGGATTAAGCCTATTAGTCTAAATGTAGTGGTTTCTGAAATCATTCTTTTTCCAGAATGGATTTGTGTATCTTTTGCTTAATGTGTCAGGCATACTCCTGGAGCCCACGGTATGGGATTGTGGCTTTTATTAATTTCGTCATAGATGGCTTTTTGATTATTTTTCAGACATATGTGCTGACCAGGAGGGAGAGAACACTTATACAAACATACATTTATTCTGCCGCCTTTCCCAGTGGTCCAGATGCTTAAACATTGACTTTAAAGATAATGTCCTTCATAATCTATATGTTAGCAAACAGAGGGAACCAATATTGCCAGCAGGAGAGCACCATTAACTATTTAATCAATGCAGGATTTTTGTTTGCTGTTCTGGGTGAAAAGATAACTTTTAACTCTAGTTCCTGTCACACTGATTAGAGCTATCAGTAGCTCCTGGCTTGAAAACAGGGGACATGTAAAATTTTAATGAACTTGAGAGGTTATCAGCCACTGACAGTGATTAATTAGTTAATTAAACATGGTAGAATTCTTCAAACTAGGTGGACATAATCAGTTATCAAGAGAAGTATAAGCGTGTTTTATTAGCAGTTTGTAGACAGTCTTGCTGATGTCTGGTGTTGGCCATTTTAAGAACTTCGCTATGACATGTTTTCTTTTCAACCAAACATTTTCAAATGTGGTTCACTAATAGAAAACTCTGTTGGTCTTGACCTGGTGCCCCTGCAATCCCAGCGTGCACGGAGTGAGAGCAGGGACAAATGAGAGGCCAGTCTAGGGTACGAAGCCAGAGACTGTGTGAAAGAGTAAAGGAGAAGATAACAGAGGGAAGGGAGGAAGAAAGGAAGAACAAAGGGCGAAGAAGGGAGGGGAGGATATAAGGAAAAAGCCGTGAAGTCTTTGTTGTGGCTTATCCTTAGTATTTATGAATACGCATTCAAATAGTTTGTAGGTCTGGGGCCCACTGTAGAAGAAGCTGGGATACTGATTTGAAAGTGTATTTGCAGATAGATCATGAGGCAAAGGCTTATTTGGAATGCTTGTACGATTGAAACTTTCTTCCCTCAGTAGCTGGAACATCCTAGTTGACAGCCAGCAGCAAACTTACCACCTGCAGAATTCCCATTCAGTGATCAAGGGCCACATCCCCCTGAACTGTGCATGGGACAGGACATTTCCCCGAGGCCAGCCTTCACCTTGGGTTGTGCTGGTGTGAAGTAGATGACTGAACGCTGGTGTCAAGCAAGACTGGGAATGAAGGTGGCAGACAGGAAGGAAGATGAAGTCCTGCCTTTGATTTCAATAATATGTTACCATATGCTAGAAACTATACTCACTGCTGGACATGTGACAGTGACTAAAGCCGAGTGAAATCCCTACCTCAGGAGCTTCCCTTCCGGTGGGGACAAGATAGAGTGATTTTGTGCTTCACTTGGGAAACAAAAACTGGGGGGGGGGGGGCGGGGATGAGAAGCTTAAACTTCTGTGCCTGGCTCTTCACTGGGCTCTGTGGGGTCCCTGCAGAGGCCCTTGTTCTACAGCTTCGGTAGGTAACAGGGGCCTAAGCCTGGGCCCATGCCAGCCATTGTCCCCCTGGCCAACAGGGAACAAGTGGTCTGCTGAGAGAGGCATTCACAGTCAAATCTCATGGAATAATGAGGGTCGCCATTTGATTCATTGTAACAGAAACTCAGCAGGTTCAGAGACATCTTTTTAGGATTTCAGAAAATCAGTGAAATGGCTGAGCTGGTAAAGGTGCTTGCCAAAGACAGGCAACCGAGTTCAATCTCCCATGTCCCACATGGTAGAAGGAAAGCCAATTGAGGCACGTGGTCAACTAACCTCTGCACATAAGCTGTGTGTAGCACATGCACACACACTCTCTAAGTGTAGTAATGTTTTAATCCACAATTTAGAAGTATCGGGATAATGAGGCTAAAGTAAAACTTGCTGCTTGTCAGGAGACCCAGAGGAAGGGAGTAGCCGAGAAGGCTTCCCTCTGCAGTCTACCAGTTGATATCAGCTGTAGTCACTTGACAAAATGAAGGCAGTGCCCCAGCTGCAGAAATCTGAAGAAATGTGTCCTGTGTTTTCATCTTTCTCTGGAGTAGTGTGGATTCCCCCTAATCTCCATGATACAGTTTGAAGTAGCCAGAACCTGGGCTGTTACTTCGAGCGTGCCACCCTCAGCTTCCTGGCAGAAGATTCACTTTCCCTCAAAGGGAGTGTTAGAGCAGACTCACCATTCTCCATATCCACCTCTCTGACTTCTTGGAGCAGATCTGAGTAGAAGCTTTAACTGGTAGGAGAAACGGTGGGAATGTGTTTAGTAGCATCTGTAGGTAGATCCGACTTCTCGCACTTTATGTTAAACAGCCAGCTTTTACATGAACAGAAATCACCTTGGAACATCAGTTCTGAGAGTCTGATAGGTACATACCCGTATTAAAGAAAAGCACCCCTCGTCTCACCATATCTTTTGGCACTGATGTCATGATATCCTGTATGTGCATTTTGCTGTACAAAACAATTTTACCCAAGTTGCAGAACTGACCTCAGTTCTTTACTTGCTTGCTCCTTAAGTGTAGATGACTACAGGCACAGTACCAACCAATTCACAGTGGTGACAACCTTTGATGGAGGTCTGTCCAAGTCCCTTGGAAGTGAAAAGAAATAAAACTTTATGTGTGCCATCTCTGGTCCAGTTAGGACTGTTGGGTTTTAGCTGAGACTTTCTAAAAGGACTAGAGAATTGAGATAGTAAGGCTGAGGGCGAGCAGACCAGGATGGGGATGGTGGAGAAAGGAGTATGAACTTCACCTGAAAAATACCTCTCTTCTATAAATCTCTCAGTGACATTTGGATTAATCAAGCATAATTAAACATAGTTAGGTTTTTTTGTCAGATTGTAGTTCAAAATAATATTCATCTATGGAGAGGGTAATATATTCTGTAGAAATTTTATTAAGCATTTTAGCTAAGCAAACAGTAAGGAGAACAAAATCAGCCTCAGGAAGGTTAATTACTAAAAACGATGGAGTATAGTAGATTATGTAAATCATTTTCCTTTTGAATACCATGGCTTGAGCTTTAATTTACATAGAGAGGTATCTTGGATTTGTTTTTTACATTCTGATTTTCAAAAGTGCCAAATTATACTTGCATTCTTTAAAAGTTCTAATCACTCCAGGCTTCTATTAAGCCTGCTCTAACTTCTTCCTATTAGAGTTTGCAAAACTGAACTGCAGTTTCCTTCCGACGAATTCTCTCAGGATTCCACCTCGTTGGTGGGAATGATGAGAGCTAATGTTTTTATTTCTTTATCAAACGGTGGTTTTAAGTGCAGTCTCAGGGGAGCAAGTGTATGAAAGCAGTCAGCCCAGGCGAGCCTTTGCAGACAGTGTTCACGGAGAAGAAAAGGAAAAAGAGAAAACATCAAATTGATTTTAAATGCTATTTCTTCTTGAGTGGAGACTTTTCTCTCCCCTTGCCTGTCTCATGGAACAGGTTCTGACCAGATCTGGAACTGTTACGTTCAGATTTGGTACTTGCCTAAGTTCCGCAGTGAGGCTTTTGAAAGCCTCATCATCTCCGTAGTGGAACCTTACGGAGGAAACCTGAACTTGCCCTTTTCATAAGAAGCGATGCCCAAATTCCCTCAGGGTAGTACAGAGACAGAGCTCTAAAGCCCTCTGAAATTTTCAGAGAAACTCCCTTCACTTGGGTTCTGTTTGGCCGTTTGTTTAGTGCCTTTTCAGGGAAGATTCTAAGTTCCTTTAGAACTGACTCCTTTTGAGATGGTGAACTTTCACCTACAAGAACATCCCATTTAAGTAATCCTAACTTCTTTTAAACGTGGCCTATTAATGTAAACGCTCTGGCTAAATTTTGCAAATGTCAAAGATCCATGTGTGGTAACTGAGCAATGCTGTCTGGCCCTGCAGTTTGCTCAGTAAAGAGGTGCCGAAGTGTGGCAGGTGGGACTGGTCTAATTGCTCTCCCGCTCAGCCTGACATCATCACAAATTGATTGAAATTGGCCCAGTTCCAATAGAATTCATAGTGACAACAGAGCCGCTTCATGTTTCAAATGATCTTCCCCTCCAGTTCTTCTTGAGAAAGAAAAGAGTGCAACCTTAGCACTCAGTGGGAACATCTCTTAGGCATTGCCGCATGCTAGTCACAAGGAGATTGTGACAGTTAGCTGTGACAACAAGGCAGTGACAGTCACCATTTAGCTATGCTGAATGTCAGGTCCAGAAAGAGTCTGTGAAGTCAGTCAGGGCAAGATTCAAATGTGATATTGTTTACATTGCGGGATCCATTTCACATAATGACTTTCTTTTTGTCATTTGAATCATTTTCAGAAGCTTTAATCTTTATCTTAATGAAAAGCATATGTTTTTTAGAAAAAACTTCTACCTTTATGTTAAGTGTTGAGCTTAATATCCCACATGTAATTAGGAGATTTGAACACATTGACAACTGAAGCCTCTAACTTACAGGGAGATGGGAAGACTTGAGACTGCCTCCTGCTCTAAAGGGACCAGGCTGGACCTTGCAGCCTCACCTGGCAACTCCTTTCAGGAGGCAGAATTTTCCCAACTGTTTATCCAGCATGAAAAGGAAAATAGAAGGGCCAGCAATGTCTGTCCCTTTCTTGCTGGGCCTTCCTCTAACTTCCTGGGGAAACATCACCAAGTCAATTGCTTGCTTTTCACACCAAAAAGCTCCTCTTATGCAGGCCGGTGGTGGCCACAGCTCAATCTTTAATCCCAGCACTTGGGAGGCAGAGACAGGTGGATTTCTGAGTCTGAGGCCAGCCACGGCTATACACAGAAATCCAGTCTCAAAACAACAATAACAAAAAAGTTCCTCTTAGAGCTGAGACATTATTTAGACCAATAGACATTTGTGAGACTAATAAGTGTATCTTGACTCAGATGGACAGCAAAGTTTACTTACAGTGCTTTATAGCACTAAGTGATTTCAAATGTTCCAGGAACTGGGCTGGGGGTGTAGCTCAGTGGTTGAGCACTTCCCTGGCATGTGTGGAGGCCTGGCTTCCACCCCTAGCACTGAAAACAGGAAAGAAATTACTGTGAATTGTTACAGGCACTAGGTCCTGTCATCTCCACAGTTCCTTCTGTTCATTGTTCCAGATGCTTCTCTCTTAATGCCATACTCAGAATTGGAGCTCAAGTTGTGCTCGAGTCAGTCCTGGACAATGACACTATTCGAAGAAAGGGAAGGCTATCCATAATCTCTGCTGAGTTCATTCTTTAACGTGATTTGAAGTCATAATTGCTGCTTAAGGTTTATAAGCAGAGCATTTGCTTTTCCAAGTTCCCACTCAAGTGCTTGAAATGGAACTGTTTCCCATATTTAGAGCATGACCTTGGAAATGCCTAGGAAGCACTTGGACTATTTGAGAGAGGTGTGAGTGAAAAAGTTCAGTGCTTTGCTAAGTTTTCTTTGTAACTCCTTGACTTATTAGGGGTGTCTACATGGAATAATTGCTGCTTTGATAAGAGATAAATATTAACTTACACATGAAATGAATGTTCGTTGCAGAGTTTGTACCCATAAGTACAAGACTGAGCTGATTCACTCTGTGCCTCTGTTGACTTAAATTACAGTGATGAATGTACCACACACACACCGCATACACACACACACACACACACACACACACATACACACACACATACATATTCATGGTTCCTGAGCAACCTTGTGGTTTGTAAAATGAAACTCAGCCCCATACGTTATGCTGTCATGAATGAAGGATGACTAGGTGGGGTCATTTGTCACTCCACGTTCTATGGAGAGAAGTATGTTGTGACTGTTGGAAAAGCATAACTGAGACATGTGTGGCTTGGACTGTGCTCCTCTTGAGTTGCTAAGCAATCTGTTGTTTGTCATAACCAAACTGATCCTGCCGCACACAGGCACTTCTGTAACCCGGTAACCAGAACAATAAAATGGCAGTTGATCTTCCCAGTTCATTAGTGTGCTGTTTTCTGTGCTCTCTGGTCTGTATTCTCATCACCGTCATGTAGATAAACTTTGCCTTCTGTTTCTGAAATTGAATCCATAAGCAGCATGCTCTTTTGCAAGTTGCCTGGGATGCACAAGGGCCCTGACAAGGTTTTTTTTGATTGATTAGAGGGAAAAACATCAGTTATTTGGGTTCCCTGGAGCAGAGAACATTGAAATCACATTTTAGGGAATATCCATCTTATGGGTGAAACACCAGAAATGCATAGCAGTAAATTGTTTCTGTGACACCTTTCTAAATACAGTTAATGTTTGGGGTTCAGTGGACCATATAATATCCAGTCTGGACACTTTGGGGTGAAAGGAACACTATTGTGCTGTAGACTGTGTAAACAGGTATAAACTTGATTGTTTGGGCAAAGCACCTGCACCAGAACTGTCTGAAATGATTAAATATGAAGCCCCAAGTTTTTCCTCAGCAATCTTGACTCAGATTTCCTGGGGTTAAAGGCTCAGAAATATTAATAAAGACTTCAGGAGAGTGATTTTAGGAGTGTAAGCTTGGGAGCATCTGAAGATGACTCAGGGACTTCAATTAAAGGGTCATTTGTTTTTTTCCATGGTAGCAGCAATAGTAATGCCCTCAAATAGATTTAGGTGCAACTATATGCTTCCTAGATAAAAAGATGGGTCCTTTATTTTACTTAGCAGTGTGTCATTCATACTAAGGACTCAGTAGTGAAGGGATGCTGTTTTCAAATTTAATATGAAAGGCGCATAGCCACTCTAGTGTGTGTTAATTGCTAAAAACCAACAGTCTTGAGGATTTGAGACAAACCTTGTAGCTGATTTATGATGTTACTAGATAGTCCTGTTAATTGAACTGTTGATTTCCCTCTATAAAATTATGAATGTGAACACCAGAGGTCCTTAGGCCCTTACCAAGTCTGACGTTTTATGGTACTTAAAAAAAAAAAAAAAGACCCAAGTGATTAGTTATTGGCTACTTAAGCCAGAAATGGTGGCATACATCTGTAATCCCAGCACTTGGTGGGCAAAGGCAAGAGGATCAAGAGTCCAAGGAAATCCTCAGCTGCATAGTGAATTCAAGGTCAGCCTGAGCTCTGTGGGATCCTGTCTCAAAACAAAAACTAACTACTTTCATGTTACCTGTTTAGCCTTAAGAATGCAAAACTCTTAGAAGTGAGTTTTGGTTTCAGAATTTTCCATCTATGTTTTCCCAAGCAGTTAGCCATTGTACTTGGGAGCTGCTTCCCCTCGGCAGCTGCTCCTGTCTTCGTTTGGAATTCATCAAAGCAGAGTTCAGCCTCACAAAGAGACTCTTCCACTCGAGTTTGTGTCCTTCCATGAGTTCTGTCCTTCCCTGGGGCAGATGCAGAGCACCAGTGTGCTGTGTTTTTATTTCCTTGTCCTTCATTTCCAAATTCTTCCCAAATGACTTCATAATGCATGCTGGCAAGTGATTATCTGCTGAAAATGTTTTCAGATACTCATTTCATAACAACACATAGATCATCACTTTGATCACATGAATAAACCATAAGGCATTGTGTGGAAGGGATTGCCCTCTGGGAACATTTTCTGTAGACAGTCTCTCTACCACCACCACTCAAACTCTGCATTGATGTTCTTGTCCTATGCCTGTGCTGTCGCTGCGGTTGGCATGGGCCACCTCAGCAGTTCAAATATGGCTAGAGCAACTGAGAAGCATTGTTGGGTTTTAATTATCTTTAAAATGTAGCCCTGTGGCTAGTGGCGACAAATAACCATCTACAGCCTTTTCCATCTCTTGGATTTTAAGAAACCACATTAAGCTCCTATCTACCCCACTGGCCTAGGTGCTTGATGGCAGCTGTCATTTTCAAATGCTGGCCTATCCATTCCCTCTCTGAGCACTGATGACATTATCACAATAATAGTCTCTCTTTAGATAAGGAAATAGCAAAATAATACTCAATTTTTTTCCTGTTGTCATCTTGTAGCAGAACAACTCTCATCCCTGCTACCTGTGCCACAGAGCAGGCATCTCTGTAAAGCAGCTCTGTCCATGCCCCCAGTGTTCCCTGACATGTTAGACTCACTGGACGAGTTCCCTAAGGTGATAACACTGCTGACAGTGCAGGTTAGAGAGTGGCCCTTGAGGGAGGCTAGCATGTTGGCAGCACCTCTCTAGAACAGCAACTTTACTGATGCTCTATTTAACGGGTGATTGAAAAGCTGAAAAGGAGAAAAGGTGTTGTCTAAACTCTAAGGACGGCTAACATTACACAGTCACTCTTCCCTGGCATTTTATCCAAGCAGAATTTATTGTCCTCAATAAAAATAAACTTGTTAGTAATTTCCACAGTGGTACTAGATGTTGAACATTTTGTAAATGTTTACTTTTTTTTTTTTTTGGTTTTTCGAGACAGGGTTTCTCTGTGTTCCCCTGGCTGTCCTGGAACTCACTTTGTAGACCAGGCTGACTTTGAACTCAGAAATCTGCCTGCCTCTGCCTCCCAAGTGCTGGGATTAAAAGCATGTGCCACCACGCCTGGCTCAAATGTTTACTTTTTAAATGTATGTGTCTGTATGTCTCTATGAGTGTATGCTGTATGTGTGCAGGTTCCCAAGAGGGCCAGAAGAGGGCATCAGATCCCCTGGAGCTGCAGTTACAGAGAGCTATAAGCCACCTAACATGGTTGCTGGGAACCAAACTTCAGTCCTTTGGAAGAGCACCAAGTGCAATTAAGTACTGAGCCCTCTCTCTGGCTTCTTAACAATTCTTTTAACAGCTTAATAAGCTGCTGTCATGTTTTCTAAAGTTAGGGATAATTATTGTTACCTTAGCACAATTGGAATGGAGCTTTCTATATGAAAACTGCTCATCCTAAATCTGGTAATGAAATAATACTTTGTAAAGGTAAATGAGTGTCCTGTTTTTCAGTTGAGGGAGCCTTTTAGACACTCTGATTAAAAAACAAATCTAGGGTGAGATCTAGAATGGGCATTTTATCCATAAAAGACACTTTGATCTAGTCTCAGAGAAGCCTAGGCCTACTTGCCAAGGTCCTCAAGGAAAGAGTTTATATCAACAAAAACTTCAGGAGCTCATTTTGGCCTTTTTACTAGTTGCAGGCCTAGGTATGAGATAATATTGCCAGTCTCTTCCTTTCAACATTCTGAAAAAGTGGTTTCAAATAGGAAATGTTTTTAAAATTTAGGTGTTTTTTTTTTTTTTCATTTTTCTCCACTCTGAGTGAGAATTGGAGATCATGGCCCTGTCCAAAGACATTGTTATAGTCAATTAGTTGATAAGATAGATAATTCTAAATTTTTCCTTGGTAGAATCAGAGTAGATTTTCATATGTTCCTTTGGAGACCAGGTTCTTGCCGTGCAGCCCAGGCTGTCCTG
The DNA here is from genome assembly GCA_902729485.2 of Mus minutoides. Classification (NCBI taxonomy): domain Eukaryota; kingdom Metazoa; phylum Chordata; class Mammalia; order Rodentia; family Muridae; genus Mus; species Mus minutoides. The sequence continues at coordinate 1,166,828 of LR753371.1, forward strand.
GGGCTTGCTTGCTAGCTCAGACTGGCCTCGAATTTGTAGCAATCCTGCTAGCCTCTTCTGTTCTGGGATTACAGGAATGCATAAAGGCTTTTGAGGCTCCAAAAATGGGCATTTCTTTCAGAGTGCATTAAGAATTAAGGGTAAGGACAGGAGAGACAGAACTTAAGTTGACAAACCACGAGCAAAGATTATATGCCTTTGGACTTTTGTGTCCCCAAAATGTGGCGATCCACTCAAATGTTTACTGCCAACTTCTTCTTTGGCCAAGACATCTCCCTTTATACCTGTCCCATTCACTCTCTTCGTTGTGGATGTCAAGACTCCAGAGACCTTTCATTAAGCAAGGTCATCACTAGTAGCAAATATTAAAACAGAAAATTGCTCTGCTTATTTTTTTCTAACCAAACAAAAGATTCAGTAGTTAGTGAGCAGAGCAGTGCATGTTCGTAATCCCAGCAGTTTTTGACAGAGGTGGGAAGATTCAAGTCTACCACTTCCTGGCGTTAGGTGGTTTCTTGAAGAATCTGTTCACTGGGTCTACTTTAATGAATGTCAGCTGTCGTACCGTTTGGAAAGTGTCACCGGGTGGTGCTGCTGCTGCCGCGGGTGGTGCACAGCTTTGATCTCAGCACTGCAGTCATTTCACAGAGCTAACCGGCTCCAGACAGAGTTAAGCAAAGCTCTGGAATTGTGTGGGGTAACGGCATGCATGAAAACCCTGAGAACAACAGCCACAGCTCCCTTCAGGGCTGACACTTGGAATCATGACTTACTGTCTCTGCCTCCGTCTATGTGCTCCCAGTTTAATTAAGATGGAAAAATAGTTGAATTGGCCACTTGCCAAAGCCTAGCTATCCTTGAGAAGCCTATTTTCAGTTTGTGAGGAGCCCACATACTGGTTTCCATAGTGGTGGTACCAGTTTATAGTTCCATTGACAGTGAAGAACACTTCTCACCTCCCCACACCTTCACCAGCATGGGCTATTTGTTTTCTTGATGGTAGTGTTCTTCTTGAAGTGAGATGCTATCTCAGAGAAGTTTTCATTTGCATTTCCCCTGTGGCTAAAGATATTGGACACTTTTTCCAATACCTTGTAGCCATTTATGTTTGAGAATTGTCCAGTTCACTTATTAGCCCATTAATCAGTTGAATGATTAGGGGTTTGGTGTTTGGTATCTTTGACAGTCTCTCCCAAAAGACAACAAAAGACAAACACTGCATTTTTTTAAATATACAGAATCTATACTTACACACACACACACACAAACACACACACACACACATAGATATTTGTGTATAACGTAGGTTGACATTAGGTGTCTCCTTCAGTTGCTTTCTATCTTTTGAGACAGGATCTCTCCTTGACCACGGAGCTCACAGGGAAGAGGAGAGATAAGAAAGGGAAGTGGAGTGCATGGGGCATGAGAGCTAAAGAGCACCAGAGTTGGAAAGAAGGGGGCTGATGAGAGTGGGAGGGACGCTAGGAGAGCAGGGGACAGGAACAGTGAGGACAACATATAATTGCATATATGTATGAAATTGCCATGTGAGGAGCTGGGGAGATAGCACAGTAGAACCCATGTTAAACAATAAAGAACAGATGTGGTACACGTGTAATCCCAGCACTGGGAGGCAAAGTCAGCCAGCCTAAGCCAGAGCATGTGTGATCCAGGTGCCCGGCCTCTAAAACCAGGTGGGAGGTGCCAGAGCCAGGGGAAGCCCGGCCTCTAAAACCGGGTGGGAGGTACCAGAGCATTAAAACCATGTGGGAGGTACCAGAGTCTGGAGAGACCCTGCCTCTGAAACCATGTGGGAGGTACCAGAGCCTGGAGAGACCATGCCTCTAAAACTATGTGTGAGGTACCAGATCCTGGAGAGACCCTGCCTCTAAAACCATGTGGGTGGTACCAGAGGATTAAAACCATGTGGGAGGTACCAGAGCCTGGAGAGTCCCTGCCTCTAAAACCATGTTGGAGGAGCCAGAGCCTGGGGAGGCCCGGCCTCTAAAACCAGGTGGGAGGTGCCAGAGCCTGGGGAGGCCCGGCCTCTAAAACCAGGTGGGAGGTGCCAGAGCCTGGGGAGGCCCGGCCTCTAAAACCAGGTGGGAGGTGCCAGAGCCTGGGGAGGCCCGGCCTCTAAAACCCGGTGGGAGGTATCAGAGCATTAAAACCATGTGGGAGGTACCAGAGTCTGGAGA